>JAJPUD010000191.1:500136-515001 GCA_023553655.1 Myrmecobius fasciatus | reverse complement strand
CACACACACACACACACACACACACACACACACACACACACACACACTATCACTGGCCAGCTGAACTGTCAATCAATATCAGACCAGGCAGTCTCAATTTTCATTGGCTGTTATCTCATGGCTGGCTGACCCCTTTCAGCCAGCCAGTAAAAGGAGGTGGGGCAGATGAAGGATGCTAGGTACAGATTCAGCCTGGGAAGATGGTCCCTCCCTTGGAGATGAAAGCTGTGCATGATTGCTCCAGAAGAGAGCAGCAGCTGACACCGCAGGACTTCAGTGGGGTTTGGCATTTTCCCCAATTCCTGCTAAGGAACATTGATGGGGACAGGGTGGGGAGGATATCCTCTTGAGTCAGTGTCCTTGAGTGCCCCAGCATGGCTGTGCCCTATTTAGGAAAAATCATGGGATCAGAGGATTAGAGATGGAACAATTGAAGGGACCCTGGAGATGATTCAGTGTTGCCCCTTATCTTTCAAATGAGGGGACTGATGATCAGCCAGGGAAATGATCATGTGGCTTGCTTTGATCAGAGAAAAATTTCAATAGCCTCGGAGCACCAAATGTACCTAATAGCATTTTCATCCACCAAAATGTTGGAATAGAGGGATGTCAGTCCTTTGTCCAGCTTATGTAATTCTCTTGGTGCCTTGAGCTCTAGACTTGGAGTCAGGAAGATGTGAATTCAGACTCCACTCGGACAATTACTTGTGTCACCTGGGAAAGTGCTTAACTTTTTTTCATTCTTGCTTTCCTTATCTGGGGATGAGAACACTTTCAGGTCTGGATTTATGATAATATGACCTCCCTGTGCCTCAGTTTCCTCATTTTTAAATTTAGGGAATTAGATTAGATAGTCTTAGGGTCGATTCCACCTCTAAACTATTCCACCTCTAAACAGGTTATTGATTCAGAGAACAAAAAGAGCAACCTTTGTTGAGATGGCATCTCTTGACTGGTGTTTGAAGAGATCAAAATTTACATTTGACTCTTTGATTAATGATCTTATTCAGAAACATTCCAATTTCCTTATAATGTCTTTCAGTTGAATAAAATATTTCTATTATTTCATCCCCTCTTGTTTCTACAAATACTTCTAAATGCATATCTTTTCTTCATCCTTCCCTCCCTTCCTTTTTCCCCTCCCCTCTCTCTTCCTCCCTCCTACCCTCCCTTCCTTCTTTCTTCTTTTCTCCCTTCTTTCCTTCATTCCTCCTTCCTTCCTTCCTTTCCCGCCTTCTTCCATCCCTTCTTTCCTCCTCCTTCTTCCTTCCCTTCTTTCCTCCCCCCTTCTTCCCTTTCTTCTTTTCTCCCTTCCTTCCTCTCTCCCTTCCTTTTCTTTCTTTCTTCTTTTCTATTTTTGATGGTATTAGGGATAGGTGGGAGAGGAAAAGAGCAGTAGCTGAGAAAAACATGTTTACTTTTTTTTTTTCCTACAGAGAACCACTCAGTTTATCTTCATTTTTGTCCATTAACCCTCAGATTACCAGAGTGATTTATATAGGCCACTTCATAATCTATTTCCCTATAAACAACTATGCAACTCAAGGTTGGGGGGGGGGGATGAATCTATCCTCAGAATCCTGTAGACTGTAATAGTCTTATAAATATTTCAGCATTCTTTTATGAAAATAGCTCTGTTTTCTTATGTTAGGAATGAGCAGAGGCTCCTGGCTTCCACTGTGAGCATGTTGTTGAAGACATAAAACCAATCCTGTCCTAATTTATGGGTAGTTGTTAATGAAGAGCCATATCCCATGCCATGAATAGCCCTAAGCTTCCCCTTACATATATTAGGAGAAACTGTCATAGAAAGATATAATTAGAGGTGGGAAATGCTGACTTGGGAGCTTAGAGAACCTTTCAAAATACTTCTGGGAACTTGAAGTTTCAGTAGTCTACAAAGGATCTGGATTAAAGCCAACAGAGAAACTGTCAAGGACTTTAGGGTAGAAGAGCAGGTGATAAATGCTGAGGTTTTATCATTTGGTTCAACTTCCTAATTTTTACACATCAGGAAAGTGAAATCCATGAAATTTAAGGCACTATCCTAAGGTCCCATAGGTAATAAATAAGCAGAGCCAGAATTTACATTCAAACCTTTGACATATCCAGCACCCTTTTGCACCATCAAGTTTTCTTCTGTGACCTTCTGAGTTAAAATAATTCAGTAAAATATAAGGACAGATAACTGGTAGATTTATTTTCAATGTTCATCCTTTTAAGTAAGAATTTAAGGTTATTTCTGATGCATATTGAGGTGAATAATAAGCACCTTATTTCACAGTGTAAGAGTTTAGAAAGCAAGGGTCAAACATATACCCATGAACATGAGGGCTTTTCCAGACTCTAATCTAGTGATACTGCTTTTGTTTCACAAAATTACAGAATTTCTCAGTTGGAAGGGTTCTCAGGGGCAATGTTGTCTGATTTATTGGGTTTTGGTCCTATTGGAATAGGGAAGAAACTCCCTTTACTAATGTGGATCAGCATCTTATCTGCTATTATCTCTAAGTCTAAGGAACTGGGTAGGTAAGTCACTGATTCAGGGTCATAGCCAGTATGTGTCAGACTTCAATTGAAGTCTTCCTGGTTCTCTGTTTAATACTTTGAGCTGACCCTTGTTTGATCAGTGAATATCAGGGCAAAAACAAAGCCCTCTACAACCAACTTGACAATTGATCATCTGGCCTTTGTTCAAAGTTCTTCAATGAGAGAGAACTCAGGACCACTATAGGTAACCCATTTGACATTTGAACAGCTCCCAACATTAAGAAGTATGAGCTGATGCAAGCCTAAATTTACTTCTTTTACCACATCTATTTGTCACTCCCAATCCACAGTGGAGTGAGATGATTAAGTCCTGGGCATATAGGATCTCCCAAAAATTTTAGTGTGATTGGAGGTCATCAAAGCTTAAAACTGCAGTAAGACTTTTGGGACACCTTATGCTAATAAGGTAAATGAAATGTTTTGGTAAAATTTGCTGTAAAAATAGATATTTAGCTGATACAACAGAGACTTGGGAGAGCTGGATCAGGTGAGCTTAAATGTAGAAAGCAAAGCTAACCCTAGAGGTAGTGTGGGAAGAGTAGCTCTCATCATGCTAAGGTGGCTGACTGGTTGGAAACCTGTTGGTCTGATTTTAATTTTCTCCTGTCCTGTCTCCATATGCCCTCACTGGAGGTGTTAAGGAGCATTAAAAAACACCTAAAAGATGGGAAGCATGCAAGGGAACCCTTAATGAGGCAAAGCCTGGGTAACTGGCAAAGTGGATTGTAAATCCCTAACCAGTAAAAAAAAAAAAAAAAAAAAAAAAAAAAAAAAAGTCTGAGTTTCAGATTTGCCATTACAGAGTTGATGAGAAGAATAGGACCTGGAGAGATTAAGTATCATGTTCAAAATCACAAAAATGAGGATTATAATCTAGGGCACCAAGTGGAGAAAACTCTGGAAAGATCCAGATTTGGAGTATGAGCTACAGCTCTTTTCTCATACCCAAATATTTAGATTTCCTAGTGTTTCCTTTCCCTTCCTAGAAGTCTAGTCTCTTCCCAGAGGGACCAGAGTTCCAGGCCTGCTGTAAGGATGAATTGGGTGAGCATGTTGAAAAAATTGGTTGAAGCTGAATATTCCTCAGGCATGAGACAAAATCAATGGACAGTAAGTCATTTGTAAAATCCAACAGAAGGAATGAATATAAAACAAGGAGTCAAATCTGACAGCAGTATGATAATGCAAAATATAAAAACATAAAAAATGGTATCTTACTTTCTTATTTCACCTGTTCCAAGTACAACAGTACAAGGCATTTTTCATGCCTTTTTCAGCATGAAGAATGAAGGATGAAGTTGGAAAGAAAGTTGAGAAATACACAGGGAAATCCTATTGCTATATCTTCTCCCCTCTTTGTTGAAATTGCCCTCCTTTCATTCTCTAGGAAAGCTAGCATTGTAATTACATTAGCCTGCTACTATGCTTTGCCCTAACTAGGTAATGTAATTATAGCTCTTGCTTCCTAATTGTAGGGTTTTCCAGGCTTCTGAAAATTTTATTGAGCATGTGATCCATTCTCACTTTCCACCATGAGGAGATAGTGGCCTTGTCTTCAAAAAGGTCCAGGCTGAGAAAAAAACTGTACTTTGCTGGAGGTTGTTTATATTTTGTGAAAAACTTGATGACATTGTGATTTCTGTATCCTTGGATAAAATAATGCTGTTGGCAGGGCCATATGTTCCATAGCATGCTAGAATATTGTAACCTTTCATAACCATTGCATAATACAGAACAAGTGGTTTATTTTTTATTATGTTGCACTCAAAAGTTATGAGACAGCAAAAAGCTATGCTTCAAATGGTTTGGGACCTTCAGGCATCAACTAATGTAAAGGGAACATGTATTTATTAAGCTCCTACTATAGACTTGTTGTTGTTGCTCTGGAAGAGGACCATGACATCAGGGAGGTGACACCATGACATGTAAGTGAATTGGATTTAAGTGAGGGAGAACTGTATAAGGTCACCCTCCAAGGCCATTTGGGACCAGGGATCAGATAAAGAACAAGACTACTGAACGTGGTCCTGGATGTAGTGGAGAGCTTGGCCTTTTTCAAGCACTCTGCTAAGCTCTTTATAGATATTATCTTATTGATTTTTACAACAACCCCTAAGAGATGAGAATAGTTATTATCATCATCATCCCTGAAACTGGCATGGAAGGAAGGTTCAACCATATCTTGGGTCTTTCAATCCCATATTCATACTTTGGAGCTTTGATATCAGCAGAAAGGTTTTGAGTTCAATAAATAACAGTAAAGTGTCCATCAAGGAAGAAGTGTAATACAACAGAAAGGCATTTACTCTGGGGTCAGATGTTGAGTTCAAATCCTAACTCTGATATGTTGGAGACCTTGTTTCTCATCTGTAAAATTGGAAAATTGAGTTACCTGGACTCTGAGGTCTCTTCAGCTCAATGACCTCTTTCAGCTAAATGACACAATGGATAGATCACCAGCTCTGGAGTTAGGAGGAGTTGAATTCAAATGTGACTGCAGACACTCAATACTTACTAGTTAGGGATTTACAAGCCACTTTTCTGTGAGACTCTAAGCAAGTCACTTAACCCTGATTGCCTTGATAAAAAGAAAAAAATAAAATAAACAATGCAACTATGCAACTATCTTAAAATGATCTTTGTTAACTTAGGAACCAATTCACTTCAATTAATATCCAAGTTAAACAGAAGAGACCTTATGAGATGCATAATATTTTGCTGGAATACATTATGCTGTGAGTTAACATGGGGAAGGGAACAGAGTCTAGCCTTGGAATTACAAAAATCTCAGTTCAGGTACAACTTCTGATACATTGTAGGCAAATTGTTTAACTTGTCAATGCCTTAGGAAAATTTCCAAGACTATCAATGACAAATGAGTTGCCAATTTGAATTGATGGAAAAAATTTCCTGATACCATGATGAAGTCACAGGTCTTGGGGGGGTTTACCCCCAAAAGTAATAATGATGTTTCAGTTCATAATACAGCATATTCTTATTAATTAGCCACAGATGACAAGTAGTGTACACCATCTCCCTTTTTGAAATTTAATTTTTTAAAATTTGAACTTAAACATTAAAAAAGAGCCTTCCCCTACCTTCATCAGGATACAAAAAGGAAATCCTATATGAAGTCATAATTTTATTTCATAGTGTTGCTTTTAAATACACATACACATATGTGTGTATGTATATGTGTGTGTGTGTATGTACATGGAGCAGCTAGATGGCACAGTGGATAAAGTCCCTGGGCTTGGAGTCAGAAAGACTCAATCTTGCCTTGGATACTTATTAGCAGTATGACTCTGGACAAGTCACTTTTGTTACCTCATTTATAAAATGAACTGGAGAAGAAAATGACAAGCCACTCCAGTTTCTATGCTAAGAAAACCCCAATTGAGGTCACAAAGAGTTGAACATGACTGAACAACAAAAATGTGTGCACACACACAAATAGCAATGTATTCAACATATTTCTTTCTGAACTATCCTACTTTTCTTCACTTACTTCTATATCCTTTTAAGTATTAGATCTTCAGTCCATTCTCTTCTCTTTCAATTCTATTATATCTTCTGATTTCAGAATATTCTTTCTTCTTATAGGAACTGACACTAAAACCAGCATAAATGACACAGTAACAGCAATATTGTAAAGATAATCAAACCTGAAAGACTGAGTAACTCTAATCAACATAACTACTCATCACAATTTCAGAGAACTTGTGATGAAAAATACTATCCACCTTCAGATAGAGAATTGATGGGTTCAGTACAAATTGAAATATATTTTTTGCTTTTTTTCTTTCTTTCTTTCCTTCTCTTTCCTTTTTTCTTCCTTCCTTCTTTCCTTGCTTCCTTCCTTCTTTCTTCTTCTGTTTCCTTCTTTCTTCCTCTGTTTCCTTCTTCCTCCCTTCCTTTTTTCCTTCCTTCCTTTTTTCTTTCCTCCTTTGTTTCTTTTCTCCTTTCTTCCTTTCTTTCCTCCTTTCTTTCTTTCTTTCCTCCTTTCTTCCTTTCTTTCCTCTTTCCTTTCTTTCTTTCTTTCTTTCTTTCTTTCTTTCTTTCTTTCTTTCTTTCTCTCTCTCTCTTTCTTTCTCTCTCTCTTTCTGGTGGGTAAAGAAGGAGGGGACATGGTTAATGCTGAAATTTTGTTTAGCATGACTATATATATTTGTAATGGGTTCTATTTTTCTTGCCATTCCAATGAGTAGGGAAGAGGGAAGGAGAAAATTTGGAATTAAAAATTAAGTAAAATTTGAATTAAAAGAAAAAAGAAATATGTTTAGAAGAATTTCACATGATTAACCTATATTGGATTACTTGCTATCTAGAGGGAAAGTGGGGAGGGAGGGAGAACAATTTAGAACACAAGGTTTTGCAAGGGTGAATGTTGAAAACTATCTTTGCATGTATTTTGAAAAATAAAAAAACCCTATTATTATTTTTAAAAGAAAAGAAAAAAAAGAATCTTCTTCTGTATGGTCAGACTATATTTTTCTTCAAAAATCTCCAGAGGCTTCATTCTGTCTTCTTAATCATTTTCAAATTCTTTTGCTTGGACTATAAGGCCAACAATTGGTACTGCTTTACTCTTTCAACTTTATCCAATCTTATTCCATTCTAGGTACTCTAAGCTTCAGCTAATGCCAATTTCTTACCCTCTGCTGTCTGCAGAAATGTACTGTACTTTCCTATCTCTGTTTTGCTGAAGTAGCTCCTTTTTCTGAAGATGTCCATTCTCTTCATCTAAACCTGTTGAACCACCCATATGGTTTAAAACCCACTGGAAATACTTCCAGTAATCCCTTCTTTAACTCCCTCTTATAAGTAATGACCCTTAAACTGCATTTTATTTTGAAGTGCTCTGATGCACCTGCCATGTAATATTGTGTATCATATCTATCCATGTTTGAGTCTTACCTCTCCTAAACTAAACTAAAAAAGACTAACTAACCTTAATTCAATTTCTAGTAATCTAATCTCATCTCATAGCACTGTCCTCCATGAAGTAGGCATTTAATGAATATCCAATGAATGAATAAAACATTATTCTCAAGAGAAATATGAATTATAATTTTTAATTGCACATCTAAAGGATTAAATGCAGGGGAAAGGTTTATGGCAAAGTTAGAATATAAAGGTCTAGATTCACCGTCCTTTCTGAAATTTTATAATTGTCTCAAGGCCAAACTTCTAATTTTTGCCTTGCTAATAGAATCCATAGAATCCATATTCCTCAAACAACTGAAATCATTTGCCAGCTTAAGACATTTTCACCAGCTATTTCCCATTCAGGGAATACTCTTTGTCTTCATCTCTGTCTCTTGTTTTTTTTTTTTTTTTTTTTTTTCTAGTCTCAAACAAAATCTTACTTTTATGGAAAGTCTTTCCCACTCTCATTCTGCTAGTGTTCCTTCCCCCAATTAATTAGTTCTGATTTATTCTGTATACAATTTGTTTGTACCTAGTTATTTGCAAAATATTCCTTCCTATTCCCCCACCATTAAATTGTGAGGTCTTTGACAGTAAGGATTGTCTTTTGCTTTTCTTTATATCCCCATTATACTACATGGCATATACTAAGCACTTAGAATAATTATTGACTAATTTAAAAGGCTTGTGGCTAAGACAGTCTCTCAGAAGGCTGTGTATGACTGCAATATAGACAATCTTTGGGTAAGGATTCTTTGTAGTGAGGAGGTTCCTTGGGGCACAAGGTTTAAAAAGTGACCTTAAAAGATTCACAGAAACAGGCAGACTAGGACAGCAAGACACAATACTACAATCGGGTTATAGAGAGGGAAAATTATTATGTAGTATAGTGCTCATATCATTCATAAACTACTGAGTTGAATTAAAAGCTCTAGATTTTCTTTTTTGTCCTTGGGAACTCCCAGAAGAAGGAAAAAAAACATTCCAAGAAAGAAATGGTTCCATGTTCCAGTTTCTACCCCTTGAATTATGCTTTACAAACCAACTACAATCTCCTTCTATGATTGGGAGTTAGAGAGATTGAATGTCCTTGGATTAGAGCGTTCCTTGACGTGTAGATTTATACACTTTGGGTTCAGATTGCCATGATTTGATCCTTTTTCTTATTATTTATATCTCATGTTATAATTAAGTGCTTTGCCACTGGATTTATGTATTTTTGGTATGTTTAGTCTATACAATTGGGGCTCAGATTATGGATACTTTCTCCAAACAGCATACTAAAGCTGGATGCTTTGCTTCTAGGGAAGGGAATAGTTTATATTAGTTGATTGCACTGTCAAAAGATGATCTTATTCTAACCAATAAAATTACACAGACTCTAAGAAAAGAGGAAACAAATAGTATTATTGAAATATGTTTAAAAACAAAGTAGATTCCAGGAATTATACTCACACAATATCAATGTTTGAAGAAATGCCAAGGGAAAAAGGACATAAACATTCTTTGGACCACATAGGGCAGAACTAGAATCAACAGATTAAAATTTCTGGTAGACACATTTTGGCTCAATATAAAAATTTTTTAAATAATTAGAGCCAACATTGGGATAAATGTCATCATCATACTTGTCTTGGGTGCTATCATGGGGTTACATGCTTTGAGTGAAATTCAATTTGAAAACTTCTTAGGTCCTTTCAACTGTAAGATTCCTTGTCTTGTTTTTAAGAAACAAGTTTAAAAATCAAGTCCTCATAGTTTCTAAATGATGAACTTTTTTGACCTCCTTGGATTTTAAATTTGAAAAACCCAATTGACAGCTCAGACACTGCTGGAGGGAATCATTCTGCGACCTTGGACTCTCCAGTTACAAGAGAAAAATTATCTGGTTTCAAATTACTTTGAACTGAACTGTATATAACATTGACCTTCTGTTCCCCAGGAACAGAAACTGGTGAGCCACAAGCAGACTGGAGGCGAGAAATGCAGCTCAAACAAGGACCAGGAGAATTCAGCTGGCTATGTGGATAAATCTTTATGACAGCACCCAACTAAAGTTTTAGAGCAGCCAAAGATTGTTATTGATAAAAATCACTATAAAAGAACTAACATAGGGATCTCTTTCCTACTGTTTTAAAGCTTTAACCTACAGGAAAATGGTTTCCATGGAAAAGTATGCCCTGGGGGCAACAGTAATGATCCTACATACAGTGTTGTATAATTGAAACCCACTGAGCTTTCAGTTACATTTAGCATTACTAATTTGTCTTTGGCATAATAACCTCCTATGATAGATCATGTCTATTATCTTGCTGGAAGGGAGGGCTAAGTGAGAGATATGGGTGCATAGTGATTTGAATCCACTTCAAATGGAAAAGGTATAATTAAGGCTGAGAAGATAGTCTGGTGGGGAGGTCAAACTCAATGTGTCCAAAGCAGAACCATCTTATTTTGCCAAATCTTCTCTTTTCCCTAAAATCATGAGTACTGCCAATGAAATCACCATCATTTCAATCACTCACATTTGTCACCTTAAAATTTTTCTAAACTTTTACCTCTCCCTCCCACCCGGATCTTTGGGCAAATTCATTTTGTTAGAAGGGCAGTGTGTCCTAGTGAATTGTAAGATAGCCTTGGAGTTAAGAATATCAGAGTTTAAGTCCTGATGCTGAAATATTCTAGTTCTGTGATTATGGGCAAATCAGTGCTCCAAATAACTTTTTAAAAAAAATATATTTTTAGATTTTGTTTTTTTCCAGTACCAAACTTTTTTTTCGGTATTTCTTCCTCCTCTCTCTTCCAGAACATCATCCTATATGGCAAATTATATGTCTTTCCCCCCATTTTTTCTTTTATTTCATCTCCCCCAATTACATGTAATTAAAAATAATTGATTTTTAATTTTGAGTTCCAGTTTCTTTCTCTCCCCTCCTTCCTTCTCCATCTTGAAAAGATGAGCAATTTGATATAATTTATTAATGTGAAGTCATGTAAAACATATTTCCACACATGTAATAATTCTTAAAGAAAAAAGAGGAAGTAGGGAAAAATCAGCAAAACTGATCAATATTTGAAAATATATGCTATGAAAATGTTTGTGGCAGCCCTTTTTGTAGTGGCTAGAAACTGGAAACTGAATGGATGCCCATCAATTGGAGAGTGGCTGAATAAATTATGGTATATGAATGTTATGGAATATGATTGTTCTGTAAGAAACGACCAGCAGGACAATTTCAGAGAGGCCTGGAGAGACTTATGTGGACTGATGCTGAGTGATATGAGCAGAACCATGAGATTATTGTATACGGCAACATCAATATTATATCACGATCAATTCTGATAGATGTGGCTCTTTCCAATAATGAGGTGATTGATGCCAATTCCATGATCTTGTGGTGAAGAGAGCCATCTACACCCAGAGAAAGGACTGTGGGAACTGAATGTGGATCACAACATAACATTCTCACTCTTTTTGTTGTTGTTTGTTTGCATTTTGTTTTCTTTCTCATTTTCTTTCCTTTTTGATCTGCTTTTTCTTGAACAGCAAGAGAATTATATAAATATGTTTATACATATTAGATTTAACATATATTTTAACATGTATAACATATATTGGATCACTTGCCATCTAGGGGAGGGAGTGGGGGGAAGGAGGAGTAAATCTGAAACACAAGACTATGCAAGGGTCAATGTTGAAAAATTATCCATGCATATATTTTGAAAATAAAAAGCTTAAAAAAAAAAGAAAATATATGTGATGTTCCACTCTCATGAACCACCCATCTCTGCCTGAGGAGTGGAGCAGAGGTAGCTTTTCATATTACCTCATTGGATTTATATTATATATTATAATATATTTATATTATATTTATATATATACTGTTCTTCATATTTCTTTAAGGTTCACTTTCAATGGTTTTATTATTGTTGTTCTTGCTGTAGCCATTGTGTATATAATTTTCTTCTCTCTACTTACTTTACTTTGCATCAGTTCCTGTAAATCTTTCCATATTTCTCTATAGCAATCATATTTGATATTTTTATAGTGTAGTAATATTTCATGTCCTTCACAGCACAATTTGCTTATCCCATTATCCAATGGGAAGACAGAATCTACTTATTCCCAGGCAAATCTTGAGGATGCTAAATTATGAGATTGATATTCTTTGTCAACGTGGGGAGTTTTTACATTGGCATTTTCTCACACTAATGAAACCGTAGGTCCAGAAGCTCCATCCTCTTCTTCTTCTTCCCTCTCCCCAGTATCCTATATCAGGGTAAAAACAGTCCCTGGTCTCCAGAATATAAATCAGTAGCACAAACATTTAAGTAGCATATGATACGTAAAGCAATTTTAAAATATTATGTACTATAGAGTATCAGATCCTTATATACATATTTTGCATTTTGATTTTGTATGTCCAGCATTTAGCATAGTGCTTGGCACATAGGCTTATATAAGAATAAAATAATAAGTAATAAAAGTTGCTTAGTGCAAGTTTACTGATTTGAATTGCAGACTTAGTATTGCCCCTATTCTGGTAGAAACAATATTATAAGGGATTTAAAAGCAAAGGCGAATGTGTATGAACTTAACATACAAGTTATTCACTACTGCAATGGTTCTGTAGCTTATTGGTGTGGCTACTCCCTCCAGTGGTGTAGATTGCTGCCCATTCATATTTTAGGGTTTGTTGTTTGCTTTTTGGCAAGGCAATGGGGAATAAGTGACTTGCCTGGGATCACATAGATAGTGTCAAGGGTCTGAATCTGGATTTGGGTTTAGGTCCTCTAACTCTTGGACTGATGCTCTATCCCCCCATTTATGTTTTATAGTAAATTTTAAAATTGTGGTTTGTTTTCTTTTAATAGAGTACTTTAATGGTTGTAAAGTACCTTATATAATCTCATTTAATATTCACAGTAATTCTGGGAAGTAAGGGCTATTGCTATCTTCATTTTACAGATAAGGGAATTGAGGCAAAGAGTGACTTGTCCAGAGTCACATAGAGGTAGGATTTGGATTCAAGTCTTCTTGGCTCTAATTCCAGCCCTCAAGTATTCCCCCAAGTTTACTGATAATAAAGTACAATTACATCTGACAGTAGACTAGAGAAAAATGCTCCTAGAGCTGTGACTCAAAATCTCATTGTCACATAGATTATGATTTCACAGAAAAAATGGCAGTGATGATGATGATTAGCATTTTTTGTACTTTAAAATTTGCATATGTTATTTTATCTATGAAGTAGGTACTTTTATTACTCCCATTTTGCAGATGAGGAAATTGAGGCAAACGGATCAAATGACTTGCCTAAGGATACATAGCTAAGCAGTATCTGAAGCAGGTTTCAAAGTCAGTTTTTCCATCTGTAAAATGGGAGGAGTTGGAGCAGATCACTACCTCAGTCCCTTGCAGATCCCTCTAAATTACACCATGATCCTATTTGCAGACATAGGGATACTGATTCTACTGATGGGGGAGGTTCAGTAAATGGTTTCTGCTGTCTGTGAAATTAGCCAATTTCATTGATCGCTCTTTTAAAATCTTTGTAAGTTGATTCCCTCATCCTCACAATCAACTAAAATCTGGTCGTCTCAGCCAATTCCCATTGGACAGCACTCATCATCCCACTGATCGTAATTGTGTACAATTTGCTCAAATTGTCAGTTTGGTGCAGAGCCTGTAGTTGACATGGGTATCCAAATAATCCCCTTCCAAGCCAGGGAAGCTACTGTCTATTGTTAGTGAATGAGGGGGAGGCTGGGTTGGCAGCTCCACCACTGTCTGGTTGGAAGTGAATTCAGGGGCAAACAGAGACAAGTGCCAAGTCTCTTTCTGTTAGTCATTCTGCCTGTGGCAGAGTTGCAGAGGCTTTAATTGTGCCATGTAAACAGAGTGTCTGTGACTTGGTTGTCCTGTCCAAGCAATTCCCCTTTCTTCTACCTTTTGTCACTGGGAGGGAGGGATCACTGAATGTAATCATTGGACTAAAGCTGAAAGTCTAGCTATGCAATTTATTTCCTGTGGGCAAAGCATCTAACCTCTCTGGGACTCAGTTTCCTCACCTATAAAATGAAGAGTTTGAATTAGATTATCTCTAGGGTCCTTTCTAGCTAGTAGTTGTTTTTTTTTTCCCCACATATAGAGGAAACACTGTTTAGTTACCATTTCTAGGTTACAAATCTCTAGTTTCATAGATAAATACAACAATTGGGGAAACTGAGGCCCAGAGAGGTTAATTGTAAGGGAAAATATAGATTGAGTTAAAATTATTTGGGATAATCATCTACCTCATTTAAGAGTGAAGAATAATAAGAAGAAAGGACAATATATATTGGAAAGATTTGTTTTTGTATAAATAGATATTTTCCACTGGGAAAGATTTTTTTAAGAGAATTTGGGTATATTCACAATTAAAAGAATTTTCCTTCCTTGTGACTGGCCTGGAATTAGTGTTTATGTCACATAGTAACTAACAGAAATCCCCTTAAATATAAATAAAAGTATACAATGTGAGACAGAATCTGATTCCGTGTATCCCTGCTGCTTGGATTTTCTTACCAATAACATTCTGCATTCTATGCAACCAAGAGCACTTAACAAATATTTATTAGCTTATAAATTGTATTATGGACATTAGAACCACTCAAAGGGACTAAACAAATAGTTCTGCTAGGCAGTCATTTGAGTCTGATTACCATGACCAGAAAAACAACTGAAAGCTGGACTGGGAAGTGGAAGGACCAATAGTTTGGAGTCTGAGGATCTGGATTGTTATCCTGGGTCTGTGACTTCTTCCCTCCCTCCCTCCCTTCCTTCCTTTTTTCCTTTTCTTCCCTTTATCCTTCCTTCCCTCCTTCTCTCTTTCCCTCCTCCCTCTCTCCCTCTCTTCTTTCCTTCTTTCCATTCTATTTTCCACCCTTCCTTCTTTTGTTCTCTCCCTCCTACCTTCCTTCTTCCCTTCTTTCCTTCCTTTATTCCTTCCTCCTCTATTCTTTCCTACCTTCTTTTCCTTCCCTTCCTTTCCCTTTTCCCTTCCTTTTCTTTCCCTTCCCTTTTTCCTTTCTTTTCTTTTCCTTCCCTCTTCCCTTCCCTTTCCTTTCCCCTTCCCTTCCCTTCCCTTCCCTTCTTTTTCCCCTTCCTTTCCCTTCCCTTCACTGTCCTTCCCTTTCCTTCCCTTCCCTTTTTCCTTTCCTTTCCTTTCTTTTCCTTCCCTTTCCTTTCCTTTCTCCTTTCCCTTTCCCTTCCCTTCACTTCACTTCCCTTTCCCCTTCCCTTTTTCCTTTCCCCTTTCCTTTCTCCTTTCCCCTTCCCTTTCCTTTCCCCTTCCCTTCCTCCTTTCCTTTCCTTTCCTTTCCTTTCCTTTCCTTTCCTTTCCTTTC
>JAJPUD010000191.1:473736-500126 GCA_023553655.1 Myrmecobius fasciatus | reverse complement strand
TTTCCTTTCCTTTCCTTTCCTTTCCTTTCCTTTCCTTTCCTTTCCTTCTTTTTCTTTTTCCTTCCTTCTTTCTGTCCATCCTTCCTTTCTTCCCTTCCATTCATCCTTATGGCAAAAAAACTATATACTCCTTTAGGTAGACCTGAGATGAGATTTCAAGATCCAGTCTACCTCTTATACTTTGTGTTTCTTTTTCTGAGAATACATGACTAAAGAGAAATGTTTCTGTTGGGAATTGAGGAGAAAATCTCATGTGTGTGGAAGATCTGAAGCTCCTGGGTACTTTAGCAAGTACTCTGTCTTTCCACACTGTGGGAGGTGCTTCCTGCAATGGCTACTATCCTTCTTAAAGGAGAAGATGACCGCTATAGGTTTATGGGCTCAAGCCCTGGCTTGATTTTCCAGAACACATGGACTTCAAGGAAATTGTTTGGACAGTGCAGAGTCAAGGTAAAAATGAAATACCTAGTCCCATTAAACACTTCATGCTTTGAGGTTTTAAGTATTGACCTCCCTGGATAATACAGATTATCATGCCATATTTAAAATCTTTTGACAATATGTGCTTATGAGTCTTTTATATTTTAAACAATTCTTTTGAGTAGAGGAAATAAATAGCTGGGCCATATCTGATCTCTTGGGCAGCTAGATGGCACTGTGTAGTTAGGAAGACTCATCACTTGAATTCAAATCTAGTCTCAGATGTGTGACCTTGGGCAAGTCACTTAACTCTACATGCCTTCGTATCCTTATCTGTAAAATGAGCTGGAGAATAAAATGGCAAAAACCTTCCAGTATCTTTGCCAAGAAAACCCCAAATAGGTCATGAAGAGTTGGATGACCTAAGATACTGGCTAAATCCAAACTAAGTGATAACCTCCCCCATTTTTTAATTATTTGTTTTCATTATTATTACTTATTTTAAGTGATTACTCCCTACTGGGAATATGAATAAAAGTCCAGAGACAAAGAGAAAAGATGTGTAATATCTCTCTCTGGAAAGTGGCAGTCTTCCTGAAGATCTGAACATGGTACATACATAAAATAAAAACTGAGAGAGCTCAGTAATACAGGGCACCCCGTCTTTGGGGACTGTTGACTTTTACAACAAATCTTGGGTGGCTTAGCTTAAAATCCTAGAAAAGCCTGCTCTATTGATGAGTCAAGAACATCAGATTTCCATGTTCAAGACAAACACTCTGTGTGTATGTGTACTTCTTGTATGTATATTTTTATGCACATATATATATGTATAAATATAGATGTATACACACATATATGCATATAGAAACAGAGAAAAATAAAAACAGGGAGAAACAGAATTCTAAAAGTCAATGCTTTAGAAACTCTGTGTGTGTTTCCTATTGTAAATGTAGGCAGTACTTTTCCAAAACTTTTTAAATATCTTTGTATTTGTATTTGTTTTTATCACTTGTTTGTCTTTATATCTTTATCCTCTCTCAGAAAACTATCCCTTATAACAGTTTTGTTTTGTTCTTAAAGAAAAAGGAGGAAGAAGGAAAAAAATCAATAAACCCAGTAAATACATGGAAAAGTTAGCTCTCTATATAATGTTCCTCACCTGTGGATCCAACATTGTTCTCACCACACTTCCTTCGTCATTATTTCTGGAACCATTCTCTGTTCCCAGGGATGACGATGTTATCAAAATCCCAGCTATTATTTTCTCATTCCTAAGACCTTGTATATGCATTTCTTTTTTGAGTAAGGAACTTATGGGAATTTTAACATCTTTGACATCATCAACATATTTCTGATTCTTCATCTAGATTTGCTCTTGCTTCCTTTCCAAATGAGGGAATAGCATTTTCCTCCATGCCCCAGAGAAATGTCATTTGACAGGAGACCTCATCTAGCCAGACAGGATTGGAGATTTTGTTAGTTTATTTTTCAATGATATAAATTTTCCTAGGGTGTTTTTTTGTAAAAAAAAAACAAAATGTCTCCTGCCCCCAGAAAGGTCAAGGTTAGAGAGAGGAATTTGAGGGGGGGGTGGGCCAAATTAGAAGGCTAGCTCTCTAGAGCTTGCCAGCAACCCTCCTGACTATCTCTTGAAAGTATCTTTGCTCCCTTTATTTTGAAATCTGTATGTGGTCTGAAATCAGGGCACAACATGCCTGCCTTCTGGCTGCATGATTTAATGCTCTGGCTCAAACAATCAGGTAGCTCCTGAAGTTAGGTAGAACTCTGCATCTTTAGGAGCAGGAAGAAGCTTCCTGGCTTGGTCGGGTATTTTAGAATGAGAAATGCCTTCGACAGAAATTTTGCTGAGACATTTTCTGTTGTGTGTGACTCTTCCTGATCTCATTTGGAGTTTTCTTCGTAGAGTTTTCTTCTCCAGATCATCTCCAGAAAAGAAAAACGAAGCAAAAAAGATTGTGACAAGCCCAAGGTCACACAGCAAGTGTCAGGCTGGATTTGAACTCAGGAAGATGAGTTTTTAGAATTCAGAATTGAGACATCATTAAGCTAGGGTAGATGAGGAGGGAAGAGGGAAATGAATGGTCCTTAGAAATGATGAAGTCTTAGGAGTATCAATGAGTTGCTAGGAGTCAGAAAACTCATCTTCCTGAGTTCAAATCTGACCTCAGAGACTTATTACTTGTATGACTCTGGGCAAGTCACTTAATCCTACTTGCCTCAGTTTCCCCATCTATAAAATGAGCTGTAAAAGAAAATGCTACTTCAGTAGCTAGCTGTGTTACCTTGGGAAAGTCACTTAATCTGCTTGCCTCAGTTTCCCCATTCATAAAATGAACTGGAGAAGGAAATGGCAAAGCACTCCAGGATCTTTGTCCAAAAAAATATGGAGTCATGAAGAATCAATCAGATATAACTGCAACAACCAAACAACAACAATCACAAAATTGTATCCAACTTAAAGAGAAATGGGGACCACTGAACCTTACACAAGGATCCTTTCAGGCAGCATATTGACTTAGAATACCACACATGTTTATTTTTTGATATTTATATATTTGATATTTATTTATTTATTTTCATTAATGCAGAAATATATTAAAATTAGATAAGAGCTTCAGTTTAATGCTCAGGAGTGTTGCAGACCACATGGGCTCTTTGGGAAGTGTGTTTGATAATTCTTAGTCTATCCCCTTATTTATAGATTCTCTAAGACTCTGAAATATAAAATGAGTTAGCTGAAGGTGCATAAGAAAAGATACAGATGATTTCCACATTTAAAATCTATGAGCTTGCTGTTGCTGTTCTAGAGGTCCTAGAGTATGTTCAAAGCGCAGAAACTCAGGAAATAACGCCAAGGGGAGAGCTCCTTGGGTAGTTCAAGGCATGGAAACTAGCCACAGATTTCGAGCTAGATGGAATCTTAGAGATTGTTATTTCAGAAGATGGCCTTTGGCAGAAAAGGATGCTAGGGGCCTATTCAGAAAAGGAAAATTGTCATATAAGGGTAAGTTTCAAACCCAGGTCCTCCTTCTGCAAATCTAGCCCTCGTTCCACTGTATCTTACAAAAATGTTTTCCTTTGCAACTTAAATTTGGTGGTAGTGATGCATATTTGTTAAGTTCCTGCACAGTGTCTAGCACTGGATGAGGGGCTAGGATATAAAATTTATTTGCCAGAGTGTGGGGATGGTTGTCATACCAACTTACAACTCTGCAAATGAATCCCTGAGAAACAAGGTAGTTTATTCTTAGGGGGTCCCTTTCCCCTTAGAGGCAGTTTTCTTTCAGTTCCTCTCATAATCATCTATCTTTAATCTAAGGACAGAGGGGCTGCTTTCTCAATGTTTCTCACACAAATGTTCTTTTTGTTCCTGGAGGGTCTACTCAAAATTGCATATCTAGCTAAGAAATGTGGAACAATAAAACATTTTATCAGTAGTTCCCTATTTGTTTTCTACAAAAACAAAAAACACACAAAACAAACAAACAAAAAAAGCCATCACCATGAAGAAAGAACAAGATGAAGAGGAATCAATGAGGAACTCATCTGGAGCATTGTTACCAAAGGGAATTAGTGACCCATACAGTAGTTTCCTGTTTATTCTTGTAAACTAGATGGAAAATTTCCTTCTATCCATTGGAGGATTGCAAGTACTCTTGGTACTCACTAAATATGAGTATCCTGGGACAAAGCTCCAGTCACTCTACCCTAGTTCTAGCTCCACATCTTTTATTTTTCTGATTATGTGAAAGAAGTGGAGCCCTTGAGATGTCTCTAGGACTTGCTGCTATTGGGAAGTAGTTTATTCTCATTCTTTGCCCACTTATCAAGGTGGGAAGACTCTTAATGTTCCCCTAATAGTTTACCAGATCATAACCAGGCAGGTGCTTCACATCCTAGGAAATGCAACTGAGGAAGGAACTAAGCCTTGCTGGGAGGGTTCCTGAGAATTATTCACTCTCTTCTGTGTCAGTGGCTCCTTGTTGACTGGAGCCTTGTTCCTTAGGAAACCAGGCCTCCTTTTCAATACCTAACAGACATGCAAGAGATTTAAGTCAGGGGCACATGCCAGTTCCTTCAGGGAGTTTTTAAAGAGACCTTGCCAAGCTGAGAAACCACGTGTGGAAGATAATGATGACTGCCACCAACGAATAATGCTAAGCCTGGCGCCCTTAGCATTTGGCATGGGGCTGGAGGTCATTGCCCTCCCCTCCACATTTTATTTCCATTCTCTTTGATGAGTCATTAATAGTGCTTCAGGGAACACAGAGGGCTTTTGTAGGCATCTTGGTCCAGCCTCAGCAGGGTATCCAAAAAGAAAATATTTCTGGAGTGGAAAGATCCTTAGAAGTGCTTCCAAGAAAATATATTTAAATTTCCATCAAGGGGCATATTTAGTTAGAGAGGCTATCCTAACACTTTTAGATTTCAGTGAGGTATAATGTCCCCCTGGGAATTTAGAATGCATCTAAAAGGTATTTTTAGTTCTGATTATAACCGAGTCTCCGAGATGTGGGGAATGACCAATAGAACAATAGCAGGTGCCTTTAGCTATTCTGATTGTTTCTCATTACAACACTGGAAATTTCCAATGGGAAAATAAAAAAAAATCTATGGCTAAAACATTGTAAGAAAGAGTTTGGCTATTTTTAATGACAGCTTTTTGAGGTACTGCCCAATTTCCCCATTGTCTGAAAATCTCAATCTCTGCTTTATGGGATTTGTTGTGGTGAAAAAATAATTCCAGGGAAGGAAAGGTTCTGCAAGAATCAACTTGTAACTGCCTCTGCTCTAGGCACTTCCCCAACACTGAACTTTTTAGGTGGGCCC
Organism: Myrmecobius fasciatus; assembly: GCA_023553655.1. Classification (NCBI taxonomy): domain Eukaryota; kingdom Metazoa; phylum Chordata; class Mammalia; order Dasyuromorphia; family Myrmecobiidae; genus Myrmecobius; species Myrmecobius fasciatus. Next base: position 494,852 of record JAJPUD010000191.1, on the reverse strand, counting down.
CTTGCTTTCTCAGCCTTGTTTTTCTGTCTTTGTGCATAGATTTCCAAATTATAATGAGAAGATCCAAGGAAAAAGTGAACAAAACTTGTAAGATTTCCAGTTTTCCTGGGGGGGGGGGGAGGGAGTAAAGAAGTAAAAGAAAGCCTGCTGGTCAAATACTAGAGGAAGTTTGAAAAGAGATGCATACAGATGTGCATAATGTGATAGGCGGTGTGGTCTAAGTGTACACTTGGTAGTGATGCTGAAACTATATTCTTTCACACCTGATTCATTTCTCTGTTTTTTGTACCATACAGAGGACCAGGCTGCCTCTTAATAATTTCACTGGCTGGGAAGTGTAGTACATACTTTGGCAGTTAGGTAGTGTTACTTTCAGGATCCAAACTATATGACATCCTCAGAAAATGGTTTTGAGCATACAATGTTGACTTTCTCAAAAGCCAAAATATTCCTACTATTTATTTTGAAATGACTGAACAACCATGAACTCTCGGCCCTGAACCCCCAACTGCCCCAAGGTCTTGTTCTTAGTTTTGTTTGTTTTATTTTTTTGCTGAGGCAATTGGGGTTAAGTGACTTGCCCAGGGTCACACAGCTAGGGAATGTTAAATGTCTGAGACCAGATTTGAACTCAGGTCCTCCTGATTTCAGGGCTGGTGCTCTATCCACTGCACCACCTAGCTGCCCCTTGTTCTTATTCTTTTTTTTTTTTATCGAAGCTTTTTATTTGTATAACATATGTATGGGTAGTTCCCCAACATTGATCTTTACAAAGCTTTCCATTACAAATTTTACCCCCAGTCCCCTCCCCTCCCCTAGATGGCAGGAAGTCCACTACATGCTAATAATGTTGAAATGCTTGAGAAGTTATGCCAGAAAAATCCTATCTACAAGAAAAAAAAAAAAAGAATCAGAGAAAGGCAACATAATGCAAACAAATGTCAGTAGAGATCATGAAAATGTTACGTTGTGGTCCATATTTCATTTCCCTCTCTCTGGGTGTATATGGTTTTCTTCAGTGAACAATTGGAACTGGTTTGAGACAATTCTTTGTTGCAGAGAGCCATGTCCATCAGAATTGATAATCATGTAATACTGTTGTTGCTGTGTATGATGATCTCCTGGTTCTGCTCGTTTCACTCAGCATCAGTTCATGCAAGTCCTTCCAGGCCTCTCTGAAATCGTCCTGCTGCTCATTTCTTATAGAACAATAATATTCCATGACATTCATATACCACAATTTATTCAGCCACTCTCCAATTGATGGGCATCCCTTCAGTTTCCAGTTTCTAGCCACTACAAAAAGGGCTGCCACAAACATTCTTGCACATGTGGGGCCCTTTCCCTCCTCTAAGATCTCTTTGGGATATAGGCCCAGTAGAAACACTGCTGGGTCAAAGGGTATGCACAGTTTAACAACTTTTTGGGCATAGTTCCAAGTTGCTCTCCAGAATGGTTGGATCCGTTCACAGCTCCACCAACAATGCATCAGTGTCCCAGTTTTCCCACATCCCCTCCAACATTCGTCGTTATCTTTTCCTGTCATTTTAGCCAATCTGACAGGTGTGTAGTGGTATCTCAGAGTTGTCTTAATTTGCATTTCTCTGATCAATAGTGATTTGGAGCAACTTTTCATATGACTAGAGATGGTTTTAATTTCATCATCTGAAAATTGTCTGTTCATATCCCTTGACCACTTATCTATTGAAGAGTGGCTTGAATTCTTATATATATGAGACAATTCTCTATAAATTTTAGAAATGAGGCCTTTATCAGAACCATTAAATGTAAAGATGATTTCCCAATTTGATGCTTCCCTCCTAATCTTGTCTGCATTTGTTTTGTTTGTACAGAAACTTTTTAACTTAATATAATCAAAATTATCCATCTGGTGTTCAATTAGGAGTTCCAGGTCTTCTTTGGACATAAATTTATTCCATCTCCACAGGTCTGAGAGATAAATTATATTACGTTCCTCTAACTTGCTTACAAAGTCCCTCTTTATATCTAGATCATGAACCCATTTAGATCTTATCTTGGTATGTGGTGTTAGGTATGGGTCAAGCCCTAATTTCTTCCACACTAGTTTCCAATTTTCCCAGCAGTTTTTGCCAAATAGTGAGTATTTATCCCAAAAGCTGGGGTCTTTGGGTTTATCGAATACTAGATTGTTAAGGTTATTGCCTCGATTGTCCTGATATCCTATCCTGTGCCACTGATTGACTGCTCTATTTCTTAGCCAGTACCAAACGGTTTTGATGACCGCTGCTTTATAATATAGTTTTAGATCTGGTACAGCAAGGCCACCTTCATCTGCCTTTTTTTTCATTAATCCCCTTGAAATCCTTGACCTTTTGTTCTTCCAAATGAACTTTGCTACTATTTTTTCTAGATCTGTAAAATAATTTCTTGGGAGTTTGATTGGTCCTTGTTCTTATTCTTAAAGAAGATCGATGACATTCTTGCTCATGAATTGAAATCAAGTCAGGCAGAGTTGCACAAAGTCGTCAACCTCAATCTCTCCAAAGTTCCTAAGTTGGTATTACTGGTCCCAGATTCACTATAGATAGATGGATCTAGAAGATGCTCCAAAATTAGTAAAAAATCAGAAATCTTTTTCCCTCTTCATTCAGCTCCTCACTCTGCTCTCAATCATCCTCAATCATAAAGGTTTAGATGATTGATTTTTACAAGTTTCATGATTTATTAAGACATTGAGGAGGGGCAGCTAGATTATGCAGTGGATAGAACACTGGCCCTGAAGTCAAGAGAACCTGAATTCAATTCTGGCCTCAGACACTTTACTAGCTGTGTGACCCTGGGCAAGTCTCTTAATTCCAATTGCCTTTCCCTTCCCAATAGCATAGCAAAAAAAAAAAAAAAAAAAGAAAAAAAAAGAAGTTTTTGAGTAACAGAACTATAAAGAAATTGTTTTCTCCAACTGATCCTTCTTTGATCTTGTTGACTGTTCTCATTGATCAGATTACAGGAGTAATTGGGATAAAGAATTGGAATTCCAGGTTTGAAGTTTCCCAGAAATGAGTCAACAAGACTAATAGGGAAAATGGAAGAAATGCTAAAGTTTCAGAATGACATCTTTATGGTCTTACTTTCTGGGGCTTCATGACAACAGCCAATCCAGTTCAGTATTGCAATATTCTGAACTCTTTTTAACATCTGACTTACATCCCCAAGGTCCCAATCCTGCTTCCACTCTGGATGAGCTAATCCCATGTCTCCAGTCCAAATCAAACTACCCTGAAATGCTCCTCATTGGAGTTCACAGAAACCTCTCTTCTCCTATGCTCACTGAGAGACATGCATAAAATGGCACAAGAGAAATCTCTCTTAGGTGAGATCTTCAAAATCAGTCCAGGGAGCAGGACCAAGTTGTGAGCCCATATGCTATTGCAAAATATGCAAAATATGCAACCTCTTTCCATGGTTTCAGCCTAGTCTTAAAATTACACTTGGATAGTGGTTATAATGCCTTCTGCAATAGCATCTAAGAAAAGACATTTTTCCTTTTGAAGTTCATTTGGGAATCAATAGAATTAATAGAATAGTTGGTAGATTAATTTTTTAAATTTGAAAATTCCTATGTGTCAACACATAGGACCACAATGTGTGGACAACTAGTCAGTTAGTCAATAAGTATGCATCATCTATTACTTACTAGATACAGTGTTGTACACTGGGGATGCAAGAGAGGAGGAAGGAGGGAAAAAATAAGTATTTATAAAGTTCCTACTATGTTCTAGGTACTGTGATAAATACTGGAATGCAAAGGAGGTAGGAAGAAAAGGAATAAGCATTTATAAAACTCCTACTATGTGCTAGATACTGTGTTAAATATTGGGGATGCAAAGGGGGTAGGAAGAAAAGGAATAAGCATTTATAAAACTCCTACTATGTGCTAGATACTGTGTTAAATACTGGGGATGCAAAGGGGGTAGGAGGAAAAGTAATGAGCATATATAAAGCTCCTACTATGTGCCAGGTATTGTGCTAAATAAATATTGACAATACAAAGAAAGGCAAAAGATAGTCCCTGTCATAAAAGAGCTCACAATAAAATGCAAACAACCACAATCAAAATATGAATATAAAGGATAAATTGAACATAATCAATAGATGGAAGGGCCTATAACTAAGTAGGATTGGGAAAGACTTGGAGTAGAAAGTGAGGTTTTAATTGGGACTCGATGAAAGTCAGGGAAAGTGTGGTATAATAAAGAGAGCCTTGGACTGGGAATCTAGAGACCTGGGTTCTCATTAAGTTTCTGTAACTCATCCGTCTTGTGGCACTGGATGAGTCCCTCATTTCTCTCTGCCTCAGTGTACTCATCTGTAAAATTAAAAAAAAACAAACCCTAGAATTTCATGATTTTTAAAGCTCTCTCACTTTCAATATTCTTAAATTCTGTCTCATGAGCATGTGAGTTGCCTAAGAATGTAATCTAAAGTTTTACAGTAACTATTCTACTTTGTATTTGTGTAACCTGTGTGTCAATTGAGGATAGGTGAACTGTGTTTAATCTTGAGATTAGTTACATCATGATTACACTCTGTTCTGCCTTCCTCTACCCACCCTACTAAATCTGGGAACATCTCAATTTCTAGGGCGTTTAAATAAGATTATTTGCTAACAAGGCAATCAGTAAGCATTTTGAGCGTAAACACATTTATTATGAAACAGATAAGAACATAAATGGGATTTATATCTGAGTCCAGTGAGAAGGAATAAACATAGCACTCCTGGGAAAGTAATTGAGATATATGAACTTCAACCCCCCAATTAAAAAAAATTAGTTTTAAATATATCTTTCTTTCAGAATGCTTCCCAATTGTTTTGTTCCACTGCATTAATAATGACATAGAGAGATTAATAGTGCTCTGGTCAATCACATTTATTCCATTTGTTGACTTAAGAGACATATGGCACCTAGGTGATGCAGTAGATAGGACACTGGACTAGGAATCAGGAAAGTTCGTCTTGAGTTCAAATATGGTCTCTATGCCAAGAAAATCCCCAAATGGAGTCACAAAAACTCAGATGTGACTGGAAAGCAACAAGAAAACTTAAGAATAGTCAACAAACATGTAAGAAATAGTCAAGTATACCAATGAGAAACAGGTGTGTCTGGGCTCTTTCCAAGAAGAAACTTGGAGAATTACCCCCTTGGGTCTTGTCTTCTGGATCGGTATCATCTGCTCACACTGCCTCATGGCTCTGGCCACTTCATTGCTGTGGCCCTTTTCCCACTTCATGGGGCCTGCTTGCTCTCCAATTTCCCTCTTAGATCTTTGTATGGCTTCTTTCTTCTTCCTTCTCCATAGCTTCTCACAAGATACTGTTTTCCTTTGCTGCCTCTTGGACTCTCCAACCCTGTGGATTTCCCTTTCTCAGGTTCCTCAACTCTCAATCTCTTTTGAGGGGTCTTAACTCTCTGACCTCTCTTTCTCTGTTCACATTGTTGGACTCTCTTCCAGATCACTCCCTCTAATCATAGATATCTCTCAAGGTTTTGTCCCAGGCCCTCTTCTTCTTCCTCTATAGGACTTCACTTGGTGATCTCATCAGTTCCCATGCATTTAATTTCCATTTCTATGCTGATGATTCTCAAATCTACCTATCCTGCTCCAAGCTCTCTGCTGACTTCCAAACTTACATCTCCAGCTATCTTTCAGATATCGCAAATTGGATGTCCAGTAGACATCTTAAACTCAATATGTCCCAAACAGAACTCATTATTTTTCTCTCTAAGCCCTTTCCATTTTCTTTCCTATTATTGTAGAGGGCATCAGTATCTTTCCAACTCCTCAGGTTCACAACCTAGGAGTTCCACCGATAATTCTCTCCCCCCATTGTACCATCCAAGTTCTAGCCAAAGCCTATTGATCTCACCTTTGGCCATCTTTTTAATGTGGCTCCTTCCTCCTTTGACATTATAACCATTCAGTACAGGCCCTCATTAACTCATATTGTGTGCTGGTAGGTCTGTCTGCCACAAGTCTCTCTCCACTCCAATTCATCCCCCATAAGCCACCAAAGTGATTTTTCTAAAGTGCACCTATAATCACTTCCTTACCCAATAAACTCCAGGAACTCCTTGTTGCCTTCAGGATTAAAAACACACCCCTCTGACATTCAGAGCCCTTCATAAACCAGGGGAACCTGAGTGACACAGTGAATAAAATACTATGCCTGTTGTCAGGAAGACTCATCTTCTAGAGTTCAAATTTGGCCCTTGGAAGCTTAATAGCTTGTGATCCTGGGCAAGTTACTTAACCCTGTTTGCCCCGTTTCCTCATCTGTAAAATGAGCTGGAGAAAGAAATGGCAAACCATGCCAGAATCTCTGCCAAGAAAACCTCAAATGGGGTCATGAAGAGTCAAACATGATTAAAATGATTAAACAAATTAAAAAAAAAATCATAACCTAGCTTCCTCCTACTTTTCCAGTCATATTATACTTTACTTCCCAATACATACCCTTCAATCCAATAACACTGTCTATTCCATGAATAAGACAATCCATGTCTCAGCTACTAGCATTCTCTCTGGCTGTTCCCTGTGCTCTTCCTCCTCTGCTCTGGTTAGTGACCTCCCCAGCTTCCTTTGAATCCCAACTGAAATCCCACTTTCTACACCAAGCCTTCCCCAAATCCCTCTTAATTTCAGTGCCTTCTTTCCATTAATTATTTCCTGTTTATTTTGTATAAAACTTGCTTCATATTGCCATTCTATCAGAAGAACTGAGATGTTGAGATGTTGTTTATATATTTGTTTGCATGTTGTCTATTAGATTGTGCATTATTAGTCATTGCATGTTCCATGAGATTTTGAGTTCTTTGAGGACTCATACTGTGTTTTGCCTCTTTTTGTATCCACAGTGGTTAGTACAGTGCCTGGGACATAGTAGGCATTTAATACATGTCTACTGATTAACCACTGAGCTTTCTATATATAAATTGCAGCCTACCCCTCAAGTTGAGTAGAGCATTTTGGATGCACAGGGTATCCTTATTATATGTAACAATCTTATACTGTTGTCCATCTATACCTAGAATGATGCTCCTAGTAGTCTCAAAACATTTCCACAAAAGCTTTCTTTGAGATCAAAAACTATAACTTGTAAACAGGATGTCTCATTGTTGGTGAGGTTCCTATTGACCAATGTAATAAGTTTCTGTTGGTCATCTCCCTTCTTCCCCCTTTTTTTAAATTTTTCTTCTTTCCTTCTTTCCTTTGTCTCCCTTCCTTCCTTCCTTCGTCTCCCTTCCTTTCTTCCTTTGTCTTCCTTCCTTCCTTCCTTCCTTCCTTCCTTCCTTCCTTCCTTCCTTCCTTCCTTCCTTCCTTCCTTCCTTCTTTCCTCCTTCCCTTTCTTCTCCTTCCTCCTCTCTCTCCTCCTACACCAAACTTTGCGTGTATTTGTATTTATTAGCTTTATTTTTAAGATGTTCATATGTTTTACAGACTTGTTTTCTTCCCCATTAGAATATTAGCATCCTTAAAATTAGGGAATGTTTTGTACTTTGTACTTTGTACTCATATCCTTAGCATAGAGCATAGTGACTGGCACATTGTAAGTGCTTAAGGGAAAAAAAAAGACTGGTTGATTGATTATTCAAGGTTTGATTGTCCATATATTTTAATTTCTTTCAGTTTCAGTTTTCTTTCCCTACTGCCATGTTTGGCATATTTGTTTGCAACAAAACGGGAAACTTAGGCTGGGTGAAGAAGGATAGAAGGGAAGGATCATCCATCTGCTAAATCTGGACTATTATATGCTATAATAGGTTTTCTCTCCCCTACCTCAAGCACTTACTTTCTGATTTTCCTATTTGAATGTTCTTGTTTATAAATGATTGATTAAGGTTAAACCAGAATTCCAGAATAGGATGATACTTTAAACCCAAGTGATACAGTGACCTAGTAGGAACTTTAAACAACTTCACAGTAGCAGTTAAATTGATAATGATTTTCTGGCTACTAATGGTACTTCTTTGAACCTTCCAGAAATGGAAAATGGAATTAGAGAAAGGAAGGAAAAAAAGTTCCCAAGAGAAAGGGCAGAAGAATATTATTTCTAGTTATCAGTCTGCCATAGAAAAATTATTTAGCTGAGATATATTTTTGGAACTAACAGCCTCCTATTTTTTTCTCCTTTCTTCTTTCTATAGTGCTTCTCCCCTTCCAGTTAATTGACATTTTTGTTCTCTCTTCCATCTGATTCCCACAAGCAGACCATCCATAATCTCTTAAATGGAAAGTGATCTTTTCTTCCTCAAGCATCTTTGTCTAGACCTCATTATTGCACTTCTTATCTAGTATTATAGTTATAAGTGTACCATTTTATTTCTTCTGTTAGATTGGAAGCTTGCTTTATTTCAAACTTGAATGAACTTGAATTGATATATAGTATAGTAAATGTTTGTTTGATGAAAAAGAAAAACTGTTCACCAAAAACTTTCCAACAGCATATATTGACCAGCTCCCTATGAAATTTAGTCAATATGTTACTTCTCAGAAGTATTTGTATTCTATGCTGTTTGTCCAATAAGAGGTGACTTAATCTCTTCTTCAGGATTCTCCTTACACTTAAGGTAGCCTCTACCAGAAGAATGATGATTTCTATTTAGACCCAATGATTAATTATACTTCAAGGTTGGTAACAAAATTGACAATCATGCAGCTAAATATCTAATCACTTGTATTTCTGTATAAAGTATTATTTTAACTATGATTTAGGTTACTTTCCAAGTTCCTGAGTCATTTTTCTCAAATGCATGCTAATTTTCCTCTTAATGCTTCTCTGTTACTCTTTAACTATTGCTATCTCTTCTCTGACTGGGAAAGGGAACTCTTATTTTCTATTATCAATCATCATAATCATCATCAAACACTTATGGAGTACCTACTACGTAAATCCCATTAAGTTTAATCAACTTCACAGAATAGTGGTACATAGAGAGGAAAGGGATTATAGGAGCATCAGACCATGAAAATGAGCTGGACAGCACCTCAGAGGCCAGTTAGTCCAAGCTCCTCATTTTACAGATGAGGAAACTGAGATCCAAGCAGGCTAAGTAAATTGTTCATGGTCATACAGGTGGTGGGATTTAAAACTTAATTCTCTGATTCCAGAGTCAGTGCTCTTTCCATTACATTGCATTGTTTCCTTTTTAGGGGTTATTTAGTACAACATGATATGAAAAGCTATCTCTTCTATTACATTATGATAAGTGGCTATTCAGTCTAATCTTGAAGACTTCAATTACATTTTAGCTGTCATTTTCTGAGCAATGAAAGAGATAAAAATCAAAAAGGATTTCTCCTGACTTTAAGTGACATTAAAAAAAAAAAAGTAAAAGTATCAATCAACCACTCACAATGGCTGTAATCAAACTTTAAACCATCTACAGGATGTCTCCTGGAATTTATCACAAGTCTGAACAATTTTCCAGAAAGGGTGTCCCTTATATACGAGTCATTGAACAAATGAGAAAAATCTGAGAGACCAGGATTTTGGTCTGTAATTGTTCATCAAAGGGGAATGAATCTGGTGAATGGCAGAGACTAGGTAGTCAGGGAAGGATGAGAGAGAGAAAAGAGGGAAAATTCAGGAACCTGAGTCTCCTCAGTAGAGACTCTTCCCAAATTTCACTCCCATTCCTTTCACCCCATTCAGCTTCCACTTCTGGCAATGGGATTCATAGGTAAATAACTCATTACATCCTGTTGCTGTCCATTGCATTTTATTTTAATTATCAATTTAATTGTTTAATAATTAATTTATTGATTGAGTAATTTAATTATTAGAATTGTTTTCCTTATCCTTGTACAATGGCTCCTCTCTCCAATTTCTGCCCATTGTTCTAGATTTGTCCTTTGGAGCTAAGCAGAGCAAGTTGAACTATCTTCCAAATGACAATTTTGCACATTCTCGAAGGGAACTATCATGGTTTAACTAATATATCCAGTTCTTTCAATTCATCCTCATTTAATATTTTCAATATCCTGTTGACTTTTCTCTGGATGTGCTCTCATTTGTAAAAGTTCTGCCTAAAAATTGGTGCCCAGAAATGAACACAATATTCCACCTGATGAAACTATCACCTTAGCCTAAGATTGCGCCAGCTTTTTGGCTGCCATATTAGACCTGCAGCCCAATAAAAATACCATATAATTTCTACAAAAAACAAAAGTCTAGCCATGCTTCTTTATACTTGTGATGTTGCCTTTTTTGAGTCCAACTGTAAGAGTTTACAATTATTTCTATTAAATTTCACTTTATTTAGACAGAGCCAATTATTAAATTTTTGGGGGAATCTTACTTCTGTCTTCTAGTGTGTTAACTATCCTTCCCAACTTCATGCTATCTGATATTTGAAGCATGTTCCATATATTCCTTTATCCAAATTACTGATTAAAAAAAATATCCAGGGACTTGGGGCTTTCTACTGTAGACTTGCCTCAACTTCTCATTGACTTATTAATTGTTACTCTTTGGGTTTCTACCATGATTTTCTCCTCTCCTCTATGGATTTTTTCATATGAATATATTTTCTTGCTATTCAAGGCTACTCACTCAATTATTGGTTTAATTTTCTCCTTTTGAAGATTTATTCATCTAAATCAATATTCCAGGTATAAGTTCCATATCAACAAATCTCAGTGGTTCCATAAGTATTAAGATATCATAAAGATCAAATTTACCTTCTTACATCTCCTTGTTTATTTCTCTTACTTTGTACATTTGTATAAAGATCAATGACTATGCTTTTCCTAGTTATTACTTCTTGTTGAGTGAGGATTTATCCTCTTTACTCATGTTCTTTTTGCTAATTCCTTTGGGATCTCAGTGATTGGAAATGACTTGAACAAATCAGTATTATAAAAAGAAAACTGGAAGAACCTTAGAAGTCATCTTGTTTGAGCCTCTCATTTTACAACTGAAGAAACTTTGATCAAGAGAAGTTACTTGGGGTAGCTAAATGGCACAGTGGAGTCTAGAAGACCTGAATTCAAGTCACTTAGCCCCAGTTGCAAAGAGAGAAAGAGAGAGAGAGAGAGAGAGAGAGAGAGAGAGAGAGAGAGAGAGAGAGAGAGAGAAATATTATTTATTTATCCAATTACTTGCCTGAGATCAAATACGTTATTAGTGGCAGAACTGGGATCTAAGTTTCCATTTCTACATCAATAAAATGAAAATAACACTTATATTACCTGTCTTGTAGAGTAGATTAGAGGCTTTAAATAAATATGAGCTATTATCATTATTTGGCACCAGCAAAAATCTGATCTTAGTATGAGTTTACTGGAAAATTCCCTTCCCCCTTTTCTGCTTGCTGGAATTGAAATTCCCCAGTTCTCTGTTGTTCTTGCTGCTAGCTCCTACAACTAATTTTCCTGGTTAACTGGCTACTTGTGGCTGAAGGTTCCTCAGTGAGTTTTTACCTGAGACAAGTTTTTATCATTTTTTTCTATGATATAATGCCATTAGCTCACTTGTATTTCATGTGTCATTAGCAAATTCCTGCCAATGTGCTCATGGAAACTGTAGTTGCCTTTAGCTATGATCTCCAAGAAAGTCTTAAGTAGAAATTCAACTTATAGTTAATTCTTGCCTCTTCTTTTTTCTCCTTTTACTATCAATTTGGCTTCAGGTACTATCTACTTAAAACTTACCTTTTGATCATCCAACATATTCTGTCACCATTCTTCCCCAAGTGAAGCTTTTTCTTTAGGGAAGCAACTAATCAAGGTAATGGATAGATGACTGATCCTAGAGTTAAGAAGACTTGAATTAAAATCCAACCTCACGCATTTACTAGTTGTGCATTCCTGAACAAGTCATTCAACTTCTCCCTTCATCAGTTTCCTCATCTGTTCAATGCAAATAATAATAGCACTGACCTCCCAGGGATGTTATGAAGATAAAGTGAGATAATATTTGTAAAACAAGTAAGGTATATAAATGCTAGGTATCAAATAATTAATAAGCTATCAACTATTAATTGCAATTGAGATATTTTTAAAAGTATTTATGAACATTCTTCTCTTTTCTTTTGCTCTTTCTCTCACTTCTTTCACAAAATGGAGGCCCACTGTTATATTATTCCTTTTGCCCACACCAAACAATTGTGTCTGAGATCCCTTCCAGATAGCCACAGGTTCCCTTAATAGTCATTTTCTCTTCAAATTTTTTTTTGTTTGCATTTTTCCATTTAATTTTCTTAAAGGGACTGGGATTTCCAGTTATGGCTTTCAAAAAAAAAAGCTGATAAAGAGTATTGAGATGTGGGGCTTGAGACAAGTGATAACAGTGAGTGGGAATCAATAAATGAAAGTGAAAGTTGAAGAACAAATTGGAAAGAGTAGAAGAGAGAAAAAAGTGTGGGAAAGGGACTATGATGGGTGATTATGATGCAACCAGTTATGGAAAATGAGTGTCCCAAGAATTAAAATGGTGGGTTACCTAGAAAGCAGTGGAGAGGAACAAGATTATAAAGCAGAAATTGTGTAGAGCTGCAGATTGCCATCCATTTGTTTGCTCATCATGTGTTACTCTAACCCATAATCTGTGAGCTGGACTGGAAAAGGGACTGGTGGTTTGGCTGGCTCTGGTGTTTCTGGGGCTCTTGGACCAAACACTGTGCTAAGTGTTGGAGTAGAGAAGGCTGAGGGGGGCAATGGTAACTATCTTCAGCAACTATAGAAATGAAATTAGATTTATAGCTTGACTAACTTTGGGGTTAGTTGGAGGTGGTATCACAGGCAAACTGTCTATAAGCTTTTTAGCAATCAATCACTCTTCCCTCAACTTCAGAATGTGAGCAAAGACACTCTCAACTCTCTCAGGTGGGGAAGAGAGAAAGGAAGGATGCTCTTTAGTAGATGCTTCGAACTCCACTTGATTCTCAGGAATTGACCAAATTCTTCAAATTAGATGGAAGAAGACAATGGAAAGAAATAAAATTGACCAAGACTAATTGCATCTGAGAAGTATCTTTCTGCTTACTCCTTTTATTATTCTACTTATTCTTGGCTTGGGTTCAGATTTATCTGTGATTTAATCTTTCTCTGCTTTTGGGAAGCTTATAAAAAAAATTACTAACAAAATAAAACTCATTGAGATTTCCTCTCATTTAGATTCTGCCCCCAGCCAGGAAAATGTCAGGTTTGAACTTCTGTCCTCTTATTATTCTTTGTAACCACAAGCTATCCACTGCCTCTCTTTTTTGCAGCTTCCCCTTCTCAAATGCAAGTATCCATGAAACAAAACAATTAGAATCCTTTAGATATATATCTAGAATTTTGGTTCTTAGCCTTTTTTTTTTGCATTACAGACAATTTGTGAAACCTATGGAAATCATTTTAGAATAATGTTTTAAGTGCATAAAATAAAATGTATTACAAAGGAAACCTCTTATATTGAATGATGATTTTAAAATAGTTTTCGAAAGAAATTCATGAACCTCAAGTTAAGAACTTCTGCTCTAGAATAAGCCAATTTTTTAAAAATTGGGAATTATGAACAGATAGAAATATAACAGAGAAACTTGAATACAAACCTCTGATGTTACAGGCAAAGGAAATGAGGGGGAGAGAAGTACTATGAGACCTTTCACAAACTCCTGGAGAGAAAAATTCATCTGGCCTTAATCTGTTGCAACCAAACCATTCATAAGTTTCCCATTGAGAATGGTCAATGAGACCAAACTTCCTTAAATGGGTCTAGTTTTCAATATAGTTTCCCTTCCCTCTCTGTGCTTTCTCTCTCATGACTCCATCATCATCTCTTTCTATTGATCCCAGCCCCTAGCCACTCTCGGGTCTAAACTCCTTTCCTCAGTTGCTATTGCAGCACATAACCCAGAGTTTAGGATTATCTCTGCCATTTCCAATATAGGATAAAGCAATGCTAGACAATATTTCCCAGAAATAAGCAGCAAGACTCTGGAAATTTCTTCTCTCTGCCCTCAGAGCTATCAGTTTCACAAAGCCTCTAATATAAAAGGACTTTATGGAAGGATGGGATTCAAGGAACTATCTACTACAACTCCCTCATTATACAAATGAGTAAACTGAGGTTAAGACAGTTGGAGTGATTTGTCCATAGTCACACAAGTAATAAGAATTAGACATGGGATTTGGGCTCAGATTCTCTACCTCTGGAGCCATTGCTCCCCAGAAGACAGAATAAGGAGCAGTGTTTGGAATGTAGACGATATGAAGGGGATGGGTGGGAGGAAATCTTTCTAACAATCAGAGCAATCCCAAAGTAAAATGGATTAACAGGCTCAAAGAGGTAGTAGACACTCCCTCACCAGAGGTATTCATGGAAAAAAAAACTGGATATCTAGTTATTGTGTACATTGTAGAAGGATTTGTGGAGAGGGGTATAGTTTGAACTAGATAGCCATCAGTACTCCTGCCATCCCTGAAACTCTGTGATTCTGTGATGCACAATCAATCATAGACTCAGAATTGGAAGAGAGCATAACAGGAATACTCTGTAGTCAAGAAACTGGAGTTCAAATTCTGCTTTTGATAGTATATGTATAATCCTGGAAAAGTGACTTCTCCAAGGTGACATAGCCAATAAGTGACAGAATCAAGAATCAAACCCAATTTTTCTGGTTCCAAAGCCTATGGTTATTCCTGCCTCCCTTCCTGTTGCCATGACTTCATGTAGCCTTTTCATCAAAGTCTCTTTTCCATGTTTCTCTCCCTCCTCCCTGACTATGAACTTCACTGTTTGTCATCTTGAGCAAACTCCATATCTCTTTGAACTTTGGTGGCTAAATTTGTTTTCAATCCATAGTGAAAACATTCCTGAACCTACACATTCATCATCATATTGCATCACATGGAAAGTGGATTGAGATAGAGATTACCCCTTATCTCCCTCCCTACCAGCACATGTTGAACCCACTGACAAAGCTGTTATTAAAAATATATTGACCCTGAAGTAGGCTTGAAGCTAAGCTACTGTATTTCAAAAATCTTAGCCAAGAGCCCATTCATTATTGATTTGTGCTTTCCCCAAAGGCTTTCTGGAAATGGATGAGGTCATTAACTCCAAGGTCAAATGTCAAGAATTCCTTTTGGTCCTGTAACCAGAAAACTGGTGTGATTTTTGATTTAGGGTCTGAGCAATCATGCTGGCCAATTTCCTGCAGGTTTTCTGGTGCCTATACAATTTACATACTACATACACTGAAGAAAGGGAGGAGAGACATAAAAAGAGCTATATTCTAGAAAATTTATCTCAGCCCATTCTCGGACAAATCCCCATCACAATTGGCTGTTGCTAAGAAAGAATACCACATGTGCCTTTGCAGAAGGTAGTTATCCATGTTGCAACTACAGGTTTCACCATTTAAGATAAGGCTAAATTAAACACCACCCACATGAGCTCATTCCTGTTGTGAAATACTCACTTGAGATTTTTTTCATTTCCACTGTTTTTTGTTGTAGGTATAAAGGATAAAACAGTTTACGTGAAATGAGGCCATAGTCACTTTGATTTGCTAGAAGCAATTAGTAGACATGAATTAAGCACCTACTATGTGCCTACCTCTCTATGTTTCCTGAACTGGGATCATGAATTTATTATTTAATGAATTGTTATAAATTATTCATGAATAAATGAATTAAGGAAGGAAGGAAGAAACCAACCAATCAATTAACTTGTCAACAAGCAAATCCCACCTTCTTCAGGAGATCTCTCAGGTCTATTCTATCTGTGATGCTTTTCTTCTGAAATTGTTTTTTATTTGCATTGTAAATATCTTATAAGTATAGCTATTTGTATGTCATCTCCTCCATTAGAATGAAAGCTCCTGGATGGCAGGGATCCATGTTTTTCATTAGCACAGGAATTTGATATATAGTAATCATTAATAAATGCTTATTGACTAATATTTATTAGACATTTACATTGTGCTGAGTACTGGGAAGACAAATATATAGATGAGACAGCTTTCATCCTTGAAGAGTTTACATTATATTAGAGAATTACCTGAAAGAATTATAAAGGAAGCAGTTTTGTGTGAGGTAGGAACCTTCTCTTTGGACATTGCTAACAATTCAACAAATATTGCTATTGAGTTGTTTCAGTCATGTCCTACTTTGTATAACTCCATTTGGGTTTTTTGTTTTTGTTTTTGTATTTGGCAAAGATACTGGAATGATTTGCCATTTTCTTCTCCAATTCATTTTATAGATGAGGAAACTGAGACTTGTTGAAGGTCACATAGCTAGCTAGTGTTTGGGGGTCAGATTTGAACTCAGGAAAAAGTCTTCCTGACACAGGACCTGGTGCTGTATGCACTATGGCATCACCTAGCAGCCTCTCAACAAGTATTAATGCTCATCTAAATGTTTCCTAATAAAGAATAACTGACATTTCCACAGGTAATTAAAATTTGCAAAGTACTTTACATATACAATCCTCATCTGAATCTCATAACAACCCTAAGAGGTAAGAATTACATAGGTTATTATCTTAATTTTGAAAATAATGAAACAAACTCAGAGAGATTCACAAGATTGTAGATTCAGAGTGGCACAAACCTTAGAAACACTTTCATCCTTTCACAGTCAATCAACAAGCATTTTCTAAGTACCTACTCTGTGCCAGACACTGGACTAAGCACTGGAGATAAAAAGACACACAAAAGACAGTCCTTACCCTCAAAGAGCTTATGGGGAATGGGAAAAACAATATGCAAACAATCATAAGTAAACAAGATATTTACAGGATAAATTGGAAAAAAACAATAGAGAAGCACTAGAACTTAGCAGGGAAGAGGGGGTTGATAGAAGGGAGGATTTTAGCTGAGACTTGATGGAAGCCAGGAGATGTAGTTAAGGAGACACAACATTCTAGTTATGGTGGACAACCTGTGAAAATACTGAATCAGAAGATGCAGTGTTGGGTTAGAGTATCAGCAAGGAGGCTGATGTTACTGGATATTAGAATAATAATAGTCACAATGACAGTCACTCAAAGTTGTTCTTGAAACAATATTGTTCTTATTGCACACAATGTTCTCTTTGTTCTGTTCATTATTTCGTGCAAATCTATAAATAGAAGTATGTATAGAATGGTTTTGCACACACACACATACATATTTGTGTCTAATGACAGCCATCTTGTGGGGAAGGAAGAAAAAAAGAGAAAAAAGAAAGTTACATAATAAGGTCATAATATATTTAGAATTAATAGCAAGATATAGACAATAGATTTGCAGTTTCATGTATAATCATCTTTTTTCTAAGCTAGTATGTTATGGAAGTATTTTTTTTCTTTCTTAAAATAAATTAAAAAATTAAAAATCAGGTGTATATATAGGGGAGTATAATAAAACTTTGGAAATTGAGACCGAGAGTATATGATGGTTACATTGACTAAGAAGGAAATGCAGAGGGAATGATGTTAACATACTTAACATCATTCTGATTCCCATTTCCATTGGAGATTGGAGAGCAATGGGGCATGATGGAGCTCTCTTCTTCCTTCCAGATGTTAGAGAACAGGCAGGAGATGTATAATCAATATAACAAAAAAAAAAAAAAAAGACATCATCAGCAACCTTAAAAAGAAAATTCACAGAATTAAAGACTCGCTTAAAAGGGATCTTAGAATCTCTCAAGTCCAGCATTTTGGAAATATATTGTAAGATCCCAAAGAGATTATAAAAAAAGAAGGAAATGCCCACATATGCAAAAATGTATCAGCTCTTTTTATAGTGGCAAGGAATTGGAAATTGAGTAATAGTCATCAATTGGGGAATGGCTGAATAAGTTATGGTATATGATTATAATGGAATGTTTTTGTTCTATAAGTAATGTTGAGCAGGCTGATTTCAGAAAAGCCTGGAAAGACTTACATGATGCTAAGTGAAGTGACAGATCCAGTAGAACATTGGACATAGCAAGAGAAAGATTATGAGGTGATCAATTATGATCATTTAGTTCTTCCAGCAATGCAGTGATCCAAGACAATTCCAATGGACTTGGGATAGAAAATGCTATAAGACAATTCCAATGGACTTGGGATGGAAAATGCTATCTGCATCCAGAGGGAGAACTACATAGACTCAATATGGATCATAGCATACTATTTTTACTTTTGTTTGTTTATTTCTCCCAATTTTTCTCTTTTGTCCTGATTTTTCTTTCACAACATGACTAATGCAGAAATGTGTTTAAAACAATTGTACATGGATAAGCTCTATCAGATTGCTTGCTGTCTTGGGGAGGAGAGAGATAAGGAAAGGAGGGGAAAAAATTTGAAACTCAAAATCTTATAAAGGTGATTGTTGAAAACTATCTTTACATATAATTGGAAAAATAAAATATTATTGAAAAAAAGTAATAAGCAGAAAAAAGAAATAGTTGTAGGAAAATGACTAAATTAAAATAACAATTTCTACTAGAGTTTTTACCTCATGAAATTATTTGTGCTTCCAAATTTTCCTGAGACCATGGAACATCTGCAAAGGATGTCATTTCAATTATTGCTTTGATACTTTAGGGATCTATTATTTCCTTTATGGGGTTAATCCTGCCACTGAGGCAGATTACAGCCCCTCTATGATTTAGTAGCTGATTTTTTTCTTTTGTTTATTTGTTTGTTTATTAATAAGTGGCTTTTGAGAGTTTTCCTGGCCAAAAGCTCAATCACTCTGTGGTCAATTTAAGCATGAGCCTCTCTGAATTTTCCTGGGCTAGTTCTTGGATGAGCTGAAGCCATCCCATCTTGGTAAGAAATCCTAGGAATTATGTTTTATTAGAATAGACTTGGTGATCTCTGATGTCCACCATTTGTGAAATCTTGGGAAAGTCACCAGTTTTCTTGGGCCTTACTTACCAAAAGAAGGAATTGGATTAAATGACTTCTGAGATTCCTTTCAGCTTTAAGTCTATGATCTCAGATCATACGAGGGTATGGGAGATAGGTACGAGGTTAGAAGTAATGGAAATATTGGAAAATTAGTTAAGCATCAGTTAAGTTAGATGTCTTGTCACTAATTGCCTAGAAAAGGGGGAAGGGAGACTCCATTGGCAGGGATGAATCAGCATAAATAGCAAAACTAACGATGAGATTTTTTTTAAATGCAGCTGCCTACAAGTAATTGGGATATTTTCAAGTACTGAGTTTGAGTTTGTAGGAACATTTTCATCATCAACTCAAAGCTGAAATAGATTGAAAATTATTACTTGGGAATGATTTGCCTAAAATTTGGTTTCTGAGCCTCCTCTTCAGTTCTAGGAAGAAAGGAAATGTTCTTTATTCTGAGAACCAGAATTGCTAAGCCAATGTCTTCCAAAATTCACACTGCTGTGGTTAAGGATTCTACCAATGACCTTTTAACCTTGCCTTCGATGTCAATGAAGCCTGGCCACAAAGGACACAGCTGGAAAGACTGGAAAGCAATTACAAATTGTTATATGCTGCTGAGACAATATTTGGGAAAACAGGAATTATTGTTTATGTGTGACCAATTCATTGTCTGTGACTAAAACTAGATCTATATGAACCCAAGTTCATTCTTGGAGATTTTTCAATTATTTTAAAAAACTTTAGGTTTATTTCTCCACCCAACATTTCTCCTGGAAACAAGTGTATTTGACCTTTGGGCAGCTTGACTTGATGGTACAAGAAGTCTTGTCAAATCCAAGTAAAAGGGCTACTAAATCATATATAAGGAAATTTGTCAGACATATATTAACTTAGAAAAACACATATTGAATTATCTGTTCTATTTTATTTTTATTTACTTTTTAACTATCTTATTATTTAACTTTTAAACTATTTTACTATTTAAATATTTCCCAATTAAATTTTAATGTAATTCAAGGTATTAGGGATATGCTGGGTCACAAATAAAGGTTATATGTTTAATCACTCTGGCATAGGGGATAGAGTGTGGATTTTGGATTTAGGAAGATGCGAATTCAAATCTTGTTTTAGATACTTGCTAGTTATATGTCTTTGGCCAAGTCACTTGATTTCTGTCTGACTTGGTTTCCTCATCTATAAAATAGGATATAATAGCTCCTACTTCCCCGGGTTGTTGTAAGGATCAAAAGAAATACTACATGTAAAGTACTTTGTAAATTTTAAAATCCTATGCAAATGCTGGCTATTATGGTTGTTATTATTGTTGTTCTTCTTATGTACTACTTAACTTAATTCCCTTATGAGTACTATGCTAAACATAAACCAAATGGATATAGAAAAGGAGTGATCTTTGAAGCCATAGATAGTCAGAAAAATTTATTCATTAAGTAAAAAAACTGAGTTTAGTCATCAACATTTAAGACAGGAGTAACAGTTGCTGATTCTGGGCTATCCCATTATGAAAGAAAGAAAGAATGAATGAGAGAGAGAGAAAGAAAGGAAGACAGCAGAGAAAAAAAAGAATAAGGGAGTGAGGCAAGGAAAAAAAGGGAGGAATATTTTTCACTGTGACATTCTGACAAGACTTTGCCTCTATCTGCCTTTCCAGTCTGCAAGAAAGGAGGGGGGAAAGGGAGAGAGGGAGGAAGGAAGGAAGGAAAGGAGGAAGAAAGGAATAAAAGAAGGAAGGAAAGGAGGGAAGAAGGTAGGGAAGGATGGAATGAGAGAGAAGAGGAGAGGGAGGGAGAACAGAGAGAGAGAGAGAGAGAGAGAGAGAAATAGTATGCTTCAGTCAGTATTCAGAACAATATCAGTTCTTTCTCTGGAGATATATAGCATGCTTTGTCATTAGATATTGTCTTAGATCATTGTATTGCTGAGAATAGCTAAGTCATTCACAATTCTTCCTTGTAAAATATTGCTATTACTGTGTACAATGTTCTCCTGGTTCTGCTCACTTCACTTTGCACCCGTTCATATAATTCTTTGCAGGTTTTGTAAGAGTATTTTCTTATCGGATCTGGGATTTCATTGTTAAGAGGTCTTCCAGCTCTTCCACTTACTCTGTAATTTATATTTCTATAGAATTATCTGGGAGCACTAAAAAGTTAAATGTTTTGCCCATACATACAGCCAAGTAAGTAACTATCCAAGGTGAGACTTGACAGGTCTTTTAGACATCAGAACATACTCT
>JAJPUD010000191.1:448339-473726 GCA_023553655.1 Myrmecobius fasciatus | reverse complement strand
TTTGATACAACATCCAAAGGGTGGTGAGGGTGGGATTTTTATGCAGAATCCCTCAAGATAGGTATTTACATGAAGGTCAGAAGCAATACAAGGACATTCTCAAAGACTCAACAAAGAATTTTGGGTTTGATTGGGAGATAAGAGACACTGCCCCAAATGGCATGCTCATATTAAAGTCTCTGTGCTTTATGAGCAAAACAGATTTGTAGTAGCTCAAAAGAAATGTGAGATGACCAAATTTAGAGACATCTTTACTCCAAGTATTCATATGGACTATTTGTACCTGACCTATAGTAGAGTCTTCCGAGCTCATATTGATTTGATCAGCCACAGTTGGACATACTGTACCTTGACCCTGATATAGTGATATTAGTTTGGTACTCTTCAAACATTAAGAACAACTACCATTATTATCCCCAATTTATTTCTTTGTGAATTCTGTTTAAGTGACTGTTGTACATGAGAAGGGAAAGCCCTGATTTATTTTTTTTAAGTTCATTTATGGGTAATATTATCCTTTAATTTGCTGGAGAACTTAATGTGAATTTCTAAGGTAGAATTTCTAAGGATTATTTTTCAGTCAGTCACCCTGTGTACAATTCTCATTTTTGTCATCATATTCTGACTTGAGAGTTTTATCATGATTTCAGGTCAAAGATTCAGGACTAGGTAAGGATAAAGATCCCTACCCATATATGATTTATATTGCCCACTTGTGGTGTCTATTTGTCTTCTCCGATTCTGCAAAAGCTTCTCATTTCCTTAAAGATAAAAAAGGTTTACTCCTAAGTGACAGAAAATTGTTAATATAATGACAGAAGTTGCTAATACCAAATGTAATGTGGACTGCCACTCCCTTAAATGATCTCCATAATATCAGAATTTCAGTAATGTCCTTACATTTCTACTCTTAAGATATTTATATCTTGATTAGGTTCATCTGAACCACACCCCAGATACCCCCACCCAAGAAGTTTGCCTTATGGGGAGCCCAGTTCAAACTGGATTTCAGCTTCCAGTGTCCTTGCCTCCTTCCATTGGGATTCATGACATGAAGGGCAAAACAGCCAGAATGATGTGACTTTCCTTGCCTAGATTGCCAAAGGATAGTGGGGTCTCAGGACCAGACCTTGCTACCTCGTACTGCCTCCTCCCATAATCTTCCTAAAATTATATATAAAAACTTTTTCATGGGTATCTTTGGGAAATCCACTGGATATTCCCCAGGGTGGCAGGTTTGCTACCCCATTATATCAATTAAAGATTCTTTATTCCTGAACTCATGATTTTGATTTATTTCAGAATTTGACAAGAGACATCTGAGACAGAATACAACTCCATCTTTGTTTCACTTCATGAAACCTTGCTCCCTCTTATCCTTTGTTTCCCACCAGGTTTAGTACTCTGGGTCTCCTCCCTCAAGATTGAACTAACAAAATAGCAAAAACTGGTAAATTTAAAGCAAACAATAGGTAATCTGGTGTAGCAGATAAAATCCCAGGAGTCAAATGACTTGGTTTAATTCATGGTTTTGCTGCTAAAATAATAACAATATGAATTGAATTCAAATCCAGTATCAGATACTTACTAGCTGTGTGACTTTGAGCAAATCACTTCTGCCTCAGTTTCTTTATCTATAAAATGGGGATAATAATGGTACCTACTTCCTAGGTAGGAACTCAGCACAGTGAGTGCCTGTTAATTATATATATATATATATATATATATATATATATATATATATATATAAAAGCTTGCAAAGCACTTTATATACATTATATCATTTGATTCTCACAATAAAGGTAGTGCTATTGTTACTCCCATTTTAAAGATGTGAAAACTGAGGGAGATACAAATTAAGCAACATGCACATTGACACACATTTAGTAAGTGTCTGAGGCAGGATTTGATTTCAAGCCTTCCTGGCTCCAAGATCTATTATATCACCTAGCTAGCTATTACACCAATTAACAGGGTGTGTGACCATGAACAAGTTCAACTGTTGAAAATCTCAGTCTCTTTATCTCTGGCACAGAGGAAAAGAACTCTCAGCTTGAATCCTGACTTCCATTTACTACTTTTATGACCTGTGAATAAGCCACTTTTCTTGGCTTCAGTTTTTTCATCTTGGAAATGAAGGGATTGGACTAAATGTCAATAAAATTCCCCTTAGATCTTATCATCCTAAGAGATGAATAAAAGTCATCAAAAAACTTTGAAGGTTAATTTAATATTTTAAATTAACCATTGGTTCTTTCTTTCTAGAATTCTAGAACAGTGAATTTTCAGTCATTCCATTCCAACAACAAACAAACAAACAAAAAAAAAACCAGCAAAAAACAACTTATTTTGTTTTGGACATTCCCATGTCATATTGGTCAGATCAGCTGCAGTCAGACACTCTAGCTTGACTCAAACAAGTGATGTCATTTGGTCTTCTTCAAGAATGAAAGGCAGAACCAACCAATCAGTCCTCTGAGTAAGACCTGAATCAAGAGATATGTATTCAGTGGTGTGCTGGTAACACCTAACAGCCAGCTTTTGGAAGAGGAAGTATTTGTGACAATTTAATCTGCCTCATTAACAATTTCTCCAATTTCTCTCTCTCTTTCCTAAGACTAGACAATCAGCACAGCAAGAAATCAAGCCCAGATTTGTTGTGTTTGCCAATTTCCAAGATGTAAATAAATACCCACACTGAAAATTTAGCAATCCATTCTTAAGAGCCAGTATGAACTGGATTTCTGTGCTCCTGTGTATTGGTTGGTTTTGTCAAGGGACATTTCTGACCACCATAGACAAGAAATGCAAAAAAAAAAAAAAAAAAAAAAAAAAAAAAAAAAAAAAAAAAAAAAAAGGACAATGAGCTCAAGGTTTACCAAAGAGAGAGCTGGGTTGCTTTTGGGCAATTTCCATGTTCCTTTAATGATTTCCAAGCTTCTCTCTGAAACAAAATCCTCTAATATTAATATTCTACTGTTCTTGTTTTTAATGACAAAACCAAAACATGGCAAGGTTCATTATGGTCTCCAAAGAATTGAAAATAAGCATTACTCAGAAGGCAATGGAGATGTGCATGGTGGCTGTGTAATGCATTACATACAGGGAATTACGAAAGATAAATGGAATAAAATAAAGAAAGCATATGAGTGAAAAAGAATATGACATTCACTCCTAGTAAGAATGATGGGTTGGATTATTAAGCCCATGTTGTGATCCATTAGTATTATTATTATATATATATTATATTTATATAAAATATATACCTTTTATGCAGACATTATAAATTTTGAGCTAAAAACACCTTCACAGACATTGAAACCAATTTTTTTTTCATTTTACAGCTGTGGAAACTGAGCCACCAAGAAGCCAACTGATTTAATTAGGTTCTTATATCTAGTAGATAACTAAAGCAAAATTTGAAACCAGATCTACCTGCCTCCAAGTTTAGTGCTCTAAAATCTTGGCACTAAGAGGCCAACAATATCTCTTGAAGGCTAGATCTATTTCAGAAGAAAAGTTTCCAGAAACTTAGATGCCCCCTCCCTTCTATGAATTTATGGGAAGACATGGCACGTGCATGTAGGTCTTATGTGTGTGTTTGTGTGTGTGTAAGGGAGTGATAATGTCATATAAGGTGTGTACTCAGGATGCAGAGGAAAAGATGGATTGAAATTTGCAACATTTAAAGAAACACCCACACCAGTGACATCAGAGATCATGAAAGAAGAAGAGAAAAAAGAGAGAAAAGAAAGGAGGGGGGGAGGAAGAATGGAGAAAGGGAAGGAAAGAGAAAGAAGGATAAGAGGGGAGGAAAGAAAGAGGCTGGGGGAAGGAAGGAAAGAGGGGAGGAAGGAAAGAGCTGGGGGAAGGAAGGAAAGAGGGGAGAGAGGGAGGCAGGGAGGAAGGAAGGAAGGAAAGAAAGAAGGAAGGAAAAAAGGAAGGAAGGAAGGAAGGAAGGAAGGAAGGAAGGAAGGAAGGAAGGAAGGAAGGAAGGATGGATAGAAAGAAATTTTTAATAAGTACCCACTATGTGCCAAGTGCTATGTGAAGTGCTTTACAATTATCTCATTTTGTCTTCACTACTGCCCTGAGGTAGGTGCTATTTTCTCCCCCATTTTAACACATGAGGAATTTTGAAGGCTAAGTATCATGCCGGGGACCACACAATTCATGAGGGTTAAATCGAATTTGAACACAGATCTTCCTGACTCCAGACCCAACTCTTTTTTTTTAACATTTTATTTTATTTTATTTTTTTATTTTTTTTATTTGCAAAAAAAAATTGCCCATATGTATGGGCAATTCTTCAACATTAACCCTTACAAAGATTTCTGTTACAAATTTTTCCCCCCTACTCCCCACCCCTTCCCTAGATGGCAGGATATCCACTACATGTTAATTATGTTAAAATACTTGACAAATCAAATATATATATACATATTTCCACACTTATCATTGTTGTGCAAGAAAAATCGTATCTACAAGAAAGAAAAATCAGATAAAGGAAACACAATGCAAGCAAACATCGATAGAGAGCATGAAAATGTTATGTTGTGGTCCACATTTCATATCCCTCTCTCTGGGTGTATATGGTTTTCTTCACTGAAAAATTGGAACTGGTTTGAGACAATTCTTTGTTGCAGAGAGCCATGTCCATCAGAATTGATCGTCATATAATATTGTTGTGGCCATGTATAATGATCTCCTGGTTCTGCTCATTTCACTTAGCATCAGTTCATGTAAGTCTCTCCAGGCCTCTCTGAAATCGTCCTGCTGGTCGTTTCTTATAGAACAATAATATTCCATAACATTCATATACCATAATTTATTCAGCCACTCTCCAACTGATGGGCATCCATTCAGTTTCCAGTTTCTAGCAACTACAAAAAGGGCTGCCACAAACATTCTTGCACATGTGGGGCCCTTTCCTTCCTTTATGATTTCTTTGGGATATAAGCCCAATAGAAACACTGCTGGGTCAAAGGGTTTGCACAGTTTGATAACTTTTTGAGCATAGCTCCAAATTGCTCTCCAGAATGGCTGGATCCATTCACAGTTCCACCAACAATGCAGCAGTGTCCCAGCCTTCCCACATCCCCTCCAACATCTGTCACCATCCAGACCCAACTCTTTCTTTTAATTTTTAATTTTTTTAATTTGCAAAACATATGTATGGGTAATTCCTAAACATTAACCCTTACAAAGCTTTCTGTTACAAATTTTCCCCCCTACTCCCCTCCCCTCCCCTAGATGGCAGGATATCCACTACATGTTAATTATGTTAAAATACTTAAGAAATCGAATATATGTATAGTTATTGCATTATTTTTTGTTCAGGAGAAATTGTATCTACAAGAAAGAATAATTGGATAAAGGAAATACAATGCAAACAAACCTCAATAGAGAACATGAAAATGTTATGTTGTGGTCCACATTTCACATCCCTCTCTCTGGGTGTATATGGCTCTATTCACCGAACAATTGGAACTGGTTTGAAGCATTTCATTGTTGAAGAGAGTCATGTCCATTAGAACTGATCCTCATATAGTATTGTTGTTGCCATGAATAATGATCTCCTGGTTCTGCTCACTTCACTGAGCATCAGTTCATGCAAGTCTCTCCAGGCCTCTCTGAAATCGTCCTGCTGGTCGTTTCTTACAGAGCAATAATATTCCATAACATTCATATACCATAATTTATTCAGCCACTCTCCAATTGATGGGCGCATCCACTCAGTTTCCAGTTTCTAGCCACCACAAAAAGAGCTGCCCAAAACATTCTTGCACATGTGGGGCCCTTTCCTTCTTTTATGATTTCTTTGGGATATAAGCCCAATAGAAACACTGCTGGGTCAAAGGGTATGCACAGTTTGATAACTTTTTGAGCATAGCTCCAAATTGCTCTCCAGAATGGTTGGATCCGTTCACAGTTCCACCAACAATGCATCAGTGTCCCAGCCTTCCCACATCCCCTCCAACATTCATCTTTATCTTTTCCTGTCATTTTAGCCAATCTGACAGGTGTGTAGTGGTACCTCAGGATTGTCTTCATTTGCATTTCTCTGATCAATAGTTATTTGGAGCACCTTTTCATATGATTATAAATAGTTTTAATTTCATCATCTGAAAATTGTCTGTTCACATCCTTTGACCATTTATCAATTGGAGAATGGCTTGAATTCTTATAAATATGAGACAATTCTCTATATATCTTAGAGATGAGACCTTTATCAGAACCCTTAAATGTAAAGATGATTTCACAATTTGATGCTTCCCTCCTAATCTTGTCTGCATTAGTTTTGTTTGTACAGAAACTTTTTAACTTAATATAATCAAAATTATCTATCTGGTGTTCAATTAAGAGTTCCAGATCTTCTTTGGACATAAATTTATTCCATCTCCACAGGTCTGAGAGGTAAACTATCCCATGTTCCTCTAATTTGATTATAATATCACTCTTTATATCTAGATCATGAACCCATTTAGATCTTACTTTGGTGTGCAGACCCAATTCTTTATCCACAATGCCACATAGATGTTTCTCAGGGTAATTAAATAGAAAAAAATGGAAACACTGAGAAGTATGAATGACTTCTCATTTTCTCCCATCCTGCCTTATATTATCCAGCCCTTAGTTATATTTCAGCATCCTCAAAGGCAAAAGAGAAAATGAATTCTAATGTCAAGGGCTTTTTTTTTTTTTTTTTTTTTTTTTGGTGATGGTGATGGTAAAAATGGGCGTTACTTCTTTTCTTCCCAGTAGCTTCCATCTCAGATCTTTCTGAATGGATCTCTTAATGATCATTGTGAATGCCAGAGTCTTTAGAAACCTTCTAAGTTCTTGGAGTCAGGTTCTCTTCCCAGCCTACCGGCAGAAGACACCCATTCATTTCCACGGGAGCTACAAGTGTTTACTTGAAGGGAGAATTTAGCCTGTAGTATTTTTTGTCTCATAATTAATGACATTTCCAGCCACTTCAAGTGCATGTTTTGTATCTATAATCATTGTTTAAGAAGATTGCATTCCAGAAAAATTAAAGGCTGTAGAGAATGAACCCCTCCCACGGTGTGATCATCTTGTATCCCCTGTGTCTCTCCAGTCTTTTTAGTTGTTTTCCTTCCTAACAACTAGGTTCTCAAATTGAGGGATTAAGATTGGATGGATGGATGGATTTATTGATGGTCAGAGTCATAGCATTCTTTGTAAAGCATTTTCCTTTCCCATCTACATGCCTTCATTCAAGCTATTTCTCATGCCTGGAACACATTTCCTCTTTGGCTCCCTCTCTTAGAATCCTTAGGTCCCTTTAGGGTTCAGCTCAAACATCCCTCCTTCCATAAATCCTTTCCCCAAGATACTAGAGCTCCTTTCATTTCCCAATTACTTTGTATTTATTTGCTCTCACTTTACAAATGTTGTTTTCCCAAATACAATGTAAACTCCCTTGAGAAAGAAATTCTTTTGTTTTAATCTTTGTGAATCCAATACCTATAGCACAGTCACAAGTGGGGGATTGAATATTATTGAACCTCTTTCAAAATAGGCAAGATCCTCCTCTTATTCAGATGATTTAAATGGAGTCTGTCTAATAGAAAGAATGATGATTAGGACTCTTTCTGCCCATGCAAGAAAATAATTCCGTGTTATTCTGGTAGCAAAAGCATACATAGGTCTCTATATGTGTATAGGAGACAAGTATTTATTAAGTATTTACCATGTGCCACACACTGTGCTAAATGCTTTACATGTTATCTCATGTGCTTTTCACAAACATTTCTGGGAGGGAGGAGTCATTATGATGATACCTGTTTTGTGGTTGAGGAAACTGAGAAGTTAAATGACTTTCCCAGGATCACACAACTAGTAAGTATCTGAAGTGAGATTTGAACTCAGGTCTCCCTGACTCCAGGTTCAGTGCTTTATCCACTGAGTCATCTTACTGTAGGCATTAAATAAATGTTTATTGATTGGCCATCTCTCTCTATCCTTCTCCCCACCCCCCTCTGTGTCTCTCTCCCTTTCTCTCTGTCTCTGTCTTTCTCTGTGTCTCTGTGTCTCTGTCTCTGTCTCTCTCCCTTTCTCTCTCTCTCTCTGTCTGTCTGTCTCTCTCTTCCTCTGTGTGTGTGTGTGTCTCTCTCTCTGTCTCTCTGTCTCTCCCCCCTCTATCTCTCTCTCTGTCACTCTATGTCTCTCTGTCTCTGTATGTGTCTGTCTCTCTCCCTTTCTCTCTGTCTCTGTCTCTCTGTCTTTCTCTGTTTCTCTCTGTGTGTCTCTCCTCTTTCTCTCTCCTCTCTCTCTCTGTCTCTGTCTCTCTGTCTGTCTGTCTGTCTCTCTCCCCTTCTTCTTCTTCTCCTTCTCCCTCTGTGTATGTCTTTGTCTCTATCTCTATCTCCCTTTTGTCTTCTCCCTCAGTCCTCATTCCTATCCTGGAACACCCCCAGTTTTAAGACTGAATTTGTACAAGGAGCACAATGAAATAAACCTGGAAGGGTGAAACACTTCCAGATTGGGAGGGAGGTGGTTCCTGAATACCAGGCAAAGGATTTGAAACTTTTATTGGGTCAACAAAAGAAAACCATTGAAAAGCTTCTAGCAAAGGGATGATTTGACCAGATCTGAACACAAATAAGATGCTGGACTTGAAAGAAAAGATACCAGCCTCTGGTCTGGAAGCTCTCACCATGGCTCTGGCAGGTGGTAAAAAGCCTTCAGTTATATTACTTTCCCATGTCAAAGCAGTTTGCTCAGTCTCTCTGGGACCTATCAGGGGAGGTCAAATCCCTGCTCTGAGTGCTGTGGATCTAATTTCCTTGCATTATTGCTCAGCCAGAAGGCAGACACTAAATAAAGGCAACCTCCCAGCTCCCAATGACATCCTGTCTTCAAGGCCCATCGGAAGGATAATGGCCACGTAGGGTTTCAGGCACGACTGCTGATTTGCAGTCTCTGCAGGAAATTGCAGTGTTTCTGAGGACAATATTCTGAGTCAAAATAGATTCAATGCAAAGCTGGAATGATGACCGCAGTCAGAGTTAATGATAACTGTGTGTTTGGCTGGCAACCATCTGAAGAGAAGCGTTTTCTGCTTGCAGACAGGGCACTTACTCAAGCTTGCCTAGAGTATTGCCTCCTTATTCTCGACCCTCTCATCAGTGGAACAGAGACCCCATGGGGATCTGGCACAGATGAAGGATGGCAAGAGGTGATTGCAATAATGACATGGTTTGACATTCTGAACTAAGCTAAAGCTGAAATGGGGAAATGAGAAGCTGGGGGGGGCATGTCATAGGAAACTTTTGGGTCTCTCTTTTTTAATCTTTCCTTTTTTTTTCCTTTAGGGAAAACAGGTTATAGGGTTTCCTGGAAATATCCTTCCTGGCTTCTTCCCTAACTCAACTCAAATTATACCTTCTACAGGAAGTCTTTCCCAGTCCCTCTAGTACCTTTCTTTCTCGGATTATTTTCCATCCATTCTGTATATATCTTGTAGGTTCACAGCTGTTTGCAAAAATTGTCTCCTGCATTATGTTTATTCCTTCTATATCAGGAAGGTTAGGGCATGACACCCAAGAGATCTGAAAAACCTGTGTAAATTTTTTGTCCCTCCCTCTGTACCAGAGAAGACATCTGAACTTTTGTGCTATTAAAAGATAAAACACATTGATATTATACAATGTTGCAATATATTTTATGTATTTCTGAATTTTATGTATTTCTGAATTTCTAACCTCTTTCTGTGTCATCTGCTGGATTTCACATATTACCTGTAGCTTCCACAAAACATCCCCCAAATCCCCATTTTATTTTTTATACTGATCCACAATATATTTTTTCTTTTTAAAATAGTATTTTATTTTTCCAAATACATGCAAAGATAGTTTTTAACATTCACCTTTGCAAAATCTTGTCTTCCAAATTTTTTCTCCCTCTCCCCCCTCCCACCTTCCCAAAACAGAAAGAAGTCCCATATGGATTAAACATGTGCAATTCTTCTAAATACATTTCCATATTTGTCATGCTACACAAGAAAAATCAAATCAAAAGGAAAAAAATATGATAAAGGAAAAAAGAAAGAAGCAAACAAACAACAATAAAAAGATGAAAATACTGTGCTTCAATCCATATTCAGTCTCCATCTCTCTGGGGATGGCACCTTCTATCACAAGTCTATTGGAATGGTCTTGAATCACCTCTTTGTTGAAAAGAGCCAAGTCCATCACAGATTGATCATCATATAATCTTATTATTGTATACCATGTTCTCTTAGTTTTGCTCATTTCACTTAGCATCAGTTTATGTAAGTCTTTTCCAGTTTTTCTGAAATCAGCCTGTTCATCATTTCTTATACAACAATAATATTCCATTACATTAATATACTACAACTTATTTAGTCATACCCCAATAGATGGGCATCCATTCAATTTCCAGTTCCTTTCCATGACAAAAAAAGATTGCTACAAGCATTTTTGCACATATGTGACACATAACATATTGAAATCACATTAAGAAAAGTTGTTATGTGGAAGGTTTAGCTGTAGAATATGAGCTCCTTCAGGCAGTGGGGGGTGAGAGGTTGGGGTGGGGGAGACCATTTTCAAATTCTTTGTATTGTTTGCACTTAGGACAATTCCTGGCCAGTAGTAAGTATTTAATGAATATTTGGTGCTAGAATCAGTGGAGAAGAAATATGCCTTAAAATTCAAAGTTCCTAGCACCTACTAAGTGTTTAATAAATGTTTGTTGACTGACTGACAAAATGAAAAAGAAGCATATTTTTAACTTGGGATCATAAAAGATTACTGAATATAATAGTGGGTAGACAAAAGAAAGAACAACATTTTAACTATTATTTAATGCAAATTCTAACTCAGAACCAAAACTGTGAGTGTTGGAGGATAAGAATGGCTACTAAAGAAGGGGACAGAGAGGAGGCAGAAAGAAAGTCACATCAAGGGATATAATAATAAATACGAATAAACATTCTATAAGAAATGATGAGCAGGATGACTTCAGAAAAACCTGAAAAGATTTACGTGAATTGATGTTGGATAAAATGAGCAGAACTAGGAGAACACTGTACGCAGTAAAAAATCATGTGATGATCAATTATGATAAACTTAACTCTTCTCAGCAATGAAGTGTTCAAGATGTTCAAGATCTAAGATAATTGTAATAGACTTGAGATGGAAAATGCCATCCACATTCAGAGAGAGAATTATGGAGTGTGATATTGAAGCATATAATTTCCCCCTTTTCCCCCCTTTCACACAGTTTTTCCTGTTCTGTTCTTTTTCTTTCACAGCATGAGTAATATGGAAATGTGTTTAAAATGATTGTACATCTATCAGATTGCTTGCTGTATTAGAGAGAGGGGAGGAAAAGGAGGGAAGAAAAAAGAATTGGAACATAATCTTACAAAAATGAATGTTGAAAACTATCTTTATATACAATTGGAGTTTTCCTTGAGGGATCTCTTTCCAGAGGTAACCTATTGATTCTTTCAATGACTGTTTCCCCTTCTGGTTCCAGTATATCAGGGCAGTTTTCCTTGATAATCTCTTAAAGAATGCTGTGCAGGTTCTTTTTTTGGTCATAGCCTTCCGGTAGACCAATTTTTTAAAAATTGTCTCTCCTGGATCAACTTTCTAGGTCAGCTGTTTTTCCAATGAGATATTTTACATTTTCTTCCATTGTTACATTCTTTTTAGTTTGCTAGACTGATTCTTGGTGTCATAGAATCATTAACTTCCATTTGCTCAGTTCTAGTTTTTATTATATTATTTTCTTCACTTAACTTTTGTATTTCTTTTTTCCATTTGATTAATTCTACTTTTCAAGGTGTTTTCTTCAGTGGATTTTTTTTTGCATTTGGTCTATTGTGTTTTTTAAGAAATTGATTTCTTCAATCAATTTTTTCCCTTCCTTTTCCAACCTGTTGACTCTCTTTTGCATGACTCATTTCTTTTCTCATTTTTTCTTCTACCTCTCTTATTTGCCTTTTAAAGTCTTTTATGAGCACTTCCAAGAAGCCTCTTTGGGCTTGAGATCAATTCAAATCACTCTTCCAGACTTTTTCTGTGGACATTTTGTCCTCATCTGAGTTGGTGTCATCATAATAGCTTTCTATACTTCTGTTTCTTACTCATTTTCTTTCCTTTCTCTTTTTGCATTTTCTATTTTGTGACTTTTATTGTTGAGCTCTGCACCTGGGGTAAAGGGATTGCTGTCCTAAGCTTCCTGTGCAGCTCTGAGCCTTGGCTTTGAACACAAGGGCCCCTTGTGGTTGGTGTTTTGCTCACAATAGGGGTTAACTTTACTTGCTCTTTCCAGGAATTTCTCAGTATTTATCTTCTGATCTGGAAAGAGAGACTGCCTCACTGGTCTGCTCCAGTTACTGAGCCAGGACCGAGGGTCTCAGTTGCTTATCTGCTATGATTAAGAGTCTCTCACTGGCTTTTCCAGACTGTCTGAGATGGGCTGAACATCCCTTTCATATTAATGAAGTCCTTTTTCTTGAAGTCCTTGCAATCTATTTTGAATTGTAAAGAAGTTTCATTCCATCAGACTCTGTTCAGCAGCTTGGTTTCCTATGGTTTTCAAGAGAAATGGGGAGAGTTGGAGCAGTTTCCTGGCTTTGCTCCACCATCTTGGCTCCACCCCCAAACTTCTTTACATATAATTGAAAAAATAAAATACTATTGAGAAAAAAAGAGTAAAAAAATTAAACATGAATAAATTACATACAAGTACAAATACATGCTAATGCCTATTAATATTCATGTTCCAATGCTAGAAAATTCTATTCTCCTTAGCACAATAATAATAACTAACATTTATATGGTTTTAAGGTTTGCAAAAGCAGAATTGAAAGCATGGAAAGACAACTTAGTACTTGAGTGACTATAGGGAATTTACTGCACTTCCCCAGACCTCAGTTTCCTTATTTATAAAATGAAAGAATGAAATAGACAACTTTTAAGGACATCTTGTAGTTGTAAGTCTATGATCCAATGATGATGATGATCAACATTTAAATAACATGTTGAAGCTTACAAAACCCTTCAGTAGTAAGATCTCATTTGGATCTCTCTTGTAGCATTGTAAAGTTATCAACATTTGACAGGCAGCCTCAGCATTCAAATGGCTTGCCAGGGTCATGTGGTTACTAAGTGTCAGAGGAAGGATTCAAACTTGAGGCTCTTCAAGTGTAGGGCTCATTCTGCTGAACCCTTCTGCTAAGTATTTCAGCACTGGTCAGCTCCGACTCTGAACTGGCACTTTTCCACTTGTCTACTTTGTTCCCTTTGCTGTTGAGTAAGTCTTGTAGACATAGATGTTCATATGCACAATTTTGAAGTAAGAGGATTTGTCTTCAGGATCATAGATTTAAAGATAGGAGGGACTTTAAAGGACAACTAATCCCTTCATTTTACAGATGAAAAAACTGACGCCTGGGGAAGTTGTGTCCAAAGTCATTGAAATAGTAAGTGGAAGAGCTAGGATTTCACCTGAAACCTATTGTCAATTCTGTTATTAAATGCACAAAATAAAATATCTAAGATCACAAAGGAAACCAATGATATTGTTGATAGGAAATCACGCTTATAGAGAGCTTTAAAATCTGTAGATCATAAATGGTCAAAAGATATGAACAGACAATTTTTAGATGATGAAATTAAAGGCATCTATAATCACATGAAAAATGCTATAATGTATATTTTTAAAAAATTAATGTACATGTGTAACCAGAAAAAATAAAACAATATAAAAATAATAAACAAAAAAGGCTTATAGATTATTTTCCTCACAACAATCTGGTGCTATCTGTAGGATACTAGAATATCTGGTTTGGAGTCAGGAAGATCTGAGTTCAAATCCAGCTTCAGATGGAGGTTTAGTAGTTGTATGACCCTCAGCAAGTCACTTTACCTCTGTTTGCCTCAGTTTGCTCATCTGTAAAATAAGGAAATAAAAGCATCTACCTCCAAGGATTGTTGAAGATCAAATGAAATAATAATTATCAACTGGTTAACATAGTGTCTGGCACATAAGAGCTTTATAAATGTTAGCCATCATCACCCTTATTATTATCATTTGATGATGAGGAAACTGAAACCCCAAGAGGCTAAGTCACTGTTTACTTATAACCAACAACTTGTATTCTCCTTTATTCTTTTATTGAGCTAAAACCTTCTTCCTTGTCACTTCAGCTCATAATTCCATAATGCTCCAGGACCATGACCTATAAGATTCCAGAATCATCCCTCATGATACAGAGAGCAGAACTTTTTGACATTTTAGGGGTTATGAATCTCTTAGACAGTCAGTTTTGTGAAAGCTATGTACTCCATCTCAGTATGATGTTTTTAAATGCATAAAGTCCAGAAGCTTATTTTTTTAAAACCCCAAAGCAACAATAACCAAACACATTGAAACACTGTTATCCAAGCATTTTTATTTAAAAAATGCAAGTTCATGAATCCCAGATTAAGAACCCCTGTGTAAGGCCTCAGGAGGCATGGAAATAAGATTTCCATGAAGGATTCTGAGCTTAGTGAATAGATCACAGAAGCAGAAGTCTCTAGTGCTCTGATATGTGCATTTAGAATACCTCTCCATCCTGGTTTCCACAGTTCACTCACAAAATGTTGTTCATGGTTTAAAAAAATGGAATTTTTGTGCAGAGAGTCTGAAGGCCAAAGACCAAACTTCTCTTTTTGCAATGCAATACAGTGTACTTTTAAAAAAATCACAATTGTCTGTGTTTCCACCAAGTGTGTGTATAAATATAAGAGTTGGCTCTCTTGCTGGGACATGTTTTTGCTGGCAGAAACCTCTAGTGTCCAACAGTTCCCAACTGGGTGAGGTCAGGGTGAAGGGTGGAGAGAAGGTGGGCAACCTAGAGGCTGAAACAAAATTTCCTGCCTGGAGGACAAACATCTTTACCCCCCTTGAATTCAGTTCTACAGTTCTGCTGTTTTTCTGGGGAGCCAGAGGAATTTCTCTTCTGTTTGCTTTATAAGAAAGAGGAAAGGGAGGGAGGCAATATACTGGGTGAGGAGGCAAAGGTGGTGGTGGTGGTGGTATGCTTTTTTGTTTTTTGGCTTGGTTTTTTAAATCTTTTCCAACAGTTTCAGCTGTCAAAATATTATGAGAAATTGGACTGCAACAAAGGAGAGGGAGTCAGGAAGCAGCAAGAGAGTAGTTATTTAGCAAGGAGACCCATGACCCTAAAAACACAAAATACACTTTATGGTGTGACTTGAAATGTTTTGCTTCATGAAATCACAGGGTATTAGAATTGGAAAGAGCTTAAGAACCATTTTATCCAATGTCTTACAAGTGTCCTTTCTGCTTGAGATATTCCTATATCTCACTGCTTCACTTGGAAGCCCATTTTTAGATAGTGTTCATTATTAGGGAAGGGGAATAAGAAAATGAACTTTTTTAACAGTGCTAATTCTGTGCCAGGAATTATGTGAAGCATTTTTCTTTGACAAAAATTATATCAGTTGATCCTCACAATGATGTTGGGAGATAGGTACTATTATTATTTCCATTTTAACTGAGGCAAATGAGATGAAGTAACTCCAAGTCACTGCTAGTAAGTGTCTGAGGCTGTATTCACAATTCCTAGTCCAATACTCTACTTACTGGGTCACCTAGCTGCTTCTGTTAAAAGTAACTTCCATGAGACTTACATGAACTCATGCTGAGTGAAATGAGAAGAACCAGG
Organism: Myrmecobius fasciatus; assembly: GCA_023553655.1. Lineage (NCBI taxonomy): Eukaryota > Metazoa > Chordata > Mammalia > Dasyuromorphia > Myrmecobiidae > Myrmecobius > Myrmecobius fasciatus. Next base: position 457,987 of record JAJPUD010000191.1, on the reverse strand, counting down.
AGATCATTATACATGGCAACAAGAAGACTGTATCATGATCAGTTCTGATGGACATGGCTCTCTTTCAACAATGAGATGTTTCAAACCAGTTCCAATTGTTCAGTGAGGAAGAAAGCCATATACATCCAGGGAGAGACCTCTGGGATCTGAATGTGGACCATAACAGCATTTTCATGCTCTCTGTTGTTGTTTGCTTGCATTTTGTTTTCCTTCTCAGGTTTTTTTTTTCTTTCTAGATCTGATTTTTCTTGTGCAGCAAGATAACTTTATAAATATGTATACACATATTGGATTTATCATATATTTAACATGTCTTGAATTACCTGCCATCTAGGGGAGGGGGTGGGGGGAAGAAGGGAAAAATTTGGAACAGAAAGTTTTGCAAGAGTCAATGTTGAAAAATTATCTATGAATATTTTATGCAAATAAAAAGCTTTAAAAAAATAAAAGTAACTTCCATCCATTAGTATATTAATTGTGATTGAGGTGTTTGGGAGCTAGAAAGAACCTTAGAAGTCATTTAAAATAGATGAACAACCCGAGGCCTTGGATGTTAAGGACATAAGCTCATAGATTTGGAACTCAAGTTTCCTTAAAAAAGTTGTCTAGTCTAAGCTTCATTTTACAGATGGATAGAGACCCAAAGAGGTGCCAGAACTTGCAAGAAAGTCACACAGATAGTAAGTGGCAAACCTAAGATTTGAACTCAGAAGCTCTGATTTGTTTTGCAACAGAAGGCAACATCAGCACTCAAACTCACTTTCTCTAATTCCAAAATCATCCTTCTTTCTACCAGTTCAGATTGCTTCATTGTGGCTGGTCCTGCCCTCTGGGGAGAAGCAGAACCCCAGAATGTCAGAGTTGGAAGAGATTTAAGTGGGGAGCCATCCCAACGCATCCCTGAAAAAAGAATCCTATCCAACAAATACTAATCTACTTTTTGTTTAAAGACTTCTCATGGTGTGGAATACACTATCTCAAGAAAGAACTCTCATTCCTATCTTGTATAGTTCTACTTTTTGGGAAGTTTTTCTTCATATCAAATTTACATGTGTCTTTTTATAACTGCCATCTATTGCCAATCTGATCTGTTTGACCCCTGGGTGAAACAGAGAAAGCTAATAATAATTGTCCCATACAACAGCCCTTTAAATATTTGACTTTAACTCTCATTTCTCAATTCCCCTCTCCCATTCCTATCTCCCACCCTAACCTCTCCTTTTCCAGGTTAAACATCTATGATTCCTTCAACCAGTCCTTACAAGGCCCTTGACCACTCTTGTTCCCTTCTCTTGGATGTTCTCTAGCTCATGAATGCCCTTCCTAAACTGTGCTTTACTGAACCACAGCACTCCAGGTACAATCTGACTATGGCAAGATATAGTGGAATTTTTAATCTATTCTTGGAAGCTATGCTTCTTTAATAGAATTTAAGACTGAATTGACTTTCTTTAACTGCCATATTGTTGATTCATATTGAACTTGAAGTCAGTTAAATCTTTCAGATCTTCTTCAGAATAATTATTTTCTTTTTTTAAATTTTATTTTATTTGCAAAACATATTTATGGGTAATTCTTCAACATTAACCCTTACATAGCTTTCTGTTACAGATTCCCCCCCCCCAACTCCCCACTCTTCCCCTAGATGGCAGGATATCAACTATGTGTTAATTATGTTAAAATATTTGGCAAATCGAATATATGTATACATATTTCCAAACTTATCCTTGTTGTGCAAGAAAAATCCTATCTACACAGAAGACATATTAGATAAAGGAAACACAATGTAAGCAAACATCAATCAAGAGTATGAGAATGTTATGCTGTGGTCCACATTTCACATCCCTCTCTCTGGGTGTATATGGCTTTCTTTACTGAACAATTGGAAGTGGTTTGAAACATTTCATTGTTGAAGAGAGTCATGTCCATCAGAATTGATCATCATATAGTATTGTTGTTGCTGTGTATAATGATCTCCTGGTTCTGCTCATTTCACTCAGCATCAGTTCATGCAAGTCTCTCCAGGCCTCTCTGAAGTTGTCCTGCTGGTTGTTTCTTACAGAGCAATAATATTCCATAATATTCATATACCATAATTTGTTCAGCCATTCTCCAATTGAAGGGCATCTAGAATAATTATTTTCTAAACATACCTTCCTTACTATGTACTTGTGAAGTTAATTTTTTGTACCTAACTAAAAGACTTTATGAGTTTATACTCCTTGAATTGTATCTCACTAGTTTGGGCCCACTGTTCTTGCATGTAAGGACTTTTCTGGATCTTAACTTTGCCATTCCACATGTCAAGTCACATGAATAAGCATTTATTAAATACCTTTTAGGTGTCAGGCATTGTGCTAAATCCTTAAGATACAAAGAAAGACAAAAGCAGTCCTTGATCTCAAGGAACTCATATTTCAAATGGGGAGTCAATGTGCAAACAACTATGTACAAACAAGTTATAAACCAGATGAATTGGAGATAATCATTAACATTATCAGGGATTGGGGAAGGCTTCTTGCAAAAGGTGGGATTTTAATTCAGTTTTGAATGAAACCAGGAGATGAGGCTGGGGGGAGAATCCCAGGTTGGCTGGTGAAAATGCATGGAATCAGAGATGGAGTGCCAAGTTCTAAGAACAAGAAGTATCACCAGATTATAGAGCATATGGAGAAGAATGAGGTTTAAGAACATTGGGAAGACAGAGAAGGCCAGGTTATGAAGGGCTTGGAAATCAAAGCAGAGAATTTTATATTTGACTCTAAAAATGAAAATGAGTCACTGGAGCTTCTATTCTATAAGATTAACCTATGGGTCACGAGCCCATATGAGGTTATGGAACTGAATATGGGGGTCATGAAAAATTTGGCAGAAAGCATCAAATATTCTTCCAATATTTAATTTTTATGCAAAATGAGCAAGCACATCTATCTCATTAATATTCAAATTTGCTTTCATCTTTAATAAATGGTAAAATTATATGTATACCAAAAATTTGTTTTAAATAAATTTCCTTGTTGTTTATTATCAATAAATGTTTAATTTGTATGAATACTTTGTAAAGGTAGAAGAGGAGGGAAAAGAAATTTCTATGGTGTTTTACTTACATTTTCTTGTTTCAATGTTAACCAGCTAATTAATAAGCATTTATTAAATGTTATTATGTCCCAGGCACTGTACTAAGTACTAGAAATATAAAGAGCGGCATAAAAAATCCAGTCCCTGCTCTCAAGAATTATATACTATTCCATATTATATTATTATATCTCATAAAATACAATATTATATCTAATGGAGGTGACGGTGTGTAAATAGATTTGTATATGCAAAAAAAAAAAAGTATACCTCACAACAACCCTGTGAAGTAGATACCATAAGTAGAATGACCTCTATTTTCCAATTGAGGAAACTAAAGCCAAAACTCATTAAGTGATTTGCCCACAGTCACACAAAATTAAGTTTCAGAGACAGAATTTGAATCTAAGTTTTCCTCATTACAATTCCAACTCTGCTCATTATGCTCTCAAAAACTTGGATTGTTGTGGGCATACACTTTCTGAGGGAAAAAAATGAGATAACTTGAATAAATCATGTTTGAAACCATCAAGTATCATGTAAATAGAAAATATCATGTCTTAATGTAATGTGGCAATGTATTTAACGTGGTAATACAAGCAATTTGTCATTCCTCTCACTTTGGCCATATATACTATACAATTGAAGCCTTAATTCCATTTAAGTTTGAAGATAAATAACCAATTCATGAGTTCAATATCCTACTTAGAAAATTTGGGACAAGAACATCATTTTGTCTTGCTGAGCTGCTTTCTGCTCAAGTCTGTGTCCCTGGAGGGGAAAAGCATTTGTTTCCTATGTCCCTTTAGTCCCTGACCCAGTACAAATAAATCTCCTTTTACCTGGTTAGAAATCAGATGCCTTTACCCTGATTCCATTTTGTCTCTATTTCAATGGTGTAGAAAAAGAAAACAAAACTTTCCAGGATATTGCTGGAGGTCCCAAGAAGGAGGCTGAATGGTTTCACTCAGCCTGTGGCTTTGGTGGTTCATTTAGAAGAAAGTGTATCTCTAAGCAGAGCTATCAGAATAGTTGAATGCTCAATTCTACACCATAGATGGTTAGGAATGGAAAAAAAGAAAGACTTGAGGGCTAAAAAGCTTTGGTTCTAATCTAGACTTAGATTCTTAGTAGCTCCCTGATTTTGAACAAGTTACTTAGTCTCTAAGTCCTTATTTCTGAGTCAAAACTAGGGCAGGATGACTGGGTTTTTACGCCAGGGTGAAAATTTTAGAGAGTACTAGAATTAGAAGGAGTGGTTCATATTTTTTCCTAGCAAGTTAGAAACAATGCATCTAGTTTTCAAGTGTCTGATAAGAAGTTATCAGATGAAAGGCTAAATAAGATTTTTCCCTGTCCAGTATTTTTTTCCCCCTTCTCCTAACCCAATTCTTAAATTCTGGATATTGATGATATTTGTGTCATTGCCTTGGGAATAAAAATTCCTAGCTATTCCTAGGTTGTTGTTGATGCTGAGACGTGAGAATGAACTGGATCCAAGTGAGGGTGTTTTTTTTTCTTGGCAAAGATAATGAAGGGTTTGCTGTTTTCCTTCTCCAGCTTGTTTTACAGATGAGGAAACTGAGGCAAACAGGATTATGTGATTTGTCCAGGATCATATAGCTAGTAAGTGTCTGAGGCCAGGGAAATGAGCCTTCCTGACTCCTGACCCAGCATTCTGTGCCCTAAGATACCACTTAGCTGCCCTTACATGATAGGCACTTAAGAAATATTTTCTCCCTTCCCTTTCCAAATCCAAGGGTTCCCACTGCATCCAGGATCATCTCCCACTGGACTCAGATGGCTCTAGAGGAGAAAGTGAGACTGGTGACCTTGGACAGCCCTTCCTCACTTAAATCCAATTCACTTGCATGTCATGGAATCACCTCCCTGATCTCATTGTCCTCTTTGAGAATAAAGGGCAAACAATAATAATAAAACAGACATCACTCTGACAACTGTGCGGAGAATAGTTTAGACCAGGGCTTTTTCCACTCACCACGACCCCTTTTCACCTGAGAAATGCTGATGTGAGTCTGGGTATATAGGTATACAAATTAAACATTTACTGATAATAAATCATAATTTCATAGCCCACACTCAGTTACAAGATCCCAGATGGGGTTGCAAACCACAGTTTAAGAAACTTTGGTTTAGAGAGGGGAGACTTAAGACAGGAAAACAATCAGAGAGGATGTTGCAATAGGTGTCAAGAAATGATAAGAGCATCATGTAGATGGTTCAGTGTGGATGGAAAAAGGAGGGAGCTGGTTTTGGAGCAATTAGAAGGTAGAGATGCTTAGGGGTGACAGATAAACAGCTAGATATACTGCCCCACAAACCAATTTTTTTGTCATTTGGCTCATACTAATGAAGAGTGGTACATTGTCTAGGTTAGTTCAAGGGGAGAGAAGATGTATAGTAGCAAGATAAGGTAGGGAAAGTAGCATGGGTGAGTCTTGAAGGAACCTAAATGCCAGAAAGATCTGGACTGAACTCAATAAGCAATGAGTTCTTATTACACAGTTTTGAAACTTCTTTCCTTAGATATGGATTTTCTTAATAGTTTTTGGTATTTTATATTATAGGCTTGATGGTGATTGCTATTCTTTTTATTTCTTCCATGGATACATAGAAATTATAACATATAATAATAAATAATAAACTGCATTCTTTAGAACTTGTCGAGGCGGAGCCAAGATGGCGGAGTGAAAAGGTGACTCTCTGCATCCTCCTCCGAACTTCTCTCAAATCAACAATAAAATAAGCCTCTGAACTGATCTTCAAGTCAACGAATCAGGAAATATTTGGATACTGCTTGCAGATATCTCTGAAAAACTTCACATCAGGTTTGTCTAGCTCAGACAGAGGGATAAACAGAGGACTCCGGTGTCAGAGAACTCTGGTGGAGGCCGGAAGTGAGGGTGGGACTCAGCTCAGCTCAGCTCAGACTGGCAAAAAACTCCAAACTCCAAACTCCAAATTCCAAACACCTGGAGTTTATCTGAGGCACTCGGGACACTCTGCCCTGATTGGGGGCAGGTGTTCTGGCAAACTTGCCTTGTTTAAGGAGTAATTCAGACTTAGTCCTAGCCCCCACCAGCCCAGCACCTTAAATTAATTTGCCGAAGCGCCTCAGGGCAAAATCTTCAGCCAGCTGGTTCAGCCGCCGTTTTTTTTTCCCCCTACCTTAAAGAGATATTCACGCTGTCTAAAAAAAAAAAAAATGAAGAGGCAAAAGAGAGCTCTCACCATAGACAGCTTTTATAAAGAGAAAGAAGAAATGATCACCCCAGATCCAGAGGTTCCTTTAGACATAACTCCAGAAGGAATCAGCAAGGACCATCACTGGTCCCTGTTTCAAAAGGCCTTTCTGGAAGATTGCTTAAAGAACCTAATAAAAGAACTGGAGGATAAATGGGAAAATAAATTGAAATTAGTGCAAGAAGGATAAAGTATCTTGCAAGAAGGATATGATGCCCTGCAAAAGAGAAATGAAAAAGACACCAATCTATTGAAAAATAAAATTAGTGAAGTGGAAAAAGAGTGTAATGAACAAAAAAATTCAATTGGCCAGTTACAAATGGAGCTTAAAAAGGTAACTGAAGAAAACAACACTTTCAAAATAAGAATTGAACAAATGCAAGTGAATGACTCAATAAGACTTCAAGAATCAGTCAAACAAAAACAAAAAAATGAAAAATTAGAAGAAAATATGAAATATCTCCTAGGAAAAACAACTGACTTGGAAAATAGATCTAGGAGAGACAATCTAAGGATTATTGGACTTCCTGAAAGCCATGATGAAAAAAAGAATCTAAACAATATCTTGCAGGAAATCCTGAAAGAAAACTGCCCTGAGATTGTAGAATCAAAGGGCAAAATCACCATTGAAAGAATTCACCGATCACCTCCTGAAAGAGACCCCAAAATTAAAACCCCAAGGAATATCCTGGCTAAATTTCAGGACTATAGCACCAAGGAAAAGATTCTGCTAGCAGCTAGAAAGAAACAATTCAAATACCAAGGATCAATAATTAGAATCACACAGGATCTGTCAGCCTCAACATTGAAGGATCAAAGGGCCTGGAACAAGATATTCCGAAGGGCAAAGGAACTTGGATTACAACCAAGAATATCCTATCCAGATAGAATGAGCATTATCCTCCAGGGAAGAAGATGGTCATTCAATGATATAGGTGAATTTCACCTATTTCTAATGAAAAGACCAGATCTGAACAAGAAATTCAACATCCAAACACAGAACTCAAGAGATGCATAAAAAGGCAAAAAGGAAAGGACTCTTGAGAACTTTATTTCTACTAGGGGGATACTTAAAGTTTGGGGGTATAATTAACTAGATGTTACTTTGATAATATGAAAAAGAACTAGAGGGGGAAAGGTTGTCATACTGGGGAAAAGAGGGGAAAAGTGGTAAAAATAAGATCTAAAAAAAAGGAGGTAAAAACAAGGTAAAATCTCTTGAAGAGGCAAAGAAAATCTAATATAATTGAGAGAAAGAGGGGAGGGAGTTGAGCATTGTGTAAATCTTACTCTCAACAGGTTGGGCTCTAAAAGTGTATATCAGACACTTGATTTCACATAGAAACTTGTCTGTTGCTAGAGGGAAGGGGGAGGGAAATGAGGAAAAGAAAGGGATAAACTAAAAGAAGGGAAAATAGAAGAATCAGGGGAAAGGAGTAAAAACAGGGGGAAGGGAACTAAAAGGTGGAGTATTGTTTGGGGGAGAGGGTCATCAAAAGCAAAGTACTGAGGAGGGGGGAAGGGAGAAAGGGGAAAGGAAAGGGGAAAACATAACTTGGGTAAATAAGATGGCAGGAAATAAAGAATTAGTTATTCTATCTGTGAATGTGAATGGGATGAACTCTCCCATAAAGCAGAAGCGGATATCAGACTGGATTAAAAACCACAAACCCACAATATGTTGTCTACAAGAAACACATCTAAAACATAGTGACACATATAGGATGAAGGTAAACGGCTGGAGCAGAAAATATTATGCTTCAGGTGAACAAAAAAAAGCAGGGGTAGCAATCCTTATCTCAGATCAAGTAAAAGCCAAGATAGATCTAGTCAAAAGAGATAAGGAAGGAAACTATATTTTATTAAAGGGTACCATAGATAATGTAGCAATATCTATACTAAATATATATGCACCAAGTGCAATAGCACACAAATTCCTAGGGGAGAAATTAAGAGAGATGCAAGAAGAAACAGACAGCCAAACTATACTAGTAGGGGATCTCAACCTTGCTCTCTCAGAATTAGATAAATCAAACCACAAAATGAACAAGAAAGAAACTAGGGAGATAAACCAATTGTTAGAAAAGTTAGGTATGATAGATCTATGGAGAAAGTTGAATGGAGACAGTAGGGAGTTTACTTTTTTCTCAGCAGTCCATGGAACCTATACAAAAATTGACCATATGTTAGGGCATAAAAACCTCCAAATCAAATGCAGAAAGGCAGAAATAGTAAATGCATCCTTTTCAGATCATGATGCAATATAAGGCCAGGAGAAAATAAACCAAAAGTTAATTGGAAATTAGATAATCTAATCCTGAAGAATGAATGGGTGAAAGAGCAAATCATAGACACAATCAATAATTTCATCCAGGAGACTGACAATAAGGAGACAACATACCAAAATTTGTGGGATACGGCTAAAGCGGTTATAAGGGACAATTTTATATCTCTAGATGCTTACTTGCATAAAATACAGAAAGAAAAGATCAATGAATTGGGCTTATTATTAAAAAAACTAGAAAAAGAACAAATTAAAAACCCTCAATTAAATACCAAATTGGAAATTCTAAAAGTAAAAGGAGAAATTAATAAAATTGAAAATAAGAAAACTATTGAGTTAATAAATAAAACTAAGAGTTGGTTCTATGAAAAAACCAACAAAATAGATAAGCCTTTAGTTAATTTGATAAGAAAAAGGAAAGAAGAAAATCAAATTGTTAGTCTCAAGAATGATAAGGGAGAACTTTCCTCCAATGAAGAGGAAATCAGAGCAATAATTAGGAGTTACTTTGCCCAACTTTATGCCAGTAAGTTTGATAATCTAAATGAAATGGAGCAATATCTACAAAAATATAGATTGCCCAGGTTAACAGAAGAGGATATAAATTATTTAAATAGCCCCATATCAGAAAAAGAAATAGAACAAGCTATTAACCAATTCCCTAAGAAAAAATCTCCAGGGCCAGATGGATTTACATGTGAATTCTACCAAACATTCAAAGAACAATTAATTCCAATACTACATAAACTATTTGAGAAAATAGGGACAGAAGCCATACTGCCAGAATCCTTCTATGAGACCAATATGGTGCTGATAGCTAAACCAGGTAGGGTGAAAACAGAGAAAGAAAACTATAGACCAATTTCCCTAATGAATATTGATGCAAAAATTTTAAATAAGATGTTAGCAATGAGATTACAGAACGTCATCCCCAGGATAGTACACTATGACCAAGTAGGATTTATACCAGGGATGCAGGGCTGGTTCAATATTAGGAAAACTATCAGCATAATTAATTATATTAA
>JAJPUD010000191.1:425622-443339 GCA_023553655.1 Myrmecobius fasciatus | reverse complement strand
AAAAAAAAAAAAGAACTTGTCACTGTGAATAGAAGTATAAGGATGTAGGATTAAGCATTCTGATTGACTACCTATATAATAGAAATATTTCCTAAGTGTTGCTATAAATAAGTACTTTCATCTGAAAGAGAGTTTTTTAGAGCAGGAGGGGAAGCATTTGGGGTTAAGTGACTTGCCCAATGTCACACAACTGGCAAGTGTCTGAGACTGGATTTGAATTTAAGTCCTTCTGACCTCAGAGCCAGTGTTCCATTCACTGCTCTACCTCGCTGCCCTGAAGGAAATTTTAAAATTAATTTTAAAACACTACAAAGTTGGGAAATTATTAGACTAGCTTTCAATAGCTTTGAGTAGTGCACTACAACCACCAAAGAAGGGAAAATGATTACCAACTAAAGGGCAATGGAAAAGTGCATTATAGCTGTAAGTAGGCTACATCTTTTTAAAAAGGAGTTACACTTATAAAGCCTTACATGAATTGTAATAGCAACATTGTGCAGATGATCAATTTTTGTTAAATTAGCTATTCTCAGAAATACAGTGATCCAAGAAAATTCCTAAAGACTGGGGATGAAAAATGCTATTCATATCCAGAAAAAGAGCTATGGAGTCTGAAAGAAGATTGAAGAATAGTATTTTCAGTTTTTTTTTCTTTCTTGTATTTTTTCCCTTTTGTTCAGATTTTTCTTTCACAACATAAATAATCTGGAAATATATTTAATGTGATTGTACATATATAACCTATATCAGATTGCTTCCTGTCTTGGCAAGGTAGAAGGGAGAGAGGGAGGGGAAAAAATTGAAATTCAATCTTATAAAAGTGAATGTTGAAAAATATCTTTACATGCAATTGAAAAAAAACAAAATGTTATAAAATTTTTAAAAAGAGAATCTATGAACTAGAATGAAAAAAAGTTTGAAAAATTACAAAGACTAGGGCAAAAATTGTCATCAAAGAAATGTTTGAATAGAAAAGAAGATAGGCCAAAAATCTGCATCTTTTATAAGTATCCACATGATGTCAAGAGGAATGTGTTCAATAGACCATCTATAGAAGGATAATGATGAGTCAAAATGGATTGAATAAAAATAGATGAATTGCTATCTGTCTTTAACTAAAGGGAGTGCCAATGTTGAAGAGATACCAAATCCATTGATTATTTAATATTAGAACTGGATGATAGAAAGTAATAGAAAAAAAATCAAGATTGTCTATTTGGATGATCTCAGTAGAAAAGCATAACAAATAAATTGGTAGAAAATCACTTTAAACAACCAATATTCTCATTTTTAAGTCAGGAGTTCTTAACCTGGGGTCCAAAAATATTTTGATAACTTTTTCAAATAATTGGCTTATAACTATCTATATTTTAATTTCTGCATTTAAAAATAAAATTCTGATCAGGAGTATCATAGAAATGCCAACAGGGTCTGTGACCAGAAAAAAGGAGTCCCTCTTTTAACTAAAGAAGAGTGTGTGTGTGTGTGTGTGTGTGTGTGTGTGTTTGCTCTGTCGCCTGTGTTAGGGCTAAAGACTGAGGACATTTAGGTCCAATATTATGGGAGGGCCATAAGCAAATTCAAGAAATCAGAATTTTATTTATGCTGTCATGAAGGATAACTTACTGACTGTTCAAACCCTATTCCTTCCTTAACTAAGCATCTATGAGAAAAAATATAATCTCTGATCCTTTTTAAAAAATTTTTTTCTTTATTAAAGTTTTTTATTTGCAAAACATATGTATGGGTAATTCTTCAACATTGACCCTTACAAAGTTTTCTGTTACAAATTTTCCCCTCTTAGTCCCCCCCCCCCCGATGGCAGGAAATCCACTACATGTTAATTATGTTAAAATATTTGACAAATCGAATATATGTATACATATTTCTATACTTATCATTGTTGTGCAAGAAAAATCCTATCTACAAGAAAAAAAATCAGAGGAAGGAAACACAATGCAAGCAAACATCAATAGAATGAAAGTATTAAGTTGTGGTCCACATTTCACATCCCTCTCTCTGGGTGTATATGGCTTTCTTCACTGAACAATTGAAACTGATTTGAAACATTTCATTGTTGAAGAGAGCCATGTCCATCAGAACTGATCATCATATAGTCTTGTTGCTGTGAATAATGATCTCCTGGTTCTGCTCATTTCGCTCAGCATCAGTTCATGCAAGTCTCTCCAGGCCTCTCTGAAATCGTCCTGCTGGTCGTTTCTTACAGAGCAATAATATTCCATAATATTCATATACCATAATTTATTCAGCCATTCTCCAATTGATGGGCATCCTTTCAATTTCCAGTTTCTTGCCACTACAAAAAGGGCTGCCACAAACATTTTTTGCACATATGGCTCCCTTTCCTTTCTTTACGATCTTTTTGGAATATAAGCCCAATAGAAACACTGCTGGGTCAAAGGGTATGCACAGTTTGATAGCTTTTTGAGCATAGTTCCAAATTGCTCTCCAGAATGGCTGTATCCGTTCACAGCTCCACCAACAATGCATCAGTGTCCCAGTTTTCCCACATCCCCGCCAACGTTCGTCATTATCTGATCCTTTTTAATACATATTTTTTTTGCAATTTTCAAGGTACAGGGAGACTTTAGAGATAATATAGTCCAAACTCTTTATTTAATAGATGAAAAATAAAAGGTCTAAAGAAGTTAAAGGATCTGGGAAATTCAAATGACTTCTCTCTTGCAAGTAATACTAATAAGGACAATAAAAATGGAAAAGCTTAGTCTAAACAAACACATAATTGTAGCTGACATAGTATAAAAGGCACCTCAATTAATGTTCATTCTCCTTTCCATTGCTGAAATATGCCAAATTATTAATGGGGGAGAATTTGAAAAATTGTATTATCACATATTCTTGAAACTAGGAGATGTTAGATGTCTATTTCAACCTTTGCTTAAAATATAGACTTCCAGACCTGCATTGAGAAGGAATCCATGACCTCACGAAGTAACTTATTCTGTTTTTTCTTCAGGGAATTTTCCTTATATTAATCCAAAATCTATAGCTATGAGACATTCATCTTGGAAAGTCTTGGGTCCTAATCCTGTCCACTGTGTCTAAAAAAAAAAAAAAAAAAGTCAAATCTTTCACTCCCATGAAAACTCTTCAAATATCTGAAGACAGTGATTATATCCCTATTTTTCTCTTTCCATATGAAACATCTCCGGGTATTGAAAATGATTTTCACATGGTACAATTTCACATGTAATCATCATCTTAATTTCCCTTCTCTTGACACACTTGATAGGTGTGGTCTTGCTAGGGCAGAATACAGTGGGTCTATCATTTCCTGGACTGGCCTCTAATAGGAGCAGAACTAGGCTCCTGTTTTTCATATTCTTAGCTTACTAAAATCTACATTGCAATGTTCTGGAAAAATTGCCTAAGCTTAGGTTTTTTGCTAATACCAAATCTCTCCAAAATGGGTCTCTACAATGTGTGTAATTTATAATAAATTTACAGTGCAAATCAGATATGGGGCAGGAATTTATTTTATATACACAAAAAACTCACAGCTTTCATTGTCAGAAAAACAGGATTTGGTGTCTTAAATTTTAACTATAGTTACACTACTAGAGGGTTAATATTTAATCATCATCACAACATGAAATAATTTGAAGGACTACTGAATAGGCATTGTTACATTTCACTTTGGTTCTACACTGTTCAAGTAACTCATGGTTCATGTCCTTTGGCAAAATGTCCAGATTTGGACCCATCCTCTTCATTAGGGAGGGAACACTCTATCAAGAGACTGAATAGACTCAAGTAATGTCTGTTAGCTTTTTCATTATTTTTGATTATGTAAAAGTAGTCATTTCTCTGTTGTTGTCATTAAAAATAGTAAATACATTCATTCAGAAGTGCTCAGATCATATTATAAGAATTATCTGTGAAATAGATAATAAAAAAGTCATTGAAGTGATCACTGCTTGATTTTAACCCCTTACATAAAGAAGCTGGTTACATACTTAATATTTAATCATTCAATAAGCTATATATTACTCAGATATTTAATTGTGTTTGTGTACTTAAATGTCTTTTAAAAATTTTTTAGTTTATTGTGTTTGACAAGTGATTCACAACTTCAGTTACACTATTAATTAGGTAATTCAGTGTTATTCAATTCAGTTTCTGTGTTCAGGATTTGTTTCTGATAAGAATAGAGATATCTTTGTGGACATATGCTCATAGTCTTCTCTCTGAGCCAGAACGTTCTTTCCATCATTTAATAGCTTCTCTCTCCATTTCAAGATCCACAAGGGGGGGCTGATCCAATGATCTCTGCAGCTGTTAACTATCTCAGAAGTCAGTCAGTAAACTGCCATCTCAGACCCTAAGGAAGATACCAACCTCCTTTCCGACCAAACCAGTCTGCTGCTTAACTGACCAAGCCCTCATGCACAACTTTTCACTTCTAACTATTTAAGGCAGATGTGCTTATTGACATTTCTGTATGACATTAGTATGTACTCAGATGTATTCCTCTTATGCATCTTTTTATCTTAATTTGGAGATTCATTTACTTTCTTTGACTTGGAGGCAGAGAGAATAAAGTCTACCAGAACTACCCAAGAAAATTGAATTTGAAGGATAGACTGAGATATTAAATTTAGAATGGGTAATGGATGGATTCAATTTTGAGTTTAAAATGCATTTTTAAAAATATAGGCTCTGTCTAAAGTTGTTAGCTGGTTTGACTAGGTGATGTCCCAGATGACCTTTGAAGTTTCTATTCAGCTTCATAGCTCTGTGAGTATATTCTCCATGGCACTGTCTGATAAGCTTAGATGACTTTAAAGGAAGCAAACCAATTTCCATGATACAGACCAAAGGATAGAACATTTCCCAAAGCCTTCTGAGTGAATGATTATACATTGTGGACTGTTGTCACTTACTTTATTCTGTAACAACAATAACTGGCATTCATGTAATATATTGTGTGTATAATACCCATATGACTCTCACACTACCTCTGGTCAGCTGAGTACTTCAATATTATTCTTTGTTTACTAAAGATAAGAAAACTAAGCCTTAGAGAAGATAAGGGACCTGTCCAGAGTGACATGGCTACTTTATGGGATTTGGATCTTGGTTTCCTGACTCCAAATCTAGCATTCTTATCCTTGTGCCTTGGATTCTTCTCATAATAATAGTTAATATTTATTTAACATTTTAATGTCATTTAATCCTTCCTTTCCATTTCCTCTAAGTTCCTCATAACTTACTCATCTTTAAATTAAAATTATAAGGGAGGATTCTGGGAAGATGGCAAAGTAGGTTGGTAAATTTCAAGCTCTCCAGATTTCCCCCCCCAAATAGGACAAATTTGTACTTCAAGGCAAACACAGACTGGTGAAAAATCAAGAAGATTTGGGGCAGAACTGGGGTCCTCCTAGTACAACCTAATAAGATTTGAAGAAGACCCCAAGCCAGGATTAACCCATGTGAAGTGCAAACACCCCCTACCTAGCTCCTCAGAAACATCATGGGGAGCCCTGGGGTGAGCTGGGTGTGGTGGAACTTCAGCAAGAACAACAGAAACTTTCACCTTCTGGACAGTGTGTGAAGTCCAGGTCTGAATCTCGGAAAATTGAGGGAACCTCAACTGAGTGGGAATGCCAAGTCCAGTTGTGCTATGGAGACACAGCCTTGAGCAAGAAGGAACCAGCACATCTGTGAGTGTAGTGACAGTGGGACAGGGACCCTGCTTGCTGTGGACACTTGCAGAAGGGTGGAGCTCTTGGTTTGGGGTTCCTAGTCAGAGTGGAGAGCTGAAGGAAAGTTTGAGGCACCATCCCCCCACTCCACAATTAGAGATGCTTAAGCTAATACCTTTTATTTTTTAAAAAAAATGAATTAACAAAGAAGAAAGGATCCACCAAAGAAACTTACTATGGGAATAGGGAAGATCAGAAGAGGACACTGATGTTAAAAAAAAAAAAAGTTTCTACCCCAGAGAGTAATGTGAAATGGTGCCCCGTCCAGAGAAAATTTATAGAAGAACTCAAAAGAAAAAAATTTATAAATCAAATGAGAGACACTGAGGAAAAACTTAAAACAAAAATTAAAATCATCCAAGAAAAACAAGAAAATTATGAAAACAAAATTAACCAACTAGTAAAGAGATAGCGTCTCAAAGATGAAAATAATAGGGGCAGTTAGGTCATGCAGTGGATAGAGCACCAGTCCTGAAGTCAGGAGGACCTGAGTTCGAATCTGGTTCAGACACTTAACATTCCCTACCTGTGTGACCTTGAGCAAGTCACTTAACCCCAATTGCCTCAGCAAAAAGCAAAAAAAAAAAAGATGAAAATATTTTTTTAAAAATTAGAATTAAGCAAGGGAAAGCCACTAAAGCTATGAGACCAAGAGACAACAAAACAGATGATAAAAAACAGGAAAATAGAATAGAATGTGAAACATCTTATGAGAAAAACAACAGATCTGGAGAACAGATCAAGAAGAGAAAAATATAAGAATTGGACTGCCTGAAAGTTGTGACCAAAAAAAAGAACCTTCACACAATAAATGCAAAAAATAATCCAAGAAAATTGTCCTGGAATGATATAACATGAAGGGAAAGTAGAAATGGAAAAAAATCCATCAATCACTATCTCAACAAGATCCTTTGTGGAAAACACACAGGAATATTATTGCCAAATTTTGAAGCCCTCAGATCAAAGAGAAAATTTTGCAAGAAACAAGAAAAAAAAAACAATTCAAATATGTTGGAGCTACAATTAGAATTGTTCAAGACTTAGCAGCAACACAATAAAAGACTGCAGATCCTGGAATTATATCTACCAACAATCAAAAGAATAAGGCCTGAGGCCAAAAATTTCACATCCAGCAAAATTATCTATAACATTAAATGGGAAAAAAATGGACATTCAACAAGCTTGCAGATTTTTTAGGAGTTTCTATCAACCAAACCCAAACTTAACAGAAAACTGAACATGTAAAAGCCAATATCAAAGATCAGTTTCAAGGAACTCAACATGGACAAATTGTTTATGTCTTTTTTAACATGGGAAATATATACTATATGTTTAAAATTCATGTCAATAATAGAGTACCTCAAAAAGAAAGATTGACAGTATTAAGATAAAAACTGTAATTATGTTATACAAATGAGGAGCAGAGGAAGAATAGACACAAAGGTATTAGAGGGAGGAGGAGGGCTCGTAGTTCTTAAAACCTGCTCACATTGGGAATGGGTTCAATAAGCAACGTTTTATATATATATATATATATATATATATATCATGAAGGGTATAGCATCCTCCAAAATCTATAAAGAAATAAGCAGGGAGGGGTGGGTGAGAGGGGGAAGCAGAGTGAAGGAAAAAGACAAGGGAGGGATCATTGGGTGGAGGGATGTTAAGTAATAGTAAACCAAGTTATAGAGCAGAATTTAATGAAAGAGTCAGGAGGTATAGGAAAGATATGTGTTTATGTATCTATGTACATATGTATATATAAATATATCTTTTTTTAACTGTAGCTTGCTTGGGGATGGTGAGGGGATGAAATGGAGGAAAAATAAAGTAAATGCGCAGTAGGGAATTAAAGAACAATTTACAAGAAAGTAAAGAAAAAATGGATATTTGTAAATACAATTTCTTCCACTAATAAATATATACTTTCTTAATATGGTAATTTGTTGTATATTTTGAATCCTGCCTGATGCTCTGCTGGACCCATGACAATGTTCTCTTTTGTTTTGCTTTATTTTGTTTTGTATTTCTTTTCTGTTTATTTCCTTTCTTATTCTGTTTTTTCAAGTAAAATAAATTTAAAAAATTAAAAGGAGGGTTAGAAGGGACCTTTAAGACCATTGAGTCTAGTGTCTTCATTTTACAGATGAGGACAATGAGGCACAGAGAGGTTCTTAACCAAGGTCATATGTCTGGGAAGTATCTGAGATAGGATTTGAATCCAGGTCTTTCTGAATCCAGGCCCAGTGCTCTATCCACAAAACCATTTTGCTCTGATATATCCATTATTCCATCTCTTTTTGCTCAATTTCATACTTCTCTTTACAAACTATACATTTCATTTATATTAAACTAGAAACTGTTACCTAAACTTGGTACTTTATCACTCAATTAAGCCATCAGCAAGCATGTATTATATATATATATATATATATATATATATATATATATATATATATACACACAATCTGCCAGGCTCTGAGCTCAGTGCTGGAGTTGCAAAGAAAAAAAAAACAGTAGAAACTATCCCTGCTCTCAAGGATTATACATTCTAAAAAAGAGAAATGACATATTTATGAAGGGAAGAAAGTTTTGTTCTGGGTGGTGATGGTGACAGCAGCCATGGTGCCATTGTCGTCCTCTTTCTGAGAGCTATGGTAATGTTGATTTTACTATTTTAATATATTTAATTAATAATTAATTTATTATTATTCCCAGATTCCCAAAGCAAAAGCAAGAGATGTAAAGCAGAAGGGGGTACACTCAAATCAGAGAAATAAAAAAATCAGAAATCCTTGAGTAAAAACCATTAGCCTATTGTGATGGAGAGCACCATCTGCATACAGAAAGAGGATTATGGAGACTAAATGTGGATCATAATATAGTATTTTCACCTTTTTTGTTGTTATTTGCTTGTTTTTTTTTCTTTCTCACTTTTTTCCTTTTTAATCTGATTTTTCTTGTGCAACATGATAAAAATGGAAATATGTTTAGAACAAAAGCAAACAAACCCTTAGTCTAAATGTGAATGAAAGCATAATATTTTTACTTCTTTTTTATTATTTTTAAAATTTTTTTATTAAAGCTTTTTATTTGCAAAAAAATATGTATGGGTAGTTCTTCAACATTGACCCTTACAAAGCTTTCCGTTACAAATTTTCCCCCCTAGTCCCCTCCCCTCCCCTAGATGGCAGGAAGTCCACTACATGTTAATTACATTAAAATACTTGATAAGTTGAATATATGTATAGACATTTCCACACTTATCATTTTTGCGCAAGAAAAATCGTATCTACAAGAAAAAAAAAATCTGAGAAAGGAAACCCAATGCAAGCAAACATCTATAGAGATCATGGAAATGATATGTTGTGGTCCACATTTCATATCCCTCTCTCTGGGTGCATATGGCTTTCTTCACTGAACAATTGAAACTGGTTTGAAACATTTCAATATTTGTTTGTTGCAGAGAGCCATGTCCATGAGAATTGATCATCATATAGTCTTGTTGTTGCTGTGTATAATGATCTCCTGGTTCTGCTCATTTTACTCACCATCAGTTCATGCTATTCTCTCCAGGCCTTGCTGAAATCATCCTGCTGGTCGTTTAAACTAGTTTGTCTGATTCTGTCTCTCCCCCTCCTTCTTTCTTCCTTCTTCTTTTCTACTATTTTTCTCTGTTCTGAACAACTGGAACTGGTTTGAAACATTTCATTGTTGAAGAGAGCCAGGTCTTTCAGAATTGATCATCATATAGTCTTATTGTTGCCGTGAATAATGATCTCCTGGTTCTGTTCATTTCACTCAGCATCAGTTCATGCAAGTCTCTCCAGGCCTCTCTGAAATCGTCCTGCTGGTCGTTTCTTACAGAGCAATAATATTCCATAACATTCATATACCATAATTTATTCAGCCATTCTCCAATCGATGGGCATCCATTCAGTTTCCAGTTTCTAGCCACTACAAAAAGAGCTGCCACAAACATTCTTGCACATGTGGGGCCCTTTCCTTCTTTTATGATTTCTTTGGGATTATAAGCCCAATAGAAACACTGCTGGGTCAAAGGGTATGCATAGTTTGATAACTTCTTGAGCATAGTTCCAAATTGCTCTCCAAAATGGTTGGATCTGTTCACAATTCCACCAACAATGCATCAGTGTCCCAGTTTTCCCACATCCCCTCCAACATTCGTCATTATCTTTTCCTGTCATTTTAGCCAATCTGACAGGTGTGTAGGGGTACATCGGAGTTGTCTTAATTTGCATTTCTCTGATCAATAGTGATTTGGAGCAATATTTTCATTTCTTAAATTTTTTTTTGTTTGCCTTTTCTTTCTTGTGTTTTTTCCCTTTTGGTCCAATTTTTCTTGCACAATATGACAACTATGGAAATATGTTTAGAAGGATTGCATATTTTTAACCTATATCAGATTATGTTGGGGAATCTATCTTGGGGAGGGGCAAAAGGGAGGGAGAGAGAAAAAATTTGGAACATAAAATCTTACACAAATGAATGTTGAAAACTATCTTTACAAAGATATTCATTAACCTTCAAAGGCACTGAAAATGGGGATTATTCTTCCAGTTCTTAAAAAGACATTGCTCCAAAACTTCAATCTGGAGCCCATATTCTGTCATTCAAAGGAGAATAGATGGCAACAATGTGTTTGTCTCCTCTCTCTCTCCTCTCCTTTCCTTCCTCTCCCTGCCTCCATTTTCTGCCAAACTTCATCTTTCCAGCTCTTGGGAAGCCTGCCAAATCCTCAGGGATGCCCCAAGTCTCAAGAGAGTTTGTCAATCCCTTGTCAGTCATCTGCTTTTTTTGACTTGCGGGCAGAGAGAATAAAATCTGTCTCAGTATAAGATGAAGGGGAAAAAATCTTTTTTAGTTTTTTTTTCTTCTTTTCTGGCTGTCTCAGCTCTCTTAGTACAGACATGATGCTTTTATTAACCCCATTTAAGGTTCATGATATTGAGGAAAGTATATATAATTTCCCTTAGGGCAGATTACTGTTTGAGTGGATGGGAGAAGGAAGTTTCCATATTGACTTTATAACAGTAATAACTGATATTTATCTAGAGTTGTAAAGTACTGACATCATCTCTTTTGAGTTTCACAATAACTTTCTAAGGTAGGTAGGATAGGTAATTGTTACTCTCATTTCACTGATGAATAAACAGATTTGGGAAAATTGAATGATTTTACTCTGGCTGCTCTGATTAGCATGCCAGAGCTAAGATTGAAATACAGGTTTTCTTGACTTCAAGTCTAGAAAAATAAGCTCTGCCATGCTAGTTCTTTAAACTATATAAAAACAAACAAAAAAGAAACCTTTTAAAAGAGAGGATATGATTCAATGCCAAAATGCCTAACCCAGAGGCTAACTCTCTCATTATTCCATACAGCTTATAAATTCCTAGAGAGAATATTTTGTTGTTCAGTCATGTCCAATTTTTTGTGATATCATGGACCGTCTGACCTCCACTATATCCCAAAGTCTGTCCAATCTCATATTCATTGCTTCCATGACACTCTCTATCCATCTCATTCTCTGCCATCCCCTTTCCCTTTTCCTTTTTATATTTCCCAACATCAAGGTCTTTTCCAATGAATCCAATCTTCTCATTATGTGGCCAAAGAATTTAAGCCTCAGTATTTGACCTTCCAATGAATAGCTTGTATTAATTTTTTCAAGTATTGACTCCTTTGATCTCCTTGCTGTCCAGGGGGTTCTCAAAAGTCTTTTCCAGCAGCACAGTTTCAAATCATTGGTTCTTTGGTGGTCAACTTTCCTCATGATTCTTGCATTGCTACTGGACAATCCATGGCTTTGACTATACAGATCTTGTCTGCAAGATGAAATCTTTGCTTTTTAGTCTGCTATCTAAAGTTTCATCAAACACCAAAAATTTAGGAGTTCAGAGATCAGTGGAAACTAGAATGGTCAGGGAAGGGTTTTGGGTTTTTTGGGAAGAGACAGAAGTCGAGTTGGGCCTTGATGGTAGGGTAAAATTTGAATAAAGGCAGTGGATAAGAGAAAAGTATTGTAGGTAGGGAGGCAACAAAATGAACAGTGGTCCTGGAATCAGGGAACTTTGCCTCTGATGTTTATCAATTATAAGATCTTGGGCAAGGGAAAAGGAAAGAAATAAGCATTCATATAGCACTTGCTATGGACCAGACACTTTGTACTCTCCTTAAATAACAGTAATAATAATCACTGACACTTATTATATGCAAAATGAAATTTATAATTATTTATCTCACCATAACAACCTTGTGAAGTGGTGTTTTTATTATCCCATTACAGTTGAAGAAACTGAGGCACAAAGACACTAGGTCACTTGCCCAGGGTCTTACATACAGAGAGTAAGAATCTGAAATCAGATTTGAATTCAAGTTTCCCTGACTCCAAAACCAGGACTCAATCCATTATGCCACACAGCTGGCTCTAAACACAACTTTTCCCAGCCTCAGTTTCCTTGTTCATAAAATGAAGGGCTGGACCAGATGACCTCTGAAATCCCTTTCAAGAGAGACCATAAAATGAGGGATCAATCTACGTAGCATTCTAGAAACAGCCCTTCTCAGGAGTACCACTAGATTTCTGAAGAAGAGACATAACTAATCTTGGGCCCTTGATTTGGTGGGACAATTGAAAGTAAATATTGTTATATTGTTAAGATCAATTAGTTGTTATTATTAATTCTTTGTGTTTTAACACAATTTTTGTTTATTTTTAAATGTTTATTTAATATTATTCCCATTATATTGAAAAAAAACTTTTTTTACATTTCTTTTTAAAACTTTTGAGTTTTAGATTCTCTCTCTGATACCATTTCCCAGCCTCAATTAAGAAATCATATTTGAAATTATGCAAAACCTTTCCATATAAGTCATGGTGTAAAAGAAAACATAGTCGTCCCACTCTAACAAAAAAAATCGTCAAGAAAAACCACAGAGAGAGAGAGAGAAAGAGAATGCTTCAATTTGTATCCAGACAATCAATTCCTTCTCTGAGTATGGATAGGATTTTTCATCCTAAATCCTTCATAGTAGTTGTGGATGATTGTACTATTGAGAATAGCAAAGTCATTTACACCTGATCATGCCAGAACATTGCTATTACTTTGAATACAGTACACTTCACTTTGCCTCAGTTCATGGAGGACTTTTCAGATTTTTTTTTTCTGAGAGCATCCTGCTTCATTCGTTCCTCATTATTATGCTTTTTTTTTTTCTGAAAGCATCATTTCACATAGAGTTATTCGTTCTTTGTACTCAAAGAGCACCAAAATGGCATCATGATGTTGTGGTCAAGGGACAGTGTGTCCAAATTTGGCTGATCAGCACAATATGAGCTTGGAATATGCTACCACAAGCTGGGTGCAAATAGTCCATATGAACATTTCAGGCAGAGATGGAGTAAATATAAATAGCTCCAGAAATCACTCTGTCTCTGTCTCTTTTCTTTTTTATCTCCTCTTTTCTTTCTCTTTCCCTTCTCTTTCTCTTCTCTCTTTCTCACACTCTTCTTTCTTTTTTCTCTCCTTTTTCTCTCTTTTTCCCTCTCTTCTTTTATCTTTCTTCTTTCTTCTCTCCTCTTTCTCCTTTCTTCTTTCTTCTCTTTCTTGTTTCTTCTTTCCCTTCTTTTGTCCCTCTTTTTTTCTTTTCTCTCCCTTCCTTCTCTTTTGATTTTCTTTTTTTCTTCTCTCTGTCCATTTTCCCATTTTTGTCTCTCTTTTTGATTTTCTTTTATCTCCATCTTTTTCTCTGTTTCTATCTTCTTTTTTCTCTTTTTTTCCTTCTCTTGCCTCCTCTGCCTCTCTCTCTATTCATATGTGTGTATATACACACCTGTGTGTTCATATATATACTGCATTCACACACATGTGTATACATATACACACATATGTGTATATACCTATATACTGGAGTACAAGGAAGTTAAATGACTTACCTACATTTAAAGAGGTCGCAGAGGAAAAAAATTAGAATCTAGGCCCTCTGACTCCATAGTCAGTGACTCATTCCAATATCTCCTTATATTTATTGTTACTTGCAGTAGCAGTTAGAGGCTGCTGATGGATTAATATAAGTTGTTAGCTCAAAAGAGTCGAAGAGATGGTGAGTCCTTTATTTAAAGTCTTCAGGAAGAGGCCAGAAGACTACTTGTTGGGGATGTCACTGTGGGCATTACTTTCATGTGGGGCAGAATTTGCAACCTAGAAGAAGGGTACAAAAAACTTGCCAAAGGGGTAGGGGACATCTTTGGTAAATAATTATGTTATTTTATTAAGAAATTCTAGAATATCCAAATTGTTTTCCAATCAGTGAAGTTTCTTTTTTTTTTTTATTTGATTTACTTTTGGAATTGGAAAGTTATTCTGTCTCCTTATTTTATTCCTTGTGGGCAAATGCATGGTACATTATAGAACATATTTCCTTTTATATTGAATAGTGATAATAGAGTAGAAGGACCAAAAAAATGAGGATATGATGTCCAAAGCTGCTGAACTCAGTTATTTTCTATTTTTTGGTAAAGTAACTGGGGTAAAGTGACTTGCCCAGGGTCACACAGCTACTAATTAAGTATCTGGGGCCAGATTTGAACTCAGGTTCTGCTAACTCCAGGGCCTATGCTTTATTTGCTGTGTCATCTAGCTGCCCCAGTTATTCTCTATTTTTGAACTCACTGTACTCTACACACCTTCTTCACTCTTCTTTACCTGTTGGTTCACATTGGTTCAGCCCTAGTTCTGCTTGCAGGTTGCTTTATGGTCACATTCTCTCTCTTTTTTTGTTATTAAAGCTTTTTATTTGCAAAACATATGCATGGGTAATTTTTCATCATTGACCCTTGCAAAGCTTTCTGTTACATATTTTTCCCTCCTTCCCTCCACCCCCTCCCCTAGATGGCAGGAAGTCTATTATATGTTAATTATGTTAAAATACTTGACAAATCGAATATGTATATACATATTTATACAGTTATCCTGCTGTACAAGAAAAGTCGTATCTACAAGAAAAAAAAATCTGAGAAGTGGAACATAATGCAAGCAAACATCAATAAATTTATAAATGCCATGATTTACTCAGGCATGCTCCATTTGATGGGCATCCATTCAATTTCCAATTCTTTGCCACGAAAAAGAGAGATGCTATCAACGATTTTGTACATGTGGATCCTTTTCCCTTTTTTATAATCTCTTTGGGATACAGACCCAATAGTGACACTGCTGGATCAAAGGTATGCACAGTTTGATAGCCCTTTCAGCATAGTTTCAAATTGCTCTACAGAATGGTTGGATCAGTTCACAACTCCACCAACAATGCATTAGTGTCTCAATGTCCTCACATCCTCTCCAATAATTATTATTTTCTTTTTCTGTCATATTAGGCAATCTGATAGGTAAGAGGTAGTACCTCAGAGTTGTTTTAAATTGAATTCCTCTAATCAATAGTGATTTAGAGTATTTTTTCATATGACTACAGATGACTAATTTCTTCATTTGAAAACTAACTGTTCATATTCTTTGACAATTTATCAATTGGAGAATGACTTGTAACATACATCATGTATCTATATTTACATCTATCTATCTATAATAGGAAGTCAACAAACATTTTTTAATGTGCTAAACATTGGGGATTAAAAGAATGATAAAAACATGATTCTTTCCCTCAAGAAGCTTATGTTCTTGGGACACTGATACATTGTTGGTGGAACTGTGAACGGATCCAACCATTCTGGAGAGCAATTTGGAACTATGCTCAAAAAGTTATCAAACTTTTGACCCAGCAGTGTTTCTACTGGGCCTGTATCCCAAAGAGATTTTAAAGGAGGGAAAGGGATCCACATGTGCAAAAATGTTTGTAGCAGCCCTTTTTGTAGTGGCAATAAACTGGAAATTGAAAGGATGCCCATCAATTGGAGAATGGCTGAATAAATTATGGTATATGAATGTTATGGAATATTATTGTTCTGTAAAAAATGACCAGCAGGAAGATTTCAGAGAGACCTGGAGAGACTTGCATGAACTGATGCTGAGTGAAATCAGCAGAACCAGGAGAACATTATACACAACAACAAGACTATACGATGATCAATTCTGATGGACATGGTTCTCTTCAACAATGATGTGATTCAAACCAGTTCCTATTGTTCAGCGATGAAGATAGTCATATACATCCAGAGAGAGGCCTGTGGGAACTGAATGCGGACCACAACATAGCGTTTTAATGCTTTCTGTGAATATTTCCATGCATTTTGTTTTCCTTCTTAGGTTGTTTTTTCTTCTTCTCTTTCTAGATCTGACATTTCTTGTGCAGTAAGATAACTGTATAGATAAGTATACATATATTGGATTTGTCATATCACTTATCATATTTAGCATGTATTAGATTACCTGTCATCTAGGGGTGGGGGGTGGGGGGAAGGAGGGGAAAAGCTTGGGAAAAAAAAGTTTTTTGCAAAGATCAATGTAGAAAAATCACTCATATGTTTTGTAAATAAAAAGATTTTAATAAAAAAAAAAAAGAAGAAGCTTATGTTCTAATGAGGCAGATATGGTTAAGTTACAAAGCCTGAAAACCAAATTTTTGCAAATGGAAATATTCTCCTATTGAAGCCTTAGGGCAGAAAATAAAAGAAAACATTTTTTGCATTATGGTTTGGTTTTTGTTTCATAAAATAGATCATATTGTGCTATACAAATCTGTTTTCCAGATGGTGCCTTCCAGCTACCCCTCATAGGCTCATTTTTATGGGACAGCAGCTGTGCCTTCATGATTCACTCTCACATCATCATTCTTTGCATGTAAAAGTGATGTTTCCAGCTACAATTACTAATACTGCATCTGGGAGCAAGCAAAAAGATGAGCATGAATAGTCAGACTTTCCACCCTGCATGTCAATGAAGGCAATCTTGTATCTGAGCTGCTATTGTTATTATCAAAATCTCGTGCTTACAGGTTCCCTCTGACTCATGGTCTTGCCCTGCCTCTTGCTCACTGCACTTCTGTACCTCCACCACCCACATTCAAAAAGTCATCTCACTTTTAGTTTTATTTATTAATTCAATAGTTTTTTTACTTTCAATTTTACTAATCTCTCCTTTTATTTTTAGGATTTCAAGTTTGGTATTTGATTGGGGGTTTTTAATTTGTTCTTTCTCTAGCTTTTTTAGTTGCAAACCCAATTCATTGATTTTCTCTTTTTCTATTTTATGCAAATAAGCATCTAGAGATACAAAATTTCCCCTTATTACCGCTTTGGCTGTATCCCACAAATTTTGGTATGTTGTCTCATTCATTATTGTCATTCTCTTGAATGAAATTAGTAATTGTGTCTGTAATTTGCTGTTTCACCCATTCATTCTTTAGGATAAAATTATTTAGTTTCCAATTTCTTTTTGGTCTATTTTCTCCTGGCCTTATATTGCATGTGATTTTTATTCCATCATGATCTGAAAAAAATGCATTTATTATTTCTGCCTTCCTGCATTTGATTTTGAGGTTTTTGTGTCCTAACACATGGTCAATTTTTGTATAAGTTCCATGGACTGCTGAGAAAAAAGTAAACTCCTTTCTGTCTCCATTTAATTTCCTCCAAAGATCTATCATACCTAACTTTTCTAACATTTTGTTTACCTCCTTAACTTCTTTCTTATTTATTTTGTGGTTTGATTTATCAAGTTCTGAGAGAGGGAGGTTGAGATCCCCCACTATTATAGTTTTGCTGTCTATTTCTTCTTGCATCTCTCTGAACCTTTCCTCTAGGAATTTCCATGCTATACCACTTGGTGCATATATGTTTAGTATTGATATTGCTTCATCATCTATGGTACCCTTTAGGGGTACCATATTTATTATTGCGTTAATAAATAAAACTAAAAGTTGTTTTATGAAAAAACCAACAAAATATATAAACCTCTAGTTAATTTAATTAGAAAAAGGAAAGAGGAAAATCAA
>JAJPUD010000191.1:406943-420622 GCA_023553655.1 Myrmecobius fasciatus | reverse complement strand
AAAAACTGCTGGGATAATTGGAAACTAGTCTGGAAGAAATTAGGCATTGACCCACACCTAACACCATATACTAAGATAAGGTCAAAATGGATTCATGATCTAGGCATAAAGAATGATATTATAAACAAATTAGAACAATGTAGGATGGTTTACCTCTCAGACCTGTGGAGGGGGAAGGAATTTGTGACCAAAGAAGAACTAGAGGTCATCATTAATCACAAAATAGATAAGTTTGACTATATCAAGTTGAAAAGTTTTTGTACAAACAAAATGAATGCAGACAAGATTAGAAGGGTAGCAGTAAACTGGGAAAATATTTTTACATCCAAAGGTTCTGATAAAGGCCTCATTTCTAAAATATATAGAGAATTGACTCAAATATATAAGAATTCAAGCCATTCTCCCATTGATAAATGGTCAAAAGATATGAACAGACATTTTTCAGACAAAGAAATTGAAACTATTTCTGGTCACATGAAAAGTTGCTCCAAATCACTATTGGTCAGAGAAATGCAAATTAAGACAACTCTGAGATACCACTACACACCTGTCAGATTGGCTAAAATGACAGGAAATGATAATGATAACTGTTGGAGGAGATGTGGGAAAACTGGGACCCTGATACATTGTTGGTGGAACTGTGAACGGATCCAACCATTCTGGAGAGCAATTTGGAGCTATGCTCAAAAAGTTATCAAACAGTGCATACCCTTTGACCCAGCAGTGTTTCTACTGGTCCTATATCCCAAAGAGATTTTAAAGGAGGGAAAGGGACCCACATGTGCAAAAATGTTTGTGGCAGCCCTTTTTGTAGTGGCAAGAAACTGGAAATTGAAAGGATGCCCATCAATTGGAGAATGGCTGAATAAATTATGGTATATGAATGTTATGGAATATTATTGTTCTGTAAGAAACAATCAACAGGAGGTTTTCAGAGAGGCCTGGAGAGACTTGCATGAACTGATGCTGAGTGAAATCAGCAGAACCAGGAGAACATTATACACAGCAATAAGACTATATGATGATCAATTCGGATGGACATGGTTCTCCTCAACAATGATGTGATTCAAAGAAGTTCCTACTGTTCAGCGATGAAGATAGTCATATACATCCAGAGAGAGGCCTGTGAGAACTGAGAGTGAACCACAACACAGCATTTTAACACTTTCTGTGAATATTTCCATGCATTTTGTTTTCCTTCTTAGGTTGTTTTTTTTCTTCTTCTCTTTCTAGATCTGATGTTTCTTGTGCAGTAAGATAACTGTATAGATATGTATACATGTATTGGATTTGTCATATAATTTATCATATTTAGCATGTATTAGATTACCTGTCATCTAGGGGTGGGGGTGGGGGGAAGGAGGGGAAAAGCTTGGGAAAAAAAAAGTTTTTGCAAAGGTCAATGTAGAAAAGTCACTTATATGTTTTGTAAATAAAAAGCTTTTAATAAAAAAAAAAGAAAAAGAAAAATAAGTGGTTGGACTAGATGACCTCAGAGTTCTTCTCCAGCTCTTAAATCGTATAGTTGATTTACTCAAGCTCACCATAAAGTGGTCAAATTAAAGTTCAGGCATTAAAGACCTTCATTTCAGTCACAGATCAGGTGTTGAAGTGACCGTCTCCCAGGGTACATTGATCATCCTGACTTGATTTTTCTCTTTCATTGACCATTAGCCCATCATTATATTATGTGGCTACCATCTGCTGTTTCTATTTGGAGATCTGAGAGATGTGTTGAGAATCTGATCAATCAACTAAATAAGAAATTCAATAGGGCTTTATCTGTCACATTTAAGGAAAGTGTATGTAGCTTAGCTGGTGATACATAAAGCTAGAAGCACATAGAGCGCTATAAGAATAACAAAGGAAAGATGCTGATGCATCATACTCCCCTTTCTCCCCACACCTGGGAAATCGCAGATTGTAATGTGGTACCGGGGAAAGAGGGGTCACTCAGGAGCTCTTCAAAGATTCAAATCACACTTCTGATTTTTTCCTCCCTCCCTTCTTCCTTCCCTCCCTTCCTTCCTCCTTCCCTCCTTCCCTCCCTCCCTCTTTCCCTCCCTTCTTCCCTCCCTCCCTTCCTCCTTCCCTTCTTCCCTCCCTCTCTATTTCCCTCCCTTCCTCCTTCCCTTCTTCCCTCCCTCCCTTCTTCCCTCCCTTCCTCCCTTCCTCCTTTCCTTCCCTCCCTTCCTTCCTTCCTTCCTCCCTCCCTCTTTCTCTCCCTCCCTCCCTTCCTTCCTCCCTCCCTCCCTCTCTCCCTCCCTTCCTTCCTTCCTTCCTTCCTTCCTTCCTTCCTTCCTTCTCTCTCTGTGCATCTGTCTTTCTCCTCTTCTTTTCTTTTCTCTCTTCTCTCTGAATTTGTCTTTTTCTTTGTCTCTCTCTGTCTCTGTGTGTCTCTGTCTTTCTCTTTTTTCTCTGTGTGTGTCTCTGTTTTTCTGACTGTCTTTCTCTGTCTCAGTCTCTGTCTCTCTGTCTTTGTCTCTGTCTGTCTGTCTCTGTCTCTCTCTTTCTCTCTCTCCCTGGAAGCAACCAGGATTAAGTAACTTACCCAGGATCACATAGTTAGCAAGTGCCAGGCCAGATTCAAACTCAAGTCCTCATGATTCCAGGGTTCTATGTACCTGCCCCCAACCCCTCCTAGTTTCAATGAGTTAGACTCTAGGACCCAAAAATTGTCTCTCCATGAATAAAGAAAGCTTGAGGATACTAAAAAGTGCTTGGAGTTTAAGAAGAGGGGTAGTTTACCCTAAGCACAAATCATACATTTTCTACTCCACCAACTCCAGAGGACCCCAGTTATCCCTAAGATCAAACAGGAGATCCTCTGTTTAAGTTATAAAGCCTGGACAACATGTCTCTACTCAGTCTTTCTAGCCTTCCTGGACATCACCCTCTCTCTTGGATCCGTGATCCAGCTAAGCTGGTTTTCTTCTGTTTCTCATGTACCATGCTCCTTCTCATGTCTCTCCACACCTTTGCAGTGGCTGACCCATGGGCCTAGAATGGATAGAATACTTACCTCTGCCTCAGAGAGTCTCTGTCTTCCTCTAAAAAGCAGCTCAAGAGTAATATTCTCCATGAAGCTTTACCTGATCCTCCAACTGCTAATCCCTCCCCTCCCAAACTGTCTTGTATTTAACTCTTTTGTGTCTGTATTTAACTATTTAGATTTCTGATGTATATATGATAGATATCTTTCTATATACATACACACATATACATAGACACCATACATATGTGTATATTTGGTGTATGTCTATACATACATATATATATATATATGTGTGTATATGTATATATATATATATAATATACACATATTATTGCTTGGTCATATTTTTAGCTGTAACTGATTTTTTTTATTTTCTTGGCAAAGATACTGGAGTAGTTTTGCCATTTTTATTTCCCCAGCTTATTTTACAGATAAGGAAATTGACACAAACAGGGTTAAGGGATTTGCCCAGGTTCACACAACCAGTCAGCATGTGAGGTTAGATTTGTACGTGAGTCTACCTGGCTCCAGTTCTAGCACTACTCTGTCCACTGCACCAGCTAGGTGTCCCTCATATGTGAATGCACACACGTGTGTGTGTGTGTGGATGTGTTTATGTATATTATATGTATATATACACACATACACATATATATGTAATACATTTATTATACACAAGTACATTTTAAATGTATATGTGCATTTGTGTATACCTCTCCTCAATCAACTCCAATGGAGTTGTACATTTAAATATGTTGTGTCTTTGTATACATACACTCTCATACATATTTAAATGTATTTGTCTCCCACATTAGAAAGCAAGATCCTTGAGGAGGATGATTTTTCGTTCTTTGTCTTTGTGTCTGGAGCACTTAGTAGGCACTTATAAGTACTTGTTGATTTTTTGAATAAGTGATGGAGGGGCAGGATTTCCACCTTGCACCTCTCATTGACTTCCTACCTTTGATATCATAGGCTTGAGAGCCACGAGGGAAACTTCTGGTTTCTAAGAAAGACGAGTCCAAATATTGGGGGAGTTCCAAGCAGAATATATCTAGAAAAAGGCTAAGTCCAGAAGGGAAATATGCTTTTCTGGACTCCTGCAAGCCCAGTACATTATCTCAGCTGGCTTCAGGCTTCCAAGCAATTTCTGGTCCAGCAGTGACTCAGACACGATTCATCATTGTCTGCAGATTTCCTGGTGTTTGTTGTTTGAGGGCAGTCGATATGCAGTAGTCTGGGATTACAGTGTCATTGTAATCAGCAAAGCCACTGAGAGGACTAGACCTTGATCCTGACAGATAGATCTTCCAAGTTTCCAAGGCCCTTGTATCACCCTCTCTTCCATCATTGATTCAGAAAACAGATTAGCTCAAAGGGAAGCCATGCAAGGGGACCTTGGGATAGCAGTTGGCTTGGAGTTTTGACGTACACAAGAGTTCTTTGGGTGTAGATGCAGAAATGAGACAAGTAAATTATTACCCTCAATGAACATTGTATTCTTCATTCAGAGAAATAGAAGCATGCCTTGACAACATAGGGAAAGCAAATGAGTAGGAAGGAAGGTTTATTTGATTAATCTTTTATGCCTGATATGCTCACAGTGGGAGGAATAAAATACCAGCTAAGTAATGAATATACAATACATATTAGAGGTTAGGTATTGAACACTTTTTTAAATTAAAAATATGGCTTAAAAGAAATCCACCCAAGATAAACAAGTTTATTGTACATAGCAAGCATTTAGTAGTGAATTCAATGAATGAATACTGAGAGCATATATTTACTTTAGTGAGTGTATGTGGAAATTACCAAGACCCATGTTCATATTCATTTTAATGTCAAATTAGGCTATAATCAGGCCCATTTGTTGTTTGGAAAAGAGGAGACAATGAAAATCCTAAAATAGCTCCATTCTTTTTTGTAAATATGTAGATTTTTCACTTTTATTAACTTTAGACTATTTGAACATTCTTCCAATTGAGTTCTATGATTGAACTTCTGTATTTCTTTCCCCAGAAGACATTTAAAATAAAAAAAAATGATATAGCACATAACCATGAGCTAAATATTAGGAAATTTCCCAGAGGCAAATCTGATTCTGCTTATATTTTTTAAATTAGTCTTTTAAAAAATCAGTAGCATGATAGAGCAATGGTTTTAGAGAGATGACCTTGGAGGATGACCTGAGTTCAAGTCCTCTGGTTTATATTGTCTGTGTGGTGCTAGCTAAATCACTTAAGCTTCCAGTGTGTAGAGGTGACTTTCTTAGACTTTAAATTGCAGAAAAAGTTCTCATATACATTAGCAGAGGAAGTTCTCCAGGATCTTCCTACACTGGTGAAATTATAGATGTGATCATTAAAATTCAGCCATAATATTTGATCCAAAATTTACTTTTTTTTCTCCCAGTAGAAAATGCAAGGATTTGGGGCAGCTAGGTGGTGCAGTGTGTGACCATGGGCAAGTCACTTAACCCCAATTGCTGCAGCAAAAAAAAAAAAAAAAAAAAAAAGAGCAAGGATTCTAAGTAGTAGATTTCTTCTGGACTAAAGCATGAAGAATGTGGGGTAGGAATGTGTTTGGTGACATTCAAAAAATAGAATTAGGATTTGATGGAGAAAGAAAAAAAACCTTGCTTGGGTCAGTAGCTGTAAAAATGCAATACTTGTCATTGTATTTTTGTACCAGCAAAAACAATAAATAGAAACAGGTTTTTAAATAAAACAAAATAGATGAGAGTGATTTATGTTGTTGTTCAATTGTGTCCAACCCCTATTTGGGGCTTTGTTGGCCAAGATCCTAGAGTAGTTTGCTGTGTACTTCTCCAGTTTATTTTACAGGTGAAGAAACTGAGGTGAAGAAACGACAACGTTAAATGACACTGCTAGTAAGTGTCTGAGACCAGATTTGAATTCTGGATTCCAAGCCTGGTGTCACCCAGCTGTCCTGTGATTTGTATTACATCTCCAAATAATAATCAGAGAACACAAGAACTTTCTGAGAGTAAGATACACAGAGAAGATGAGCAAATTAAACCCTTATTTAATACGACACTCTTCATTCAGAAAAAAAAAATGCATTGTAGAGATAGAGGAAATGTAGCAAACGAGGTCAGATAAATGGATAAAGACTTGGTGTTCCAGTCAAGATGACCTAACTATCTTGCTGCCAACACAAAAAAATGGCTACATGACCCTGAGAAGTTGTTCAACTTCTCAATGACCCAAACAACCCTCTAAGACAATAAATTTCAGATCAGTTGCTGATAGGAGCTGGTAGAAATTGAGAGAATTTCTCACCAGAAAACTTTCTCTATTGAATGAAATCACAAGTTAGGTATAGACAATCCCCACTTTCCTATCTCTTTCCTCAGTAAGTGTTACATTCCTCAAATGGAGGGGAAGGTTATCTATAACACTATTTAAATATCTGATTAGAGCTTCCTGCACTAAAGAACTGTTATTAGATACTGGTTGACCTCTCATAAATAACAATGAGCCAACCTGAAGAATGACTTCTCATTAACATTTTGAGGTACCCATACAGTGAAGGGTGGTATTATAGGAATTTTTATTGTTCTAGGGATATTTTATTGCAATATAATATTGAATTATTAATGGAAAGAACATTGAATTTGACGTCAGAAAACCTTGACTTGGACATAGAGTGGTTTGTAATCAATGTTGTTAATTTACCTGAGTCTTATCTACAAAATCTGAAGAATGATAGGGGCAGTATTGGACTAGGTGATTTATAAGGTCCCTTTTAGCTCCAAGTTTCCACTGTTCTATTTTCACTGAAGGTTCCATTGTCCTTTGCACATTGTTTGCTTTGTCTGATGGTGTTTGACAATAGCAAGAGGCTTTGATGATATGGAAGAGTGACTTAAGAGCATCCCCTAGTGTCGCATGTTTGTAATAAGGAGTACTTAGAACAGTTTAAATATGGAAGAATGCATGGAACTGAGCTCAGACCACAGGGAAAAGGCACATGGTAGGTGGGAGCAGGCAACAACACATAACCAATGAGGAACTTTGAAGAAGAATTGGAATAAATGACATCACCAGGGAAATGAGTGATAAAGTGATAAAGAAGGGGGGGAAATGAGATGGTTAGATATGAAGAGAGGGATAACTCAGTGTTCTAGGCAGCTCTCCAAGATTATGAGTTGCAGAGAATGTGCCAACCAGCCCCAGTCAAAAGTTTCCCTCCACTGAAAGTTCCTACATCAACAAAATCTGGTCTGAAAAAAGTGACTTAACAGATACCATCCGTTACTAAGTCTGTCAGTATGAAGATCAGGAGACTTTGTGTTCACTTGGTATTTTAACTTTTTCCATATTTCTTCTATTTCTTTAATGTAGGGAAAAAAAGTTTTTGAAAATGTTTAGATGTACAGATTAGATAGGGCAAATACTTTCTTTAAAAGGTACCTCTTTGGGGCAGCTAGTTGGGGCAGCAGATAGAGCATCAGCCCTGAAGTCAGGAGGAGGACCTGAGTTCAAATCTGCCCTTAGACACTTAGCACTTCCTAGATGTGTGACCTGGGCAAATCACTTAACCCCAATTGTCTCAGAAAAAAAAAAAGAAAGAAAAAAGTGCCCCTTTCTATAGGTAGAGAATCCCTCTTTATTACTACACATCTTCAAGCCTGGGCTGCAGACATTTGGTCAGGAATGTTGTAAAGGAAATTTTTGATCAGATAGGGGATAAACTTTATGGTTCGTACAAGTTCCTTCTAATTCTGAGATTCAGTGCTTCTGTGATTGTCTTTAATATCCAGGGGGTAAACAACCAGGGGGGGGAGATAAAGCTCTTCCTTTTAGACTTTCTATATAGAGTTAAACAAAATCAGTTAAAATAAAGAGCAACAAGACATGGAATCAGGAGAAACGTCAGTTCAAATCCCCATCTCAGATACTAATTGTATGATCATGACCAAGTCACTAAAAATCATTGAACATCAGTTTTCTTATCTATGAAATCAAAGCAATAATATCTCTGGTACCTAGCTCACTAGGCTGTTGTGAGCCTCAAATGACGCAATGAAAAAAAAATCGGTTATTGTTAAAAGTGAACCAATAAGTAGGGAGATATAAAGTGTGGAAGGAGGACCATAAAATTTGTTTTATTGATATTTTTTATTTTCTCATGGCTCTTTTTCTCCATATATCCTTCCCCTCCCTCCATCCTTTATAATTAAGAATAAAAAGGGAGGGGGAGAAAGGATAGGAATCAGGAGAACCAATCAACAAGTCAAAAGATCTGATGTTTGGGGCAGCTAGGTGGCACAGTGGATAGAGCACCAGCCCTGAAGTCAGGAGGACCTGAGTTCAAATCTAGCCTGGGACACTTAACATTCCCTAGCTGTGTGACCCTGGGCAAGTCACTTAACCTCCATTGCCTCAGCAAAAAGCAAAAAAAAAAAAATTAAAAGATCTGATGTTTCACAGCTATGAATCTCCAATTCTACAAGGGAGCAGAGGGAGGTGTATCTTCTTATATCACTTCTTTGGGGTCAAGCTTGTTCTTTATAATATCTCATCATTACATTTTGATTATTTTGCAGTTGTTCTTTTACATTGTCTTGGTCATTGTGAATATTGTCTTTCTGGTTCTGCTAGTTTCTCTTTGCATCCACTCATATAAGCTTTCCAACGTTTCTCTCTTTTCAATAAAGAATAAAATTAGTATTGTTGATTCAATCCCTAAAGCAGTTATGTGTAGCCTTATAAATCTTCCCTACTAAGCTTTCAGCTCTGTTGGGGACAGGGACTGTATCACAGGACCTCTGAGCTCATAGAACTCTAAGAGAGCCAGAAACATTAAAAGCCATCTCCTCCCTTCATTTGACAGGTGTAAAAGCCCTAAGGCTTAGAGTAATTAAGTGACTAATACACTGTCACACAGGTCATAAGAATTAGAAAAAGACTGTTCTACATACACCATACACACCTTTTTGCCTCCAAAATGGAACTTGTTTTTATAATCTTTTTGTTTTTTTTTTTGCTTTTTTGCTGAGGCAATTGGGGTTAAGTGACTTGCCCAGGGTCACACAGCTAGGAAGTGTCTGAGACCAGATTTGAACTTAGGTCCTCCTGACTTCAGGGCTGGTGCTCTAACCACTGCGCCACTTAGCTGCCCCCAGAACTTGTTTTTTATCATTTTATTGATTACTTTACAATTCAGTTGAGATTAACTAAATATTTTAATGTTGGGTAAATGTTGATAGTGCCAAATAAATTGATTTCTCCTGCTCCAAATAATAAATGCATGCCCTGCTTCTTATGGTCCAGACTTCTGCAGGTACAAACTTGTTTCTTGCATTTCATTGATTTTTTTTTTCTAACCACTGAATACTGTATTCAAATTGCTTACTCACCAGGAGCCAAAACAAATGAGTTTCAGGGAAAAGGTATAATTTGTATGAGTAACTAAAACAGGAATTTTATGAGCCCTCTCTGTGAAGTCCTAGCTATAAAAGTTGAGCTGAGATATACTAGTATTTGGTGCATAAAGCTAACTGAATGACACAATTTCAATGAATTTGCTTTTGTCTCAAAGTTACCTGTCCCAAGCATCTTTAACCCATGACTTTATAAGATCATCTGGGAAATGTTCACCAGAACTAAAGGGCTTACTAGCTCAATCACTTAATCAAGGAGTCACTCATTCATCATTCATTCAATAAACATTTATTAAGTGACTGCTGTGTGCATAGGTGTTATATTGATAGAGATAAAACAATGCTCAAGTGAACTGTTGATCTCATTCCTACAACGCATCCCTGTCTGCCCATTTTGTGCACCTCTTGTTCATATCTGTCTTTGCAACCTATGAAACAATGATAAAATGACAAATAAAACATCTGCTCTCAAAGAATTTACCCTTTGGAGGCTTAGTAGAACTGACATTATTACCTTTTAAAACATCTTTCCCCACATTAACCCCAGGAAATCAGTAGTTTAATTCAGAAATTCAATGCTTCTGTGGTTGTCTTTAGTGTTCCAAAAAAGTACTTGAAAGAGAAATTTCATCTCCATCTGTGTTTACTGTGTTTACTCAAAGCCAGATAAATCCTTTAAGAGACAAGGAACAGACTTTAAATGGAAAAGCATCTCTTTTTTAATGATAAGGAACCTAAAACTTGGGGCTTACATGACTTATCATGAAGTTAGTGGTACAATTGAAAAAATCCTAGACCTGATATTAGAAAAGACCTATTTCTGAATGACATCTCCAATACTCACTAGCTGTTTAAATTAGCAAATCACTTAAATTTTATGAACCTTAATTTTCTTTCCCAAAAAATAGACATAATACCTGCATTACCTACATCCCAAAATGGCTTGAGACTTAAATGGTATCAGAACAAGGATTCAAAACCAGATCTTGCTGAGACCATCACTCATTTCACTTCTCTATATGCTATATGTATATATATATATATAATGTTATGACCTCAGATAAAGGCTGTGCAGTGGATCGTGCCTAGTGAGGAAGATTTGAGTTCTAATACAACTTCAGACACTTGTAGTATTGTATTGTATTGTAAGCAAGTCATTTAACTCTGTCACATTTTCTAATCTGCAAAATGAGCTAGAGAAGAAAATGGCAAACTACTCCAGTCTCTTTGTCAAGAAAATCTCAGAATGAGATAACAATGAATTAGATACAAATCAAATAACTGAACAATAACAACAGTTAGAAAGTAGCAAAAAACAAGTATCAAAATAGTAGTTGGAAGATCTAGATTCAAATCCAAGCTCTCCCACTTACTACCTTTGGACATAAGGCATTGGAATAAGTGCTCTAAGGTCCTTTCCAGATCTAAATCTTATCACTTCATCAGCTTCTGATTAGATATTACCCCAAAGTCTTTTACAGCAACAATTCTCTGATCCTAAATGTGGCAGTGTATTATAGTACTCTGAAATTTGGAAGTAGCTCACTTCATTTCCCACCCGACACAGATTTCTACTGATCAAGTGTCAAAAGGTGTCAAAAGCTGAACAGGAGTTTGAAAACATTTAGTCTATTATTAAGCCAAGTACTTAAACAAGTACTTTAAATATTTCACACTTATCCTCAAATTTAAATATTTCCCAGCAACTAACAAGATGGAATGTTGCAGAATGCTGTTGTCCTTGGTCATGAAACTGTCCACCTCTCCCAGCTTTGGATTTCCTGGACCACATGACTCTCAGTCACCTCTGCTTTCACTGAACTGACATTCAGCCTGGAATTATTTCTTTGCATCTCATGATTCTACTTGTTTTCTCCTTTCAAGACACTTCAGCCTATCATGCTGTTTTGGTGACTTGAGTTCCTACGATTTTAGGAATAAATGTTCTTGTCAAAAATGTATTTTCTTTTTTTTCATTTTATTAAAGCTTTTTATTTGCAAAACATATGTATAGGTAATTTTTCAACATTGACCCTTGCAAAGCTTTCTGTTACAAATCCCCCCCCCCAATCCCCATCCCTCCCCTAGATGGGAGGAAGTCTACTACATGTTAATTATGTTAAAATACTTGACAAATCGAATATGTGTGTACATATTTTTACAGTTATATTGCTGTTTAAGAAAAATCAAATCTACAAGAAAAAAATATCTGAGAAGGGAAACATAATGTAAGCAAACATCAATAGAGATCATGAAAATGTTATGTTGTGGTCCACATTTCATATCCCTCTCTGTGGGTGTACATGGCTTTCTTCACTGAACAATTGGAACTGGTTTGAAACATTTCATTGTTGAAGAGAGCTATGTCCATCAGAATTG
Source organism: Myrmecobius fasciatus (assembly GCA_023553655.1). Lineage (NCBI taxonomy): Eukaryota > Metazoa > Chordata > Mammalia > Dasyuromorphia > Myrmecobiidae > Myrmecobius > Myrmecobius fasciatus. The sequence continues at coordinate 408,839 of JAJPUD010000191.1, read as the reverse complement.
ATCATCATATAATATTGTTGTTGCCGTGTATAATGATCTCTTGGTTCTGCTCATTTCACTCAGTATTAGTTCAGTCCTCTCTGAAATCATCCTGCTGGTCATTTCTTACAGAACAATAATATTTCATGACATTCATATAACTCAATTTATTCAGCCATTCTTCAATTGATGGGCATCCATTCAGTTTCCAGTTTCTAGCCACTACAAAAAGGGCTGCCACAAACATCAAAAATGTATTTTCACTGAGGTAAAGATTTTGCAAAGGAAATATAAAATCAGAGGCTATGGACAAGACATCTTAATAATAATTAGTGTTCCTCTAACACCCTTCCCACCCCATTTGTGTATGTGTGTATATATGCATACATATGTTTATATACACATGTGACATATATATATACATATATAAACACAACACTATACAAACCCATTAGACCTAACATCTTCATGTATATATGGAGGTTGGAAGGAGAGTGCAGCCTGGCAGAATAGAGACTATGGTTCAAATCCTACTTCTAACACATACTGGCTGTGTGACTGTCAAAATCATTTAATATTCAATTTAATATTCAGTGTCCCAGAGAACTTTAAAACTACATTGCATAAATTTAAAGCTATGCTCAAAAAGTTATCAAACTGTGCATACCCTTTGACCCAGCAGTGTTTCTATTGGGTTTATATCCCAAAGAAATCATAAAAGAAGGAAAGGGTCCCACATGTGCAAGAATGTTGGTGGCAGCTCTTTTTGTAGTGGCTAGAAACTGGAAACTGAATGGATGCCCATCAATTGGAGAGTGGCTGAATAAATTATGTTATATGAATGTTATGGAATATTATTGCTCTGTAAGAAATGACCAGCAGGATGATTTCAGAGAGGCCTGGAGAGACTTGCATGAACTGATGGTGAATGAAATGAGCAGAACCAGGAGATCATTATACACAGCAACAACAATACTATATGATGATCAATTCTGATGGACATGGCTCTCTTCAACAATGAAATGTTTCAAACCACTTCCAATTGTTCAGTGAAGAAAGCCATATACACCCAGAGAGAGGGATGTGAAATGTGGACCACAACATAACATTTTCATGTTCTCTATTGAGGTTTGCTTGCATTGTATTTCCTTTATCTGATTATTATTTCTTGCAGATACGATTTCTCCTGCACAAAAAATGATGGGTGGCAATAACTATGCATATATTCGATTTCTTAAGTATTCTAACATAATTATCATGTAGTGGATATCCTGCCATCTAGGGGAGGGGTAGGGAGTAGGGGGGGAAAATTTGTAACAGAAAGCTTTGTAAGGGTTAATGTTTAGGAATTACCCATACATATGTTTTGCAAATAAAAAGTATTAATAAAAAAAAAAAACTACATTGCATAGTCAGTGCTTATGTATATTGGTGAAAGGAATCCTCAGTAGAAATTTCTTTATCCTAGGCATGGCCAAATATAAAATAAATGAATGGATCAATGGTTTAAAAAATATGCATCCATATTTATAAATTTAATTTATGACATGTGAATACATATTTAAACTATTATTTACCTATGTGGATATATGCATATAAATGTATAGGTATTTATATAACTAGCTATAGACGCACATACCTATACATACACATTTGTATTAACATAATAAATGTCAGAGGCAAGATTTGAACCCAGTTCCTCTGATTCCAAAATTTCTTTCTATTGTCTCTTAATGAACATAATTCTGGCTTTTTTTCATTTTTGAAAAGCCTAACCAAATATATGTATATTCATGTACGTATATACTTATGTATCAACATGACCTGCAAGTATGTGGATGTATATACATGCATACAAATGTCTACTCATGCAGCTATGTGGAAGAGGGAGTTAGCCCCCACAAAAAAAAAAAAAAA
>JAJPUD010000191.1:378117-394852 GCA_023553655.1 Myrmecobius fasciatus | reverse complement strand
TCCCTCAGTTACTGTCTCAGTTTCCCTCAGTTACTGTCTCAGTTTCCCTCAGGTGCAGTATCAGTCTCCCTTAATTGCTGTTTCAGTCTCCCTTAATTGCTCTGTCCCAGAATAGCAATCCCCACTTCCTGACCTTCGGAAATAATTGGACTCACATTCCAAAGTAATCATGAAACCTCCAGATGGTCAGCCTCCAACTACCTCTTATCTAAATGACCCAGACTTTCTCAGCTTCTCCAGCAGCCCCCACCCCCTTATCTGCAGTCTTCTTTGCCAAGGAATCCCTTACTCCTAACCTGTCAGAACTGAATTTATGGTTTCCTTAGACACCAGATGTGCTCAGCTGTTCCCATGAGTTCTTTGGCTCCCTGAGCTATAAAATGTTTGAAGTTCCTTGATGGAACTGCTGTGTACTTTGTATTCAGTCGGCTAACATGGCTGTGGCTGTGTTGGTCCCTGGCCTGGATTGCGTGCTTTGAGACATGAGTCCCACCAGTCCTGATCCATAGCTATGGATTCTGAACTCTCAATTAACATCAATAAAGCATTACCTAATTTCCATGTGTGATACTGCCTCAGTTTCTCCCTGAGCATTACAGGCACAATCAATTGGGAAAAACTTTATGCTGTTTGGCCTTTGGATTGTGTCTAATGGATGAGACGTTTTTGATGAAGTAGCAGTATAAGGAGAGAGTACATTACAGGCATGGAGAAAGCAGATGCAAAGTAACAGAAATAAAATATAGAGGGTTGAAGATTAGGAACAGAGAGAAGGTGAGTTTGGCTAAATTTATGGAGTGTCATAGGGGAGTAATGTCTAATAAAGAGATTGTGGGGCTAGGTTGAGAGGGCTTTAAACAAATGGACTGATATTTTATCCTAGAGGCACTAGGGAACCAGAGAAATAAGCTGAGTAAGAGAGTCATATAGTCAGTTCTGTGCTTAGGGAAAATCATTTTGTTAAAAGTGTGTTAGATGTGCTGGAATGCTGAGAGATGAAGTAGAAAGATCAGTGAGGAGGTTGTTGCTGACATCTAAGCAATAAATGGTATGGCCTAGATTAAGGAGCTACTAGAGAGAAGGGCTGTGAGAGATGTTATGGAGGTAGAATGATAAAATTTGGAAATTGCTGGGGTATGTGGGATAAGATGTCTATGAGATATTCATTTGGAAATACAAAAGAGGCAATTGGAACTAAGGGACTCTGAAGCACAAAGGGGAGACTTGAGACTGGATATATACACATGTATCTGTCTATCTAGGCATCATCTATATAGAAATAAAGTCATGGAAGGAGATGAGAGGGAAGAAGGGACGGAGAGCAGAGAAAGAGAGGAAAACACGTGAGAGAGTGGGGAAGAGAGAAGAAAGAAGAAAAAGAGAGAAAGAAAGAAGAAGAAGGAAGAAGAAGGAAGAAGAAGAAAAAAGAAGAAAGAAGAAGAAGAAAGAAAGAAGAAGAAGAAGAATTGGGTCTGTGTGAAATGAACTGGAGAAGGAAATGGTAAACCACTCCAATATCTTTGCTAAGAAGATTCCAAATGGGCTCTTCAAATAGGATATGTCAGAACAACAACATAGTATTATCACACTTATAGAAACAAAAAAGCAATTATTAAGCATTTGCTGTGTGTCAGGAACTGAAGATACATAACCAAAACACTGAGATGGATTAGAGCTTTGATTTAATTGCTATAGAGAACTCTCAGAAGAGGAAAGTCCTTTTATCAATGCATCTGAGTTTACAAATATAAGTAGAAATACAATTTGTACTCTTGAGGAGATTTTTTCTAGATGGATGGGGAGAAAAAAATATACATAAAAAGAAGTTATAAAGATTGGAGAGACTGAAAAACATTAGAGGTGCAGCTTGGAGAAGGCAGAGATCTGCCTGAGCTGAACTTTTTCCTTGAATGGAGATTTTAGAAGGAGCCAACCAATGAGAGGGAGAGGCTATAGGAGTGGAGGGTATTTCCAGTGGGTGATTTCTGGAGCTGGAGGCAAGCTTCAGGATAAAGAGTTAGAGCAGGATAGAGATGGTCTGGGGTATTGTGTGGGAGAGAAAAAGATAAGACTATTAGTGATACATAATTACACAACAGTCAATTTCATTTATTGTTTCTTTTTGCATTGTTGCAGTCATTATACATATCATTTTCTTGTTTTTATTTCACCCCACATCATGCATCTCTGAATTCTGTGTATTCATTGTTCCTTCCCATGCATCTCTGAATTCTGCATATTCATTGTTTCTTACAGAGCAGAGATACTTCATGACATTCAGTTATCACAATTAGTGCTGTCTTTCCCCAGTCAATAGAGCATCTACTTTCAAGAAAATCAGCATCTCATGATTTCAGGGTAGAAAAAGACTTTGGAGGTCATCCAATGCAATTCATCCCTGAAGAAAAAATCCTTCTCCAAAGTTCTAACAAGTAGTCACCTGGCCAATGCTTGAAGACCTCTAAGTGAAAAAGAAACAAGTATCTACCTAGGCAACTCATCCCACTTTTGACCAGAGCCTATTATTAAGAAACTTATTTTTATGTTGAGCCTAAAGCAGCCTCTTCCATCTGTTATTCCCAGTTTTTTCCTCCTGAGGCTAAGCAGAATAAATCTACTCCCTCTTCCTTGTAGAACAGTCTCTCAAATGCTTAACAATTATTGCTGATAACTCTTGTCTTCTCTTGTCTAAATGATCCCTGAGTCATTCAACCATTCCTCATACAGTGTGGTCTCTAGTTTCCTCATCTTCATTATTGCCCTTCTCTTGAAGGCATTCTATATCATTAAAATTCTTTCTAAATGTGATATCCAGAACCTAGCACATGACCCCACATATGGTCTGATCAGAACAGATCACAGTAAAATAGTCACTTTTCTTGTTCTGATCTTTGTCTTTGTTAATGACTTGCAACAGCAAAGAATTGAAGTGGAAAGATCAATAGAGTTGAAAAAAGGAAGTTCAAATTTGACCTAGATTCTTACTAACGGTATGATCCTAGTCAAGTCACTTAACCTTTGACTTCCTTAGTTTCCTCAACTGTAAAATGGGGATAATAATATTGTTGAGGTTGGGAAAGACCCCAAAAGATTGAGGAACACAGAACAGTGTCTTGAGGGCTTTCGAAAGAATTTGCAGATTTGAGCTCATTTTCTAGTCAATGGGCAAAGTTTATTGTAATTGTAATGTTAATTGGAAGTGGTCTACATTCCAATGAATTTAGCAAAGAAATAGATGCTAGGAGACACATTTATCTGGTTTTTCATGCTATAGATATGATAATTTTATGGCCCAGAGGTAAGACCAAGGATTGGTCTCTGGAATTTGGTTATTATTGGCTAACAGATTATCCATCTGACAGTCAGCAAAGAATTGAGGAGTGGTCTATTCACTATTTTCTCAGGAGTTTAATTTGTGGGACTATCCTGAGGCCAGAAGACTTTAGAATTCTCAGGTTGGGTATGAGGGCCCTTGGTCACAGATTCCAAAGCAAAAGGACCTAAAATCACTGACATTGTTAGAACAGAAGCCCCCTAAGGTCAGGGGACCTTAAAATTATTTCTGCCTCCCCTAGAAACTACATTATATCAATATAACTTAACTTCCAGGATGGTTGTGAGGATCAAATGAGTTTATATCATGCAAAACCTTTTGCAAACTTTAAAGGAATATCTAAATGCATTTATTAAGAAACCAGAACATTTATTTGGCTTCCATTCCACACTGTTGATGTATATTGAACTTAGGATCCACTAAAATCCCCAGATCTTTTTCTTTTTTCATTTCTACTATTTTCTATACATGCCTCCTCTTCTTATGCTTGTATAGTCTTCTTTTTCAAATTTAGTCCAGACAGCCCTTTTTGTAGTGGCTAGAAACTGGAAATTGAATAGATGCCCTTCAATTGGAGAATGGCTGAATAAATTATGGTATATGAATATTATGGAATATTATTGTTCTGTAAGAAATGACCAGCAAGATGATTTCAGAGAGGCCTGGAGAGACTTACATGAACTGATGCTGAGTGAAATGAGCAGAACCAGGAGATCATTATACACGGCAACAACAGTACTATATGACGATCAATTCTGATGGACATGGCTCTCTTCAACAATGAAATGTTTCAAACCACCTCCAATTGTTCACTGAAGAAAGCCATATACACCCAGAGAGAGGGATGCAAAATGTGGACCACAACATAACATTCTCATACTCCTTGATTGATGTTTGCTTACATTGTGTTTCCTTTATCTGATATATCGTTTGTGTAGATAAGATTTTTCTTGCACACCAATGATAAGTTTGGAAATATGTATACATATATTCGGTTTGCCAATATTTTAACATAATTAACATGTAGTGGATATCCTGCCATCTAGGGGAGGGGTGGGGAGTTGGGGGGAAAAATTTGTAACGGAAAGCTATGTAAGGGTTATTGTTGAAGAATTACCCACACATATGTTATGCAAATAAAATAAAATTAAAAAAATAAAAAAAAAATTTAGTCCAGAACTATATACATACATTTAATTTTCATTGGATTGATTCTGAGAATCCCATTTGAAATTCCCTTCCACCTATTCTGTGTCTATCTTGTATGTACCAAGTTATTTACATGTTCTTTCCCCTATTAGAATGGGAGTTCTTTGAGGGAGAGACCATGTTTTTAATTTCTTTGTCTCCTCAAAGTTTGGTATAATATCTGGAAAATAATAAGTACTTTATCCACATCTATTAGTTCACATTTTACCTTCTTCTGCACACCTTTCTCAGTACTTATCCCTTACTGATGTGAATGCTCAACTAGTTTATGCTCAGGAATTGTTAATCATAATTAGGTCAATTCTCCCAGACTGTCTTGTTTATATAGAATAATGAGAATCCTAATTCTTAATCATCCTCCATCTTCTCAGTGATGTGAGGCTATAACTCTTTAATCAGATCATCCTCTCTGAGGCTGTCATGATCACATATCTTTAGATAATTTTGGGACTCAGCCAGTCAGGTAGTTTCCATTTGGCTCCTACTTGATCCTATTTTTATCTTCCCAAACTTTTCCCTTGTTCCTAGTTAGCAACTCTACCTTCCTGTATTCAATCAGAAAGCCAAGTTATTATGTCAACCTACCCTCCCACCCAGGTTATATTTCCCCTATAAAAGATTTGCTCATATTGTAGATCTTTGCTAACTCCTCTTTAGAGCTAACCTGCCATGGGGTATTCCCATCTCATGATGTCTTCCCTTTAATGGCTTCTTCTTTCTAGGTAATTACGCATTGGGCTATGAAACTTGTCTTTCCTCATTAATTGCTCATTCATTTATGATTCTGCATTGTATCTGCTTAAGCCTGTGAAGCTCTTTTTATGTAAAATAAAATAGCAAACTTTTGTAACTTGTGATAAATGTTTGACTTGATTTCTTTTGGTCAAATGAATCGTAACTGAATTTCCATTAGACTATATATATATATATATATATAATGCTCTACCAAATCTATTGCTTTCCCAAACCTATTTTTACCATTTTATCTCTCCACTGCTAGCACTTTCCTTCTGAGAATACTTTCCATTTATATTCTATATACTAGTGATTTATATTTCATCTCCCCCATTAGACTGGAAGCTCACTGAAGGTAGAAACCATGGTTTTGCCTTTCTTTGAGTCCCCAGTGCTTAGTTAGCACAGTGTCTAGCACACAGGTACTTGATAAATGTTTGTTGACTTTATTTGATAAAACTGGAGCCATCGCTCTAAATGATTCAGTCCTCTGTCTTTTGATAGTTCTGAGAATTAGATAGCAGGCTCAACATCATCTGGGAAGTGGGATTGCACCATAGTGCATAGAGCTTTCAGTGGAGTAAAAAAGACTTATTTACATGAGTTCAAATCCAGCCTCGGACACTTACTAGTTGTGTGACACCAGGCAAATCACTTAACCCCCTTTTGCCTTAGTTCCTCATCTGTAAAATGAATTGGAGAAACAACAAAGTGCTCCAATATTTTTGCCAAGAAAATTCCAAATGGGGTCATGAAGAGCTGAACATGACTATAATGACTCAAAAACCACAACAACACAACATCATTTCTAGAGATGCAAAGTTTCTGCTTTACATATTGACAAAAGAATTGCAAAGGAGAGACACAAACAGCCAGTCAATCCACATGGATTTATGAAGTCCTTATTGTTACACCAGGTTTGGCTGCCTCCCCCTTTGATACCAGTAGTTTAAGAATATACTTAGAGACATAGAGCCAGTCAACAGATTGCTTCCACATAGACCATGTGATTCATTCCTGGGGTCTCCAGCTATTCAATAGTTCTTGGGATGGGAGTGGTAGAGATATGCACAAGAGTTCCAGTTGTCCTTTTGGCACGTCTACCCCCAGGTTCCTTGTTATTATGGCCTTTTTCTCAGTATTTTGGCAAAGATATTGAAGTAGTTTGCCATTTCCTTCTCCAGTTCATTTATAGATGAGGAAACTGAGGCAAATAGTTAAGTGACTTGCCCATAGTCACACAACTGGTAAGTATCTGAGGCTAGATTTGAACTGATGAAGAGTCTTCCTGATTTCAATCTCAGTGCTCTCTTCTCACAGAACCCCCTAGCAGGATCCTTGAGGTATTCTTAAAAGATAAGCATTTGGAAGGTCAAGCTTGTGTTATGATTTTCAAAGTTTCAGTGACATATGACTTAAGATTAGCCCCTTTTGCCCATGATACCCAGCTAGCTGGAGAAAAGTGAGAACAGAAACATGAAAATCTATGTTTCAGCCTGAACATAATAAATTTTATCCACATTGTGTTGTAAAGTTAGCAAATAAACTTTATATACATTTATCATTTGATCTTTACACTATCCAGGGAGATAAGTGTTATTATATACTTATTGACTACACTGATATAAGTAGGAAAAACAATAAAAGAAGGGGGTTGTCAATGTTACTTATTTATAACATTGGACTTAATCCTGAGAAAATTCTCCTCCCTCCCTTTCATTGGAGATTTGGAGAAGGACCTTGGTTGTTTTGTGGAACTGGTTTTTCTTTTCTCGTTCTTTTTTTTTGTTATCTTTTAAAAGGAAATGCTGGAGAAAGAAAGCAGAGATATTCAGAAATGAAGATGGTATCTTTTTTTGAAAAGATACCAATAAAGCTAAATTTCTTTTAAAAGTTTAAAAAAAGGAGAGGGAGGCAGCTAGATGTGCAGTGAATAAAACACTTGCCCTAGAGTCACAAGGATCTACATTTAAATCCAGGCTCAGTCACTTAACACTTATTAGCTGTGTGATCCTAGGCAAGTCATTTAACCACAAATGGCTCAAAAAAAAAAATAATTTTTTTTTAAATCCTTCATTGTCTGGGGCCCCTTGCTGTCTAATAATAGCTGTTGTTAGCATAAAAATGTCCACTCAAGCAAGAAGAGGAGAAGGGGTCACAAATATCTCTAAAATGCAATATTAAAGTGGGGACTGTGTGGTTTTTCCTTTGAAGGTTGGAGAGAAGGGGATTGAACCCCAAAAGTATATTGGGGTCTTGGACTAGTATCATGGGTTGTCTCAAAAGAATTTGTAGGCTTAGATAATCTCCAAATCAAAAGATAAAGATTTTATTACACTATTAACAGCTAGTTAAATTCATACAGAGTTTTTAGCAAAGAAAAGGGAATTAATAAGCAATTAATAAAGGAAAAGATGAGAACTAAGTTCCCTAGTTTAAGTCACAATTAACCAAGGGAAAGATGCCATTAAGATATGGCAAGTTCTTACTGAACCCTTGACTCCATGAGGCAGGCTAATTCCTAGAAAAGGAGTTTAGCAAGAGAGTATGCCAAAAACAGGCAGGCTAATTTTCTAAAGAAGTTTTGCACACTAAAAAGAGTTAGTTATAACAAAAAGAAAGATACCATAAGGCATGGCAAGTTTCTAGAGAACCCAGGACACCATAAAGTGGACTAACTTCGTAAAAAAGGAGTTTAGCAAGGAATTACACCATTGACTGGTAGGCTAATGGAATTAAAGTGGAAGTAAGTCTTTTATAGGAAATATTACCTGGGGGGTTCTTTCTGATGAGATGTAGTAAACAATAGGGTCAAGTAAATAATAGGATTGTGTTGCAAGGAACAAAAATCCTATTATCAGTGTTCCTCCCTGCTTGCCTCTGGGAGGCTTCTATACTGTATACACTAATTCAAGTCCTCTCCAGTTAATGTCCTTCCTTATGACCTACGGAATAAAGACATGATTTTTGTTAAGGTCTTTTTATTGGGGTCTTATTTACCACATTAGAGTGAACTGAGTCTATATCTAAAGTGATCATAAAAAAGGGAAAAAGGTTCCATGTATACAAAAATATTTGTAGCAGCCCTTTTTGTGGTGGTAAGGAATTTGAAATTAAGGGTATGCCCATTGATTGGGAAATGGCTGAACAAGTTTTGGTATATAAATGTAATGAAATACTATTGTTCTACAAAAAATGATGAGCACTTGGAGATTTACACTGATGATGAGTGAAGTGAGTTCAGCAACACAGTGATACAAGACAATTTTAATAGAATTGTGATGGAAAATGACATCTACTTCCAAAGAAAGAACTATGTAGACTGAATTCAGATCAAAGCATATTATTTTCACTTTTTTTCTTTCTCATGGTTTTTCCTTTTGTTTTGATTTTTCTTTTACAACATGACTAATACGGAGATACATTTAATATGATTATACATGTATAAACTATATCAGATTGCTTGTTGTCTTGGGGAGGGAAGGCAAGGAGGGGTAAAAAATTGAACTTCAAAAGTCTTACAAAAATGAATGCTGAAAACTAGAGTAATTGGGGGAAAATACTTTTAAGTGAAAAAAAGTGAAGTGCGGAGTGGGGAGGAGGAAGACTGCTGGGGCCATTGAGCATCTAAACTATCTGCTCAAGCTTACAAATTACTGCCCCCTCATGATTTCCAGAACATCTGGGAACCTTCTGTTGAATTCTTACTGTAGAAAGTGACTTCAGAGAGTTGATACCTTAATTTCCTACTGTCCAGACACTGACATGGTCAGCTCCTTGAAATGTCTTTCACGGAGGTGAACACCTCCAACAAAGCAGTGGGACTAATCCAACCCAAGTCAGCACCTCCTCTGAGTACAGTACAGATCTCTGTACATTTTTCATGGCAGTTTGCAGCTGCCAAATAGAATGATACCACCAGAGAAGAATTGCTGCTTTGTACTAGGAGATGACATACTCTGACTCCCACACTTCATAGCATAGCTCTGGGTTGGCTCATCCTCCCCTCCTCCAAAATGTCTCTTTTCCCAAATGGCTCACTAGTGTCTCAGAAATGGGCCAATCAGCAATCTCCCTTCTTCCATAGCAGGTCACCATGATCCAGAGACTCCAAAATTGCTCTGTGGGGATCCAATGTGCACTCAAGTTTACCAGATGGACTCCAAGCTGAGAATACCTGTTTTGTACCATGATGCTTTAATCCTCAAGTCACAAATCAAGGTTAATATTCCTAGGAATAAATATGATCTTCCCAGAGGATCTGGCCCCAGACAAATCATGCATTTATTACAAGATGCTCACGCTTGCAAATTATCTGGGAATGCAGGTATAAATAATCCCAACCAACAAATGCACAGCCTCAGAGCAATTCATCCTTTCTCAGACTTTGCAATCAGTCAAACCAAGTACTAATTCTCTCTCATCTGTGTGCTCACACACTGCTCTTAACCTATTCCAACACTCACTCCATTCCCTCACTCAAATCTAATTCATTGGCATGTTATAGCATCACCTCCCATGTCATGGTCCTCTTCAAGCAACAATCACAGATTACCACTATTAATCAAAGAAATGCAAATTAAGACAACTCTCAGGTACCACTACACACCTGTCAGATTGACTAAGATGACAGGAAAAAATAATGATGGATGTTAGAGGGGATGTGGAAAAATTGGGACACTGATACATTGTTGGTGGAACTGTGAACAGATCCAACCATTCTGGAGAACAATTTGGAACTATGCCCAAAGAGCTACCAAATTGTGCATACCCTTTGATCCAGCAGCATTTCCACTGAGCTTGTATCCCAAAGAGTTTATAAAGGAGGGAAAGGGACCCACATATGCAAAAATGTTTGTGGCAGCCCTTTTTGTAGTAGCAAGAAACTGGAAACTGAGTGGATGCCCATCAGCTGGAGAATGGCTGAATGAGTTGCAGTATATGAATGTTAAGGAATATCATTGTTCTAAAAGAAATGACCAACAGGACTGTGGAAACTTAGAATGAACTACAACATAGTATTTTGACTTTTTGTTGTTGTTTCTGGCATTTTGTTTTCTTTCTTTTTTTTTTCCTTTTTTAATTGATATTTCTTGTGCAGCACGATAATTGTGGAAATATGTGTAGAAGAATTGCACGTTTAATATACAATGAACTACTTGCCATTTAGAGAAGGGGTGGGGAGAAGGAAGGGAAAAAAATTGGAACACAAGGTTATGCAAAGGTGAATGTTGAAAATTATCTATACATATGTTTTGAACATATAAAGGCTTAATTTAAAAAAAATCACATGCCATACCAATCAAATTCCCAAGAAATTATTTTACAGATCTAGGAAAAATAGTAGCAAAGTTCATCTGGAAGTACAAAAGGTGAAGAATTTCAAGGGAATTAATGAAGAAAAATGTTGATGAAGGTGGCCTTGCTGCACCAGATCTAAAACTGTATTATAAAGCAGCGGTCATCAAAACCATTTGGTACTGGCTGAGAAATAGAGTAGTCGATCAGTGGAATATGACAGGATCACAGGACAAACTAGGCAATAACTGTAGCAATCTAGTGTTTGATAAAACCAGAGACCCCAGATTCTGGGATAAGTACTCACTATTTGACAAAAACTGCTGGGAAAATTGGAAACTAGTATGGAAGAAATTAGGGCTTGACCCACACCTAACACCACATACCAAGATAAGATCTAAATGGGTTCATGATTTAGACATAAAGAGTGATATTATAAGTAAATTAGAGGAACTTAGGAGAGTTTACCTCTCAGACCTGTGGAGAAGGAAGGAATCTGTGTCCAAAGAAGAACTGGAACTCTTAACTGAACACCAGATAGATAATTTTGATTATATTAAGTTAAAAAGTTTTTATACAAACAAAACTAATGCAGACAAAGTTAGGAGGGAAGCAATAAATTGGGAAATCATCTTTATTTTTAAGGGTTCTGACACAGGCCTCATTTCTAAAATATATAGAGAACTATATTTATAAGAATTCAGGCCACTCTCCAATTGATAAATGGTCAAAGGATATGAACAGACAATTTTCAGATGATGAAATTAAAACTATTTCCAGTCATATGAAAAGGTGCTCCAAATCACTATTGATCACAGAAGTGCAAATTAAGACAACTCAGAGATACCAGTACACACCTGTCAGATTGGCTAAAATGGCAGGAAAAGATAATGACGAATACTGGAGGGGATGTGGGAAAACTGGGACACTGATACATTGTTGGTGGAACTGTGGACGGATCCAACCATTCTGGAGAGCAATTTGGAGCTATGCTCAAAAAGTTATCAAACTGTGCACACCCTTTGACCCAGCAATGTTTCTATTAAGCTTATATCCCAAAGAGATATTAAAGGAAGGAAAGGGCCCCACATGTGCAAGAATGTTTGTGGCAGTCCTCTTTGTATTGGCTAGAAACTGGAAACCGAATGGATGTCCATCAATTGGAGAATGGCTGAATAAATTATGGTATATGAATGTTATGGAATATTATTGCTCTGTGAGAAACGACCAGCAGGATGATTTCAGAGAGGCCTGGAGAGACTTGCATGAACTGATGCTGAGTGAAATGAGCAGAACCAGGAGATCATTATACACAGCAACAAGACTATATGATGATCAGTTTTGATGGACATGGTTCTCTTCAACAATGAGATGTTTCAAACCAGTTCCAGTTGTTCAGTGATGAAGAAAGCCATATACACCCAGGGAGAGGCCTGTGGGATCTGAGGGTGGACCACAACATAGCATTTCCATGCTTTCTATTGATATTTGCTTACATTATGTTTTCCTTCTCGGATTTTTTGTTTCTTATAGATCCAATTTTTCTTGTACAGCAAGAATACACATATTCGATTTGTCAAGTATTTTAACATAATTAACATTTATTAGACTTCCTGCTATGGGGGGGGAGGGGAAGGAGGGAAAAAAATTGTAACAAAAAGCTTTGCAAGGGTCAGTGTTGAAAAATTGACCATGCATGTTTTGCAAATAAAAAGCTTTCATAAAAAAACAAAACAAAAAAAACAGCAAAGCTAAAGAATGCTTTGAGTTACTCAGTCATGTAGTTAATCACTTAGTAAGCCATCAATTTAATCAATCAACAAGCATTTATCAAACATCTGCTATGTGCCAGTGGAGGATAAAGAGACAAATTTAATAAGGAGAGAGATTAGACCTTTGATTTCATTGATTTAGAGAATAGTAAGATGAAGAATTCCATCCTGTAATTCAATAATCTTAAGAGTTGCCTAGAGCAAGATTTCTTGCTCATGATCACATTTCATCAGAGAAATTTTTTAGGTGACCCTGGGATATATAGTATATAAAATAGGTATACAAATAAAATATTTACTGTTAATAAATCACAAAGAAATTTAATTTAAAACAATTCTTTGGGATATATATATAATTTTACCATTTACTAAAGATGAAAGCAAATGTGCTTATTTATTGTTATGCAAAGAATTAAATATTGGTGGAATATTTGATACCTTTTACTGTTTCCAAATTTTTCATGACCCCCACATTCAGTTACATGACCTCATTACTCACAGTTTAAGAAGATTTTTCCTAGAGCATTAAGAAGTTAAGTGACCTGTCCAGTACATTTTGTCTTCTTGCCTCTGAAATGTTTAATCTTCTCACTATCCCAATGGTATATTATAGGAAATTACATTCTCATGGGGTGGGGATGGAAGGAAATAAATATATATCATGGGAAGTCAGCCATTAATATCTCCCTGGGAATCCTTAGGGTAAAAAATTGGTCTGGCCATCATCTTATAGTCTCCATTTTAATAAATCAGCAGACAGACTGAAGGACCTTTTCCCCAATATTTAGAAAAAAAAGTTTCATGGGATAATGGCTAGAATGACCTCTTACCAAATATCTTCTGGAGTATATTGGTGAAGTGGAAAGTGGAGAATGTCTGCAATCAGATGAAGTGAGTTTAAATACCAGCTCTAACATTTAATATCTCTGTGACTCTGAATAAGTAATTTGATCACTCTGTGACTCAGTTTCCTCATAAGTAAAATGAAGGGTCTAGATCTCAGCTTCTTAAACTGTGGGCCTCATAACAGAATGGGGGGTCACAAAATTATAATTTTTATCAGTAAATGTTTGATTTGCATAGTTATCATGTATATCTATATACCTGCAGTCATGTAAAAATTTCTGGGTGAAAAGGGGTCATTAGCAGACAAAGTTCAAAGAGCCTTTCTATCTAGAATTTTATTCTCTACCTGGATTTATTATAATAAGCAAGCCAGCTTTCATATCCTTCCTTTAAACCTGTAAGGACTTAATAAAAGTATTTTCATTTATTCACAATGAGGCATATTGGTGGTTAATGGGAATCAGCAGGGGTTAAGGAGGTTCAAGATTGCCCCCACTTTCCTCCCCCACCAAGATGCTATGATTCAGCCTTTAAGCCAAGAAAGTGAGTTGTACTGAGTCATTCCAAAGCTCATCAGGAAATTCCACATCTACTGGGCTAACTAAAAGACAGGAAATAATGGAATATAACTGGTACAAGGATTCTTATCCTGGGTTCTGTGAATTTGTTTCTAAAAATATATATTAATAACTATTTTGGGGTAAGTGTTTCCTT
The DNA here is from genome assembly GCA_023553655.1 of Myrmecobius fasciatus. Taxonomy (NCBI): domain Eukaryota; kingdom Metazoa; phylum Chordata; class Mammalia; order Dasyuromorphia; family Myrmecobiidae; genus Myrmecobius; species Myrmecobius fasciatus. Next base: position 380,944 of record JAJPUD010000191.1, on the reverse strand, counting down.
TGTAATCCTATATATTTTATTTTATTCATTTAAAAAGATTATTCTGAGGATTCCAGAGATACACATAAAAAGGTTAAAAATCTCTGGTTAAAAAAAAAAGTGGGGGGGGAGGGGAGAAAGGAATAAGAAAGAAAAGGAAAGAGATAGAGACAGAGAAATAGAGAAACACATATACATGAAGAGAGATAGAAGAAGGAAGAAGAAAAAAAAGAAGAAAGAAAAAGAAGGAAGAAGAAAAAGGAAGAAGAAGAAAGAGGAGGAAGAGGAGGAGGAGGAGGAAGAGAGAAGAGAGAAGAGAGGGAGACAAACTAGGGAGGGGAGAGAGAAAGAAAGAAGTTAGTTCAGAGTCCAAGACAACCTGGGAAAGAGAGGTATTAGAAGCTAATTGGCAGAGTGGATGTCTGTCAGGAAGATCTGAATTCAAATCCAGCCTCAGACAGTCTGTATGATCTTGGGCAACTCAAGTAATTCTTTGTTTGCCTCTGTTGCTTTATCTGTAAAATGGGAATAATAATAGCATCTGCCTCTCTGGATTATTGTGATGATCAAATGAGATAGATTTGTAGGAAGTCGAAAAGTCATATATATATATATGTACATATATACATATATATATGCAAATGTGTGTATGTTAGCTATTACAGTTATGCTCATAAAATGGCACATTGTCTGATAACCAGCAATGTGTTTCTTGTGGTCTCTGACTCATTTCATTACACCACTTGATATAGCTAAAGGCTCAGACACACTATCCTAGTCCCAGAATACTGTCTCAACTTCAAGATAGCAGATTAGCATGGATTAATGGAGTAACATTTGTGGAAATCCTTTATTAAATCTGCATAATACTTATTGGCGACTGGCTTTCATGTCCTTTTCTGAGACCTTCGGCTCTGACTCTCTACCAAGTACTGGAACTAGGTCTATTACCTACATCACTTTAGCATTTCCTTAATAGTGTTGTGTCCTTGTCAGTCCAAAATTAGGAGGTTAGTCAAGGACTTAATAGATGTTAAGTTAGATTGAGACAAGTCAGTTATATAAGGACCACTGGAACAGAAGGTAGGCTGTAGAATTCTAGATTTAGAGCTAGAGGGGATTTTAACTATCTATTCTAACCCTCCCATTTCGCAATTTTTTTTTTTAAACTGGAGATTTTAAACTTTTTTATGTGTATCTCTGGATTCCTCTCAGAATAATCTTTTAAAATGAATAAAATAAAATAACACATAGGATTATAAAGGAAATTAAGGAGTAGAAACTGAGATCCAAACTCAAGTTCATTGATTCCAAAGCCAGCATGCTTTCTCCTATACCACTTTTTGTATTAGGTGTGCCATTAGACTTCAAAACCTTTTAATCTAAAAAACAAAAAAGGTCCCATTACTCTTTCTGATCATTTTCATGTAAATCTATTAATACAGAGACTACAAGAAGATGTCTGATCCTAATTTCTTACTCTAAAAGATCCTAAAAATGTATTATTTATTGACTAGCTTCCTGTTTGTAATTCTATTTGTATCATGAGTGGTTTGGGGGTCTTTTTCCCCTAAAAAGGCATAAACTTTTTTTAAAATAGTATTTTTTCAATTACATGTAAAGATAGTTTTTAATATTTATTTATGTAAGATTTTGAGTTCCAAATTCCTCTCTCTCCCTCCCTTACCTCCTCCCTTCCCAAGACAGCAAGCAATCTGATACATGTACTATCATTTTAAACATAAAAGATAGAAAAAGAACTACTACAAACATTTCTACACTTGTGGGTCCTTTTTCCTTTCTTATGATCTCTTTGGGATACAGGTCCAATAGAGACACTGCTGGATCAAAGGGTATGCACAATTTGATAGCCTTTAGGACATAGTTCCAAATTGTTTTCCAGAATGGTTGAATCAGTTCACAACTCCACCAACAATGCCTCAGCATCCCAGATCTGAGTTCAAGTCTCACTTCATATTAGCTGTGTAACTCTGGTTTATTTAACCATTCAGAAAGGAAAGAAACAAATCTTTATTAAGCATTTACTATAAGCCAGGTACTTTATCTCATTAGATCTTTACAAAGACTCTGGTAGATAGGCACAATTATTATCCCCATTTTACTGAAACAAACAGAGGTTAAGTGACTTGCCCAATGAATATTTGAGGTCAGCATTGAACACAAAATTTTCTGACTTCAGCACTACCATTCTGTCTCCTATATTACCTATCTGCCTCCATGTTTCAGGGTTCTAGGCAAGTCTCTAAAACTTTAAGTTGCCAAGAAAATATATTGATAACAGGTAATTTCCTTTTCTGAGAGTTTTCTATATTAGTGCTTAAACTTTTTCCATTCATGATCCCTTTTTGTCTGGGAAATTTTTACATCACCCCAGGTATAAAGATATATAAAATAGACATACAAATCAAACATTTACTGATAATAAATCATAATTTTGTGATCCTCACATTCAGTTGTGAGAGTCCATTTAGGGTTACAAACCAGTTTAAGAGGCTAAGCTCTATAGCTATTAAATCACAGCTCTATTCCTTGCCTTCATCTGCTTTGGTTGTGAATCCTCAATTCCTGATATACATTAAGTACTTAAGGAATGCTTGCTGTTTCATTAATTGTGTTATTAGGATGGTTTTGTTGTTTAGCTGTTTCAGTCATGTCTGATTCTACATGACCCCATCTGGGTTTTGTTTTGTTTTCTTTTTCCCAAAGATATTGGCATGGGTGTACCATTTTCTTCTCCAGCTCATTTTACAGATGAAGAAACTGAGGCAAACAAGGTTAAGTGACTTGCTTAGGGTTATATACTTATAAGGTTATTTTTAATTTTTTT
>JAJPUD010000191.1:345585-378017 GCA_023553655.1 Myrmecobius fasciatus | reverse complement strand
CAGTTTCCCTCAGGCCTCTCTCTGGATGTATATGACTATACCTATAAGGTTATATGCCTTGCTGGGTTATATATAGATTACATACCTATACACATAGATTATATATGTCTAAAAACAGATTTGAATTCAGGAAGATGAATCTTTCTGACTCCAAACATAGCACATTCTATACATTGCACTACAACTTGCCCTATTTTTATTATGGGTAACCCTAAATTTCTCCATGTAATCAATGAACATAGGAACTGTGATATAGAGATGTTCACAAGATAAAAGAAAACATAAATCAAAGTCATAATTCATGTAGATGGAAGTTTGGGTTGATGAGTAGATCAAGATATTATGATAGAATGCCACTTTGAGCAGCGGACAACCATCTACTTTATGGTGAGAAATATGGTACCTAAGACACCATATAAGTTGGATTGTCTGTTTACCATTCATCCTGGGGATGATATACTCTAGAAAAGTCAACTTTTTGACAAAGAACTGGAAACAAAGTACATATGACTGATTGAGGGAGAACTAAATGAATTGGGATCTATAAATGTCATGGAATATTACTGAACCATAAAGATGAATGAGAAGAATTTAGGAAAGCTTGGGAAGACTTACATGGAGTTAAGTAAGCAGAACCAGGAAAACAATATATACAACAACCCTTGAAAATAGATACATATGAAGAAATTGAAGATCAGAGAAATTATGCAGTTTACACAATCACAATCATATCTGGCTAATAAATTTTTGTTGTTGGGATTTTGTGCGTGTGTGTGAGAGACAATGATGATAACAATGATAATTATGATAACAACTGAAATCTGTTTACTTGTAACAAACAAAACTTGATCCTGGGGAAGAGTTGAAAAGATGCATCTCTTTCCCTCGATGGTAGAAGAGTGGGAACATGGATGTAAAATATCACATATGTTGCATGATCTGATCAAGATGTTGTTTGGATTTGCTGGACTGATTTTTCTCCCACTTTCTTTTTTAATCTTTGTTTCAGAGGATGCTTTATTGAGTCAGGGAAAGGAAGAGGGATATATTTGGAAAGGAATGTGTTCTAAGACCAGATGTAGCACTAAAAATAAGATATTAAAAAAATTAACCTAGAGGGCTATGAATAGTGGAATCTGGAAATAATAATAAACTGGAGACCTTGACAAGAGATAATGTGAGAGAAAAGTCGGGGTAGGGGAGAAGGGGCAAAAACTTCCTCATGGGAACAGTTGGGCAACCCTGAAAGTAGGGAGAACATTGGCATAATGGCTGAATTCAGCTGGCAGGAGATCTACTATTACTAAAATGGCATCAGAACTCTGGGATGGGCACTGTGCTGTAACAAATAATCATAATTAACATTTGCATAGTCTTTTATTTCGTTGGGGCCTCACAACAACCCTTGAAAATAAATTCATATGAAGAAATTGAAGATCATAGAGGCTATGCAGTTTACATACTCATGATCATACATAGCTTATAAATCTTTTATGTTGGAATTTTGTACATGTGTGAGAGGCAATCGGGATTAAGTGACTTGCTCAGGGTCACACAACTAGTAAATGTTATGTTCCTGAGACCAGATTTGAATTCAGATCCTCCTAACTCCAGCATCAATGCTCTATCTACTACATGAGGTAATAAATGTTTGAGGCAGGATGTGTACTCATATCTTTCTGACTTCTATCACTTGTAATCTCTCAAAATTCATTTGTTCTGTCCTTTAGGGGTAGAAAGGAGTTGACTATGAATTGCAATAAATTTGAAGGTTTTCCCACAAGATCATTGACATACAGGACAATGTCTTGACAGGTTTCTGGATGTTAAAACCTTGGGGTCCCTATTTAGAAAGTTTTGGACTGTATTCATGAGAATAAAAAAACAACAACCACTTCTGAGAAAAATCTGAACCAAATTCTATGTAATTTTTGTGATCAAATCTAGAAAAGAAATGAGAAAGTATAGATTTCTCCTTTTCTTTGGAGATGGGAGACAGTGGGTATGGAACATTGTTTACATTATCAGAACTAGAAAGAAAAGAGAGAGAGGAAAGAAAGGCAGATAAAGCAAAGAGAGGAAAGATAGGCATCATAGCTCAATACCATAACCATATCTTACTAGGAGAAATGTACAAATACAAAGGGAGGTTCTAGAGTATATTTGAAGGGCAACTAGGTGATGTAGCAGAAAGAGCATCAGCCCTGGAGTCAGGAGCACCTGAGTTCAAATTCAGATACTTACTAATTGTGTGATACTAGGCAAGTCAGTTAACCCTGATTGCATCCAAAAAAAAAAAAAAAGAAAAGAAAAGGGAAAAGAGAGACAGTCTATTGGAGATTGTTCCTTAACGAATACCAGGGATTATAAACTGCTTGGGTATTTGGACTGAGAGCTGGGAAAAAAAAAAAAAAAAACAAAACCCTTAGAGAAACAAAAACCCAATCCCTATTTTTTATATGTGTGTTATGTTGTGACTTTTTATGATTCAAGGTCATACAAATTATAAATGAAAGAGTTGGGATTTCAATCCATATCTTCTGATTCCCAATTCACTACTCTTTCCTCAATATCATGCTCCTTTACCAGTGGCTGGCAGACCAGATCTAAGAGACTCAGTTGAGCGAGCATCGAGTTTTTGGTTGGCAAGAGGACTTAGTGAGTTGGATGATCCACCATATATTCAAATTCTGGTTTTTGCCACAGTTTATCTGTCTACCCTCTACAATAGTTTGGAATACAGAGGATAATGAAGAGGAACCTAGGAATCTAATTATACTTACATCTGATATTGAATAAACCATTGGGTAGTCTGAAAATATCTTGATTCCTTCTGAATATAAATGATTGAGGGATGTAACACTCATTTAAAATGGAAAATCCATATTTCAAATGCAGTTTTCACTGTGACTCACTTTTTTTTCTTAATATTTTAGAGTTGTCTGTGGAAGGGAACTTCCCTCTACAATGCATTCTCCACACAGTTACAAAAATGATATTCTGAATGTCATTCCCCTGATTAAGAAACGCTGGTGGCTACTTATTACCTCTAGAATTAAACACTTATTTCTGTTTGGCGTGTCAAGTTTTTGATAAACTAACTTCAATCATCTCCCCAGGTTTATCATTCTCCTTCAAGCTTTAGGTCTTCATCAGCTCTCACTTGCTCTATTACAATAGTCTTTTTTTGGGACTAATTGCCTCAAGCTTCTTCCCCCTCCAATCTAATGTCTCCATGAGTACTAAATTTGCTTTCTGAAAAATAGATGTCTGCTCATGTTATGCTTCTGCTCAATAAGTTCCATGGATTCTACATAGCTTTGATGAGTAAATATAAAGTCTTCTGGTTGACATTTATAGGTCATTAAAACATGGATCTTTCTAACTCTCTTAATGCAGCCACAGAGAATTAGTCATTCTTTGACATAATGACATTTCATCATTCCATGTCTTGTCTCCAGAGCTTTCTGTCTCCAATCTCTTGTCTCATCCAATGCATGGAATATACTTTCTTCTTATGTCCAATTCTTAGACTCATTGATTCCCTTCAAGACTTAGCTCAACTACCATCTATTACATAAAGCTTTTCCTGATGCTTTCAGCTGCTAATGACCTTCTTCTCTAAGTACCTTGTATTTCTTTCTTTCTTTTTTTCTTATTCTGCATATATGTAGATGTGAACATGCTGGTTTCTCAATTACAATGGAAGATCCTTGAGGGCAGGGAAATGTTTCACTTTTGTCTTTATCTTTGGTGGAGTTCCAGGCATATAGGCGGTGCTTAAATACCTCTTTGAATCATTGATGATCAATTGATTCTTGCTCTTCTTCAATATCTCACTTCCATGTCTTTGCACAGGTTTTATCTCATGCCTGGAATGTATTCCACTCTCCTCTTAGCCTCTTAGAATCCCTTTGTTATTTCAGTCATTTCAGGCATGTCCAATTCTTTGTGACCCCATTTGGGGTTTTCTTAACAAAGACACTGAAGAGGTTTGCCTTTTCTTTCCCTAACTCATTTTATATATGAGGAAACTAAGGCAAATAGGGTTAAGTGACTTGACCAGAGTCATATAGCTAGTGAGCATCTGAGACAAGATTTGAACTCAGAAAGATGAGTCCTCCTGACTCCAAACCCAGCATTCTATCCACTGTACTACTTAGAACTCTCTTTTCTCTCTCTCTCTCCATACACACACGCGTATGCATGCATACACACACAACGTATGCACACATGCATGTGTATGTGCATATATACATGAACTTACAGATATGTAACATACACACATATAATACATATGTATTCTCATTCTCATCTTTTCAATGGCAAATGAGTTCAGATGAAAATATTTCCTTTTCCTTCCCTTCTTCATCTTTTTTATTTTCCTTCTCTACTCTTTCTTCATCTTTTCACTCCCCTAAACAGCATTCAATAAATACTTTATTTCCCCACACTTTAAAAATATCTATGAGTCCTTGAAATTCTTGAGAAGTGACAGCATTTTCCTAGATGAATTCAATTTTCCTAGATGGCATCCATTGAAATATTCAATATTTATATCTTTTCAACAGCAGGATGCCACCTGAAATTTTGGAGACACAGGCAAATGACCTTGGTTGGTGCTCATAAGTAGAAAGTCTAAAAGCTGCTGTACTTAAAATGTTTAGAAACATTTTAGCTTAGTGTCAAGGCAAATGTAAGTCTATCTATGCTAAAGAACTTATGACAGTTTTCAACAAGTTCTCTCTTCCTGTCTATTAAGGACTTAATGGTTAGAGCTAGAAGGTGAGGAGAGCCTACTTTGTGTCTCTTTCCCCTTGGACATCCAAGGACACATTTGCCCATCACACCTCTTCTTTTCACTCTTAATTAACAGAGCAAAGATACCCAGAGTTCATCTGGTTTCAGGTCCATCTTTGTCACTGAGTTAGGTTTGATAGTAGGCATTTAGAATATAGATCCAGAACTGAGAGGGACCTTTCCGATCATCTAATTCAACCCCATAATTTGAGATTGGTGAGCAAAGAGCATATGTCCAAGTATATACCAGCACATCCTGGAGAGAATAATACCATTGGCTGACCTTTCAGATCAGGAGAAGACCGGTGGTAATAGCTTTTGCCAGGGTGTGCCATACATACAGCCCATGAACCATTTAGGTCTATGCTCTTTATGATGGGTCAAAAAAAAGAGTTAGTTTTTTTTTTTTTTTTTTTGATATTTGCTAAGGTCCAATGGGCAGATCAATGATAACAACTAAAACTGCCATTTTCTCCTACTTTTTGCCCTTCTTGATCCTTCTGGTTATTAATACATGTCCTGTGTCTTTGTATACTTGAAATGTGAAGTATATTATCCTCCACTTATAAATAAAATTTTAATTGGCAAGATTTTTCCAGTATCTTAAATTCCTATTTTTTTTTAAGGCAATTAAAGTAAAGGGACTTGTCTAGGGTCACATACCTACTAAGTATCTAAGGGTGGATTTAAACTCAAATCCTCCTGACTTCAGGGCCCATGCTCTATCCATTAAGCCACCTATCTGCCTTCATATAATATCTGAAGTTTCACATGAATAGTTTAGGGAATCCTATATTTTATTGTAACAGATGCAAGTTAGCACAAGAAATATGCCCCAATTAAAATGAAACGCAAAAATATTTATTATGCCTCTACTGTATATAATTCAAAGAATGAATGAAATTATATAATCTGGTTTAGATTCATATTTTTATTTATTTTGTTAAACATGTCTTCATTTTACATTTTAATGTAAAATTACAGTTACATTTTAATCTGTTTTGGGTTCCATTTGAGAGTTTTGTAGGCTGCTTGTGGCCCATGGGCTGCATGTTTGCCACCTCATGTCTATAAGATCCCAGAGTCACCTCATTGATAAGACATGAGAGAAGGATTTCAGTGATGAGAGTCATATAATTGAACCTCCCATCCTAGCCCCATCATGAAGTCTTGGATTTGAAATCTACAGACTCAGTTGGAAGCCTAGTTCCTTCATCTAATTCTTATATGATCTTAGACAAATGATTTTACTTTTTGGACCTTCAGTTATCTTATCTGTAAACAAAGGAAGTTGGACTAGATCAGGAATTCTTAACCTAGGTTTTGTGAACTTAAAAAAAAGGGGAGAGAACTGTATTTCAATATATAATTACTTTCCTTTATAATCCTCTATGTTTTATTTTATGCATTTAAAAATATTATTGAAAAGGTATCTGTAGGCTTCACCAATACTTGATACATAATTGTTGTTTGCCCTACATTCTTGAAGATGACTGTGATATCAGGGAAGTGATGCTATGACTTGAAAATGAATTAGATTTGAGGGAGGGAGGGAGGACTGTACAAAGTTACCAGCCTCATTTCCTTTTCCAGAGCTATCTGGGACCAGTGGCAAGATATATGGATCAGGATAATTGGAGATGGCTCTGGATGCAATGACACATAGTAAAGAATTAGCTTGTTGACTGAATGACCAACAGGCAGAAGATTGTAGTTATTGGTCCATCATGCTCAAAATGAACAAAAATAACATTTCAATCTTGATGTTGAGGTCAATGTATAGTATGTTAAGCTGTGGTTGATCAGATTGATATGAGCTTGGAGTAATAACCAGGCAGAAGAATACTGGGACTAGCTGATCTTTGAGATTCCCAGTCCAGGTCTGACTTTTGGTGAGTTCTGTTAGCACTTTTGTGTTTAGCTCTTAGCACAGTGCATGGGACTTAATGGGTATTTAATAAATGCTTGTAGATTGATTGATTGGCCAGTTGGTACAGAGATCATAGGAACTGGGTAGTCTGAGAAATTCAGAAGACAGGATCTCAGAGGATGGAGTGAACTTCAAAGAAGCAGGGAGACTTGCTGAATGATGATGGTAGAAAGAAGGCTCAAAGTGGGGAGTAAAATGTATGAGAAAGTATGAGGGAAGGAAAAGTCAGGCTTGGAGAAAGTCCTAAGAAGGCATATTCTGCAGCAGAAAGTTAGATTCCAGTGAGAATCAGAAAATAGAGAAATCATTTAAGTGCTTATTATATACCAGGAACTGTATTAAAGTGTTAGGGTTACAAACACAAATAAAAAAAAATAGTCCCTGTCCTCAAGGAGTTTACATTCTAATAAGGCAAGTCTATGTGTAGAAGGGTATCTGACCCAAAGAAGAATATTGGTTATAAATTGGTAAAAAGAGGGGCTGATGGGGTGAATGGACTCCAGCAATTAATGGTCATGGTTATCCTGTTTATATAAGATGGCTGTGGGAGTTGATGTCTATAGATTAAACTCTGGATTGCATAAGGTAACAGTGGGCATCAGTACAGGATAGCTCTGTTTCCTTGCTCCTCACTGGAGCCTACTTAGATATTTGGTTGTTACCAGGTACATGGTCTTTTTCTGGAGTCCATTTGCTTCATGAGGGCCAAAAAATAGAAAGGCCCTCAGAGGCCTTTGGGTGGCAGCTCAAAGGGCAGGCAAAGAAGTTCTAATAAGAAATCTGATGCTAGAAAGTGGAATGTCAAATATCACAATTATTTCTTCTTTTTCAATCATGACCACTCCCCTAGAGTACCAGATCATGAACTAGAGAGACTGTTTAAATTCGTTTTGCCACTTATTAGCTGAACAATCTTGTTCAAATCACAACTGTCCTAGCCACAATATCCAGTATAATAGAGAAGGGATTAGATTAGATCAAAGCTTCTTAAACTAAGGGGTCACAAAAAATTTGGCAACAGTAAAAGGTTTAGAAATGTTCTATATCTTGGGGCAGCTAGGTGGCGTAGTGGATAGAGCACCAGCCCTGAAGTCAGGAGGACCTGAGTTCAATTCTGGTCTCAGACACTTCCTAGCTGTGTGACCCTGGGCAAGTCACTTAACCCCAATTGCCTCAGCAAAAAGAAAAAGAAATGTTTTATATCCTGCAGGATCAAATATTCCACCAAGATATAATCTTTTATGTAAAAATAAACAATCACATCCATCTCATTAGTATGCAAATTTGTTTTCATCTTTAATAAATGGTGAAATTATATGTATATCAAAGAATTGTTTTAAAATAAATCTCTTTATGATTTATTATCAGTAAATATTTAATTTGTATATCTATTTTATATACCTATATAACTGGAGTCATGTAAAAATTTCTCAGGTGAAATGGAGTCCCAAGTGGAAAAGTTTAAGAAGTCCTGGTTAGATGACTCTTAAAGAATCTTGAAGCTTAAGATCTATCAAACTATAAATGGTCAAAGGATATGAACAGGCAATTTTCAGATGAAGAAACTAAAACCATTTTTAGTCATATGAAAAGGTACTCTAAATTATTATTGATCAGAGAAATACAAATTAAGACAACTTTGAGGTACCACTACACACCTGTCAGATTGGCTAAAATGACAGGAAAAGATAACGATGAATGTTGGAGGGGATGTGGGAAAACTGGGACACTAATACATTGTTGGTGGAACTGTGAACAGATCCAACCATTCTGGAGAGCAATTTGGAGCTATGCTCAAAAAGTTATCAAACTGTGCATACCCTTTGACCCAGCAGTGTTTCTACTGGACCTATATCCCAAAAAGATCTTAGAGGAGGGAAAGGAACCCACATGTGCAAGAATGCTTGTAGCAACCCTTTTTGTAATGGCAAGAAATTGAAAACTCAGTGAGTGCCCATCAAGAATGGCTGAATGAGTTATGTTATATGAATGTTATGGAATATTATTATTCTGTAAGAAACGACCAACAGGACAATTTCGGAGAGGCCTGGAGAGACTTGCATGAACTGATGCTCAGTGAAATGAGCAGAACATGAGATCATTATACACAGCAACAACAAGATTATACAATGATCAATTCTGATGAACATGGCTCTTATCAACAATGAGGTGATGATTCAGACAATACCCAATGGTTTTGTGATGAAGAAAGCCATCTGCACCCAAAGAGAGGACAGTGGGAACTGAATGTGGCCCACAACATAGTATTTTCACTGTTTTTGTTGTTGTTTGCTTGTATTTTGTATTCTTTCTCATTTTTTTTTTGATGTGATTTTTCTGGTGCAGTATGATATTTGTGGAAATATGTGTAGAGGAATTGCACATGTTCAACATATATTGGATTACTTGCAGACTAGGGGAAAGGGTGGAGGAGGAATGGAAAAAAATTAGAACACAGGGTTTTGTAGGGATAAATGTCAAAAAATTATACATGTATATATTTTGAAAATAAAAAGCTTTAATTTGAAAAAAAGATATTAAAAAAAAAGATCTATCAAGCTACCAACTCCTAATCCTATCAAAACTCTCCCACCTAACAGACTTATTCTGTATAAAAAACTCTGGCTATAAAACTTCTCCCCTAGCTTTCTGCTTCCCTTTTAATCTTGACTGTATTGGTTTTGTTTGTTCAGACCCTTTTTAATTTAATGTAATCAAAATTATCCATTTTGCATTTCATAATGTTCTCTAGTTCTTGTTTGGTCATAAATTTCTCCCTTCTCCAAAGATCTGACAAGTACACTATTCCTTGCTCTCCTAATTTGCTTATAGTATCACCCTTTAAGTAACATTCACAATTTATGAGCTCCTTGAAGTTTCTTCTTAATTAGTTTATCTTATCAACATCAATATTTGATTTAGTAGTCATCCAAATCTACCTCCCTAAGTTATGGAAAGGGAGACAGAGGAACCAAGAGATTTAGTTACTTGCCAATGGTCACATGGATATTAAGTAAGGGAATCAGAATCTAAACACAAGCCTCCATAGGTCAAATATCAAAATCAGTGTTCTGTCTTCTACATTATCTTGGCTCATCAATCTGATGACTTTAAAGATCCTAAATCATCAAGTCAGTAATTTCTAAGTCAATCAATAGATGAAAGGATAAGATGCACGCCAATGGGAGATGTAATCAGGGATGGAGAGTTATGCTCATATTGGGCAATTAGGTCCTTCAAACAGGGTGTAACCTCGTAATACCCAGCCAATGGCAAGAAGTAGGGGGAACAGGAGAGGGATTTATGTTTCCCAGGACAGAGAATAAAAGGCTGTACTTTTGCACTACAAGAGTGTCCCTACTAGCTTAGTAGCTGCTCTTGAAAGAACATAAAATAAAATCTTTCCTGGATTCATCAGCAAGTTAGTGGAGTTCTTGGTAAGGTGCTTTTCTCTTACAGTCTGATTCTTCATGACTCCATTTGGGGTTTTCTTGACAAAGATACTGAAGTGATTCACTATTTCCTTCTCCAGGATATTTTTACAGAAAGGAGGGGAAGAAAAAAAAAAAGAGTCAAACAAGGTTAAGTTGCTTGCCAAGGTCATAGAGATGGTCATTGTCCGAGGTCTTATTTGAACTCAGGAAGATGAGTCTTTGGGACACTGATGCATTGTTGATGGACCTGGGAATGGATCCAGCCATTCTGGAGAGCAATCTGGAACTATGCTCAAAAAGTTATCAAAGTGTGCATACCCTTTGACCCAGCAGTGTTTCTACTGGGCTTATATCCCAAAGAGATCATAAGAGAAGGAAAGGGCCCCACATGTGCAAGAATGTTTGTGGCAGCTCTTTTTGTAGTGGCTAGAAACTGGAAACTGAAGGGATGCCCATCAATTGGAGAGTGGCTGAACAAATTATGGTATATGAATATTATGGAATATTATTGCTCTGTAAGAAACGAATAGCAGGACGATTTCAGAGAGGCCTGGAGAGACTTGCATGAACTGATGCTCAGTGAAGTGAGCAGAACCAGGAGATCATTATACACGGCAACAACAATACTATATGAGGATCAGTTCTAATGGACATCACTCTCTTCAACAATGAAATGTTTCAAACCAGCTCCAATTGTTCAGTGAAGGGAGCCATACACACCCAGAGAGAGGGATGTGAAATGCGGACCACAACATAACATTTTCATGTTCTCTATTGAGGTTTGCTTGCATTGTATTTCCTTTATCGGATTACTCTTTCTTGTAGATACGATTTCTCCTGCACAAAAAATGATGCAATAACTATACATATATTCGATTTCTTAAGTATTTTAACATAATTAACATGTAGTGGATATTCTGCCATCTAGAGGAGGGGTGGGGAGTAGGGGGGAAAAATTTGTAACAGAAAGCTCTGTAAGGGTTAATGTTTAGGAATTACACATACATATGTTTGCAAATAAAAAGTATTAATAAAAAAAAAAAAAGGAAGATGAGTCTTCCCAACCTTGGGCTCAGCATTTCATCCACTCTACCATCTACTTTGAAAATAACGGAAAAAAACTAGATTAAAACACACCTTTATAGGATTGTATGTCTAGAGTAAAAGGGTTGCTTGCATTATTATGATGTTACTGTACATTTGTCTTCCAAAGTCATTTCTGTAACTGTCTGGAACTGACAGACCTTCATCTCTTTTCTCTGGTCCATCATCCCCTTGCCAATACATCACTGAGGAATAGTCTGGCCAAGAGGGGACCAAGATTCCACAGAAAGCAATCAGGATCTGCTGCATCCTGTGCTAGGTTGTTTTGACCAGATTTGCTGTCCCAGTTACTGCCACCTACACAAGCAGAGAAAGGGAATTTGCTTTAAACAAATAAATAAACAAAAGGCAGCAGACAGCTGGGAAAGAAGAGCTGGTAACAATAGTTCCTTTAAATCCCTTCCCACTTCCCACTTTCATTTAGTAGAATTTGCAAAATGTGAAGCTCTGTGTACAATTTTGTGTTCCTCTGATTAATTACACCCTGCCTCTCAGTAACTGCACAGCCATCTAATTGATCTGTTGGCATCTGTGTACATTTTTCTTTGCTAATGGTTAATGGGCTTAATTACTTTTGTTATGTTAGAGGACTGATCTTAACAGTTCAGAGAAGAAACTTGATTTTAAAAGGGAAAAACAACCCAGAAGAGGAGGCAGTAGTTATGTGAGCTTTTCTTTTTCTCGAGTCAAAGTAAAGAGGGGGAAAAAAACCAAACCCAAGGAGTATGGATAGCCAAAGCTTTTAGCTGTGGTCTGAATGTTCATGGAGAAATGTATCTAACCTAGTTATGTCAGATTATATTATAGTACCTTGGAATTCTCAACCTGGAAGGGACCTCAGAATTACAGGACTTTCAAAAAGCACATAATTCGGGTCAGGGTGAATAAGATAATAGACCGATTTAATCATGTAAAGCTAACTATGTGAGAGCATATTACATGGATGGCTAAACATGGTGACAGCAGAATATAATTTATTCAAGGATTGCTCTACGTTTTTATAACCACATTTGGGACAAGTGAATTAGAAGGGGAAAAAAAAAACAAAACAAAAGTGGCTAACATCTTTTCCATGATGTGGTTGAAGACAGCAAATTTGGGACTAATTGTGCAAATGAGCTGAAAATAATGTTTTAATGAAAATCACATTATGCTATAGCAGTCCAAGGGATTAACCACATGAGTCTGAAGGGAACTTTGGTTAGATTTTCTTTGGCATCACACATGTACTGACTTGGTAAGATTTTTAAATAGCTGAGAACATCAAACCTCTTGATTTACTGTCTTGGACAAGCCAATCTAAAATTGTAATTTGAATTTAATGGTGAGTGCCTTTAAATATACACAAACTCTCCAGTTCACAAAAACAAATGTGACATTGTGGAGTTTTGACTTTGAAAACAATATGAGTTGGAAATAATTGAAAACAAAACCTGCAAGCACAGCAGTACTCAGCAGTCAGCTCAGTCTTGGCTAAGTGGGTCATGCCTCAATATGGAATCTTCATTATGAAAGATTTGGTCCTTGGAATTCTGCACAAAACAATTACCTAATGCCTTAGATTTCCCTGCTAACCAGGTGCCTCCATTGTTCAGCTGTTAGTTGTTGTTGTTGTTGTTGTTTTTAGCTTCCTCTGGCAATATACTCCATTTTAAAAACAAACAAACAAGTACAACTCTCTCTGGCAAAGTTTTATGGCTTAAAGTCTTCCCAGTATTCCCAGGCACATGCCCAGAGGGTCAAGATACCTCCATGCCTCGGGCTATACAAACTCATAGAATAGAACCATAAAATATTAGAGTTATAAGAAAAAACTTTTATTTAGAAATCCTTTTCAAAGCATACAGGAGAACATACACTCCTTTAAAATAGTAATTGTTTTATTTTTTTTTTTTTCTTTTTTTGGCTTGGTGAGCTAAAGGCAGTGATTTGTACACTCTAGGTACTTAATTAGTGTTTCCTCAACTAAATTCCGGAAAGATCATCAACTGTTTTGAATACTTCCATAATAGCTGTGTGTCTTACTATTTGTCAACCAATTCCAATGCTGGAGAAATCTCTGTGTTAGAAAATTATTTTCTTTGTTTAAAAAAAACCTAAATGCTTCATAAGCATGAATTGTTTTACTGATGTGTTATTATTATTATAAATATAAAAATAACTATTACTGTTATTAATTTAGACTCTCTCATTTTTTAATGAGTCCAGATAGATCAGAGCTTCTTAAACTTTTTCTACTCGAGACTCTTTTTGCCCCGAGAAATTTTTATGTGCCCCAGGTATATTGGCATATAAAACAGGTATACAAATCAAATATTTACTCATAATCAATCATAATTTCATGACCCACACATTAAGTTACACAACCGCATATGGAGTTGCTAACTACTTCTATCCTGAGACAAATTAAAATCCTGCCATTATTCTTATATTTTAGCTGTACTTTGCCTTTTTAATTATTATTAGAAACAAATAAAACTATTATTGTTAGTTCTCTTTGGAATGACACAGAATGCTGAACCCTCATTCATATGACAGCCCTAGAAGACTGTGGGTCATATTTTCCCAAAGCCCTCTCCTCCACAGACTAAATATTTCTACACTCTCCAGCATATTTCACAAGACATAGACCTCTAGACTGCTCATTACTCTGGTTTCCTCTTCTGAAGGTCCCCCCTTCCAGTTCAACATTGTCCCTAAAAAAAGGAGTCTAGAAATGGATGTCAGACCCCAGTATGGTCTGATTAGAAAGGCCCCCCCTTTTTTTTTGTTCTGGATACTATTATTGTATGAGGCTTGCCCAAGATTTTTCCAAGTTTATCATCTGAACTATCACCAAGCTAGATCTCACAACAAGATTTTCAATAGTTCTTATAATGGACAATGGACATTTTTTTAACCTAAAGGCAAGACTTTGTGTTTAACCCTACTCAACGTTCCCTTATTGATTCCAGTCTAACTTGCCAAAGTCATTTTGAATCTTAATTTCATCATCTGTTATATAAGCCATCTCTTTCAGCTTCATGGAATTTTTGAATGGGATGACCCTTGCCCCATCTATGTTTTTATCAAAATCATTCCTAAACGATTCTTTGGATAGAGATGTGGAAAGACAAGTGAAGAAATATCCTCTTCTCAAGCCTTATATTGTGTGTTATGTAATCCTTATTTCCTTTACAAGATGAAAAGTTATTAAATGCAAAGTTGGGTTTTTAAAAAAAAACACACACACACACACACACAAAGAACATTGCTATTTAACATGACCCTTCAGTTACGTAGAGGGAAAGATGACTAGATTCAAAATAATAAAACCTAATTTAAATCCCATCCCTGCCTTGTAATAGTTCTTAGTAGCTCTGTGATTTCTGCCTCTCCAAATTTTTTCACTTAGAAAATGAGAGGATTATTCTAAGGTCCCTTCCAGGTCTAAGTTTGCAATTTTATGATTCTGTGGTTCTATGACTTGGAATATGATTGTTTAACCTGAAAACTACCTTGAGCTAAAAACTGTCAAAGCAAAGCTAAGGAAGTGAAATGAAGCTATGGGGATAGGGCTGGCTTTGAAATCAGAGGGTTTGAGTTTCATTTCTCACTTTGCCACTTAATAATTGTGTGACTTTGGGCTAATCACTTAATCTCTTAAGGATTTAATGTCCTTTATTGTATAATAGGGAAGGAGTTGGGCTATATTATCTCTAAATTTTCTTCAACTTCTAAATCTCTGACCCTGATGGGCAAAAGACCATATTCCTGGTAGCTATCCGGTGTCTGAGTGGATGCCAGTGAGGAGCAAGTTAACTGTATGGAATTGTACAGACAGAGCTATCCTGTAGTAATGCTCACAGTTATTTTACATAATTTGGAGCTTAAACCCTACATGTCAACTACCAAGGCTATTTTGTATAATCAGACCACCAGGTGATTTACTGACTTACACAATTACCATATTTAACACATCTTGCTCGGACTCCTTTCCCATAAAAGGTCCAATCTCTCTTCTTGCTGATTGCAAGTTCATTAAGAACTTTGCCTGGTTGCTAAGCATTATAATAAAGCTTTGATCCTTGAAGATGGTTTGAGCCTGTGAATTCATTTCAGATGACTCCCCACTCTGTGATGACTTGTTATATCATCTTTATTTGTTGAATCTCATCAACCCTACAAATCTGGTTGTTGGATCTATTGCCCCAGAGAAGGGGTAATATCAGATCAGGAGTAAAAGCCCCTTTGCAAAAAATGTCCAGAGTTATTAGAATGTAAACTTGAATTTATGCTACATCCCATTCCCTTTCTCCTTCAAGAGATGTGACAATGAATGGCCTCAAACCATATTCAACTCAAGAATTGCCTTGTATTGTCCATCTTGCTCTTCATGAACATACCTAAAAACTACACTCTGTAGCAGTCTTTGAGCAATCATTTTAAAAACTGATAATAAGGGAAATTTTGTGATTTCATTGGTATAAGAATCTTCCAGAAGAGGAAATTCCCTTTCTAAATGCAGATTGTCAACCAATCTCCATCAGGTAATTATAGAGTGTTGCTGGGAGCTCTTGAGAGATTCAGCCTATCCAAGTTCATACTCCAGACACTGGAGTCAGAAATGGAATGAAAGCCTAGCTCTCTTGATGCCTGTGGCCGAGCATTCTTTTCATTACACCACAGGATTTCATCATCTGTTCGACATGACATTGCCAAATCCACCTGGATATCCCATCAAAAACCATGCATGTCAAAAAACTAAAAATTAAAGAGTTAGAAATTGTCATCTGTCTCTCTTGAAATGCTCCTTGTATCTTGTGTTCTCCTTTACTGCCAAAGACAGTTCTATTCTCCCAGGATTCCTAAATGGAGGTGCCATGGGCCAGGGGAAAATGATCTGAACTTGGAGTAATAGAACTGGTTCTTATTATCTATGTGATCTAGATAAGATCAGAGTTTTCTTATTTGTAAAATGAGGGAATTGGACTAGGTAACCTACCACAAAGGTAATTCTTCCCTTCCTCTTTTCCTTCCTTTCTTTTCCCCTCTTCCTTCCTTTCTTTTTCTTTCTTTTTTCTTTTCTCTTTTTTCCCTCTTCCTCTCTTTTTCTTCTTCTCCTTATATCCCTCCTAGCATTCTACCCTCTTTTCCTCTCTACTTCATTACTTTCTCCCTTCCTTTCTCCCTTCCTTCCTTTTTTTATTTTTCCTTTCTATATCTATTCCTTACAAAGTGCTAAGTCTCTTTTTATTTCTGTAGCCACAAGCAACCATAGGTCACATCCTTGTCACCTCATATTCAATGAAGTAGATTTACTAGAAGTTTTCCCTTTGCAGAAGTCTGCAATCTCTCCCCCATCTCACCTATTTTTTCAGGATAATAGGACTATAGAAATGTAACAGAGTTTAGAGGCTATACAGTCCTACTTCCTAATTTTACAGAGGAGGAAACTGAGGTACAGTTGAACTGATTTGCTCAAGGTCATACAGAATGTGGCAAAAATGGATATATGAACTCACCTCCTCCTACTTAAGTTCCATGTTCTTTCCATTGTTCCATACCAACTTACTCAATGCTATTTCCATAAAGTCACTTTCGGCTTAAGAATATCACATGTTTATTATCTACCAGTTCAGTGTTTTTATCTCTCTGTTAGGAGTTTGGGAGTTATTGGTAAGTGTTTTTATTATTCTCATTTTATATATAAGAAAATTGAGGCAGAGAAGTTAAGTAGTTTGCCCTATTGAAAGTGCTTAATAAATAGTAGTTGATAGATTGATTGAATGTTTAAAAACAGAACATAGGAATCTAGATTTAGAGCTGGAAGGAGACTTAGGGTCATAAATTTCACCGCTGCCTCTTTATTTTACAGTTAAGGAAGCAAAACTCAGCTAGTAAGTTTATGAGGTAACATTTGAACTCAGGTCTTCTAAAAACTATATCCTCTAGTTCTCTTTGGCTTACTACTGCATCTTTTATCATCAGAGATACAATCATAAGGAAAGGTAGTAATTAATGACATTCTTCAGGGATGATTCAGGGCATTAACAAATAGTCAGGATGCTGAGACATAGGATTTTAAGGTGACTGGAGGCTAGTCTGGGTTCTGTAAAGGCTGTTGTGTAGGATTGTTTTAGTGACTTCTGTTGAGGTTACAGTTGGACTAGATAGATGACTTCTGAGGATGGGAGTGGCCTGAAAGAATCAGTGAACGTGAAGGGAAAAACTGAGGACTGATCCCAATCAATCCTATATGTAGAAGGGATTTTCAGAACCTAGGAAAGCAGTCTTTCAGCAAATGTTTTCTGGTTATCAAATATCATATATTATTTATTGTAGCTCAGAGTAAAAATGTCATATGTAGCATTCTGGCATATATCTGCTTCCATAAAGAGTTGTCTTTCTTGTGCCAACATCATATAATTGATGCTGATGTAAAACCCAGCTCATCCAGAAGGAAGTCAAGTTAGCCAGAAAACAGGAGCTCAGAGCTGACTTTGATTGGATAGATCAATAAACTCACCCCCCCCCCCCCGCAGACAACAAGAGGGATGGGAGCTCCTAGCTTCTTACTAGTTAGTAGCTATTAGAATTACTTGAAATTTAAAGAAATATTTTGTGAAACTGGGACACTGATGCATTGTTGGTGGAGCTGTGAACAGATCCAACCATTCTGGAGAGCAATTTGGAACTATGATCAAAAAGTTTATCAAACTGTGCATACCCTTTGACCCAGCAGCGTTTCTATTGGGCCTATATCCCAAAAAGATCTTAAAGGAAGGAAAGGGCCCCACATGTGCAAGAATGTTTGTGGCAGCCCTTTTTGTAATGGCTAGAAACTGGAAACTGAATGGATGCCCATCAATTGGAGAATGGCTGAATAAATTATGATAAATGTTATTGTTCTGTAAGAAACTACCAGCAGGACGATTTCAGAGAGGCCTGGAGAGACTTGCATGAACTGATGCTGAGTGAAACGAGCAGAACCAGGAGATCATTATACATGGCAACAACAAGACTATATGATGATCAGTCCTGATGGACATGGCTCCCTTCAACAATGAAATGTTTCAAACTAGTTCCAATTGTTCAATGAAGAAAGCCATATACATCCAGAGAGAGGGATATGAGATATAGACTAAAACATCATTTTCATGCTCTCTATCGGTGTTTACTTGCATTGTGTTTCCTTTTTCAGATTTTTTTGTTCATGTAGATACAATTGTTCTTGCACAGCAAGATAAGTATGGAAATATGTATACATATATTCAACTTGTCAAATATTTTAATATAATTAACATGTAGTGGACTTCCTGCCATCTAGGGGAGGGGAGGGGAATGGGGGGAAAATTTGTAATGGAAAGCTTTGTAATGGTCATTGTTGAAGAACTACCCATACATATGTTATGCAAATAAAAATCTTTAATAAAAAAAAATAAATTTGTAAGTTGAATAAACTTGAGATGGTAGTCAGAGAGAGAATAAATGTGTATACATCCTGCAGTGAAGTCAATAAAATGTGTTTATTTATTTATTTATTTTGAGGCAATTGGGGTTAAATGATTTGTCCAGGGTCCACAGGCTGGATCTGAACCCAGATCTTCCTGATTTCAAACCTGAATCTCTTATTTACTGCATTATCCAGCTGTACTGGGCTTGATTTATAAATGAATTTCAATTGATGATGTCCAAAGTCCCTTTTAGTCATAAATCTATGATTTAGTCATAAATTCAATAAGTATTAACTGAACATATGGAAAAAGCCCAGGCTCTAGAATAAGAAAACCAGGGTCCAAATCCCAGCCCCTGACAAGTTGAGGTTCAAAGGGGAGCCCAAAAGATTGGGGTTTCAGACCAGTGTCACAAGGTGTTTCAAAAGAATTTGCAGGCAGGAACCCATCTCCAAGTCAAGGGACAAAGTTTATTATAATTATAATGCCAATTGAAGTGGGCTAATTTCCAAAAGAATTTAGCAAAGAACCAGGAACAAGAAGATAAATTTATTAGAAAAAATTAGAGAGACCAGAAGCTTTATGTACTTATTTGCTAATTTTATGGCTTATAGGTTTGAGGGGTGGTCTATTCACTATTATCTCAGGAACTTTGGTATCATTGGCCAACAGATTGTTTATCTGACAGTCAGCAATGTTTGTAGGATTATAGTACTCCGAAAGCCAGAGGATCTCAGGGTTATCACTATATCTTCCCTAAAAGCTAAGGGAAAAAATATATAACCACATTACTCCCAAGGCTAGATAGCCTTAGGGTAATTGATACATTTCCCCTAGAAGTTGCACCCCATCAACAATACTTGTGTGATCTTGGTCAAGGCAAACTTCCCTAGGGCTCAGTTTCCTCATCTGTAAAAATAGCTGATCCTTACCACTTCTATATTTCTGACTCTTTGAATACCTTCCATGTCCTCAGTTACATGAGGAGTACTCAGAAAGTTTTAAATGGCCTCTCTGTTCATTGATGGTTGAAGAGAACAGGATGTCTTCTTTCAATAGTCTGTAGCCAAAAGGAAGAAACAACAGTTCTGAAGGAAGCCTGTGAAAACCAGTCCTTGTAATCTAAGAATCTCAGGACACTGAGCTGCTTTCATAAGAAAACCTGAAGCACAGAATAAATTTCAGTCTGAGCCAAGAACTGAATTCAGATTGTCTCTAACTTCTGAACCAGTAGTGTTTAAAACAACAACAAGAGTTTGCTCTATACACAAGTTCCAGTGTCAGCCTCTGGACAATTCCTTGAAAATGAGGTTGCTCTAAACATGGCGCAGGGTATAGGACAAAAAGAAATGTATTGAATCATGAACATGCCCAATTAGTCAACCAGTTGAGTAGATTCAACTATTGTTTGTTTTTCATTATCAAAGAGAACCATGAAATCAGGGAGGTGATGCTGGGACATGCAAGTGAATTGGATTTAAGTGATGGAAGGCTGTGTAAGGTCACCTGCTTCACATTTTCCTATAGTGCCATCTGGATCCAGTGGCCGGATATAGATCAGGATGACTAAAGAAAGCCCTGGATGCAGTGGGAGACCTTAACCTTTTTAAAACTAAGGTCTTTAATAGGTCTTGGTTTGACTGTGGCTACAGTCATTTAGGTTATTAAGGCTAGGTAGCAATTGATGCAAAGAGATGGCCTCTTTCACCTTTCTGTTTTATAGCCAGAAACTTTGAGGGTCTTTCCCTCCTAGAACCAAAAGGAGATGGGAAGAAAATGCAATAGATAAGATTGTTGGGCTTGGAGTCAGAAAGACTCATCTTTCTGAATTCAAATGGGACTTCAGATACTTGCTAGATGAGTGACCCTAGACAAGTCACTTAACCTTATTTGCCTCACTTGACTCACCTTAAAATGAGTTGGAGAAAGAAATGGCAAACCACTCCAGGCTCTTTGCTGAGAAAACCCCAAATAGATCAGAGATTGATAGAAATGCCTGAAAAACAACTAAACAAGAAAGATTACTATCACAAATTCCCAGGACATTTAATAGATCTTTATTGATTGATTCTGGGAAATATTCCAAGATAAATGATCTTCTAAATTTATTTGAATGTACTTATTGGGAAGAAAATCAACAGTATATAAATATGAGTTTCTTCAACACTTTCAATAAAATAAATATTCACTTCAGTTGGATTCTAGTCACTCTTACTTGGAAGCATCCATACAGCCATGTGAGAAATGGATGGTCATTTGGTTTCCACAGTCATAAAAATTTAATTGGAGAAATGAAACCCACAAGGACATCAAGGAATAATCAAGGATGGAGATTTATCTTCCCCCAAAAGAATATAAGCTCCTTGGGAAGAGCAGGAATTGACTTTTGTAATCAGGGGTGATGGCCTGAGATTCAAAAAGAATCTTTTGTTTTTTGCCCTTATCCCTCCTCTGTTAGCTTCCCCCTTCTAGAATGTAAGCTCCTTGGGAGCAGAGATTTGTGTTATGTAACTTCTGTAACATCCAATTTATAGGGAATCAGGAAATAAAACGTTGCCTTTGGAGTCTCAAAGGTGTGTCTACTTACCTAGGCATCCATTCCTGCAAGAATGTAAAATAAATCTTCCTTGCATTCATCATCAATGAGTCAGTGAAGTTCTTGGTAAGAAATTTTGTTTCTTACAAATGGAGGATCTGTCTGGGATCCAGACATTATGAGGTGGGGATGGGCCCTGTGGAAACATGAGGAGATGCATCCTGTTGATTTCAATGGTTCAGCTCAGGCTTCCCTCACTCATAAACTGTCCAAGATCCCAGGACCACATTGGTAAATAAGGCCACCAATGAATCCAATAAATCAGGAAGGGAACTAGAGTAAGTTCTACAGTAGCCAGGCAAACTCTGTGCAGAGACCAAAGATAAGAATGTGGACTATTTAGTATTGCCTTTGGTGGCTGGGACCATCTTACAGGATCTGAGGTGTCAGACAGGTTAATAAGATGGGGAATTTAATGTTGCCAAGGAATGACAACTTCTGGGACATACCTCATACAGTCCTGGAAGAGAGGGGATGTCAGAAAACCTAGAGTTGAGTAAATATTAGTGATCTGGGCTCACTGGAGTGTAGAGATCTCCACATTGGGATGCAGGAAGAATCTACACAAGAGAAATTTACAAGAAACTCTAAGGAGAAAGTAAAGAAGTGGGATCCCAGGATCTTCAGAAATTAGTAAAGGAACAACACTGTACTAGACAGAAAGAAAAGGAATTTAAAAGCAGTTTGTGTTTGTGTATGAGTGTGAGTCTGTGTTTTGTCTTCTATGTTTCTCTCAATCTGCTGAATTACAAAGTAAAAGAAATGGTTATTTGGGGATTTAAAAAGGCTTGCTTTGTACACAAAATAACCTGATTTTTCTTAAGCTTTCAAGGTTCACTGCCTAAAGGGAAATGGCCAGGGCCACTGCATGTGGACTTAATGTCCAGTCCAGCCTCTCTCTCTAGAACAGTAGGCTCTCCCAAAAACCCCGTGCTCTATAGTCAGCCTCAGTTTCTCTCTAGAGGAGTCCCTCTGTTCCCCAATCCCCCAGAGTCCCAAAACTCTTTTTCAGAGGACTCTGGATTATGTAAAAGGATGTGGCTATTTTCACATGACTTGGGGAAATCTAGGGAAATCCATTTTACACTTTAAAATCTTTCTCCCTTCCTCATACAGTAGTCCACATAGGGAAAAGTACAAAATTTAGGTGGGGAGATAGGATCCATTGCCATTTTATTCCTAGGGACCTGTGCCTCCATCTCAGGTCTCAGATAGTTAACTGTCATTTCAAAGGTTTCAGGCAATCTAGGAGAATGGAGTTTTTGAGATGGAAAAAAGAGTTTTCTTCCAAAAATGTGACCTAAATTATTGCATGTTTAAATTTAAGTTGTATATGATAGAATTATTCAGTTAATGTATTTGGGAATAAGATTTTAGAAATATATGTGCATTAATATTGAAGTATTGCTACTAGAAGTTTAAATCTGTATTTGATTTGAAGTTAAAAAAAAAGATTATTAAAACAAAGTTCTCTGGTAACTTACCTAAAGAAGTCAATGTTTATATCTGCTAATTAGATGAAATACATTGCTTTCTAAATATTTTTAAATAAATTGTCCTATATTGGACATTTGTAAAAATTATGAGCTTATGCTTTAAAATTCTGTCAGCTCTGCTGAACATATAAGTTTTATGAAATTTGATCCAAAATTATTTAGTTAGATATTATCTATATTGTAAATCTTAAAGTTTAAAAAAGGTGGTTTTAAAAACAAGGGACAAGAAAGATTGATTTGCAAAAGCAATTGATAGTTTGAATGGAACATCCAGTTAGAATCTCACAAGCCATAATATTTATTTTAACTTTTTTTTTTCAATTGGCACATGTAAAAACTGGAAACTTAACTGTAAATTATATGAGATTCCAAATCATTTTTGTGATAAGCTACGTTATATCTATTTGGCTATCACTTATGAAAATTGTGAGATCACTAAGTTATTTGGTGTTATTATCTAATGTTGAAACCTAAAATTGATAAGTAATATTGATATGGATTATGATGGTGGGCAAAGAGAAAGGAATTTGGGCTAGCACCAAATGATGTGGTTTGAGGACCCAAAATGATGTGGGTTATATAGGCAGCAGGTGGTGATAGGAAACAAAAGTTGGGATTTGGTCACATGAAGAATTGACAATGGCCATTCTTTTTGACAAAAAGTAGATTTATTCCTTAGAAGAGGTTACAAACAAAATGGAACGATACAATAGACTCCAGAAATGGTAAATATGAAATAGAGTGGGAGAACATATAATGGAATTTTAATAATTAATGATGGAAAGAGCAAGTTCTGTGGTGGAACTTGTCATTTGCCTGGAGAAAGGAAACACCATGAGGTTGGGGCATGCTGTTAGCTGGCAGACTAAATCCTGAAAGGGGCTTAGCACCTTAAAAGAGTTAGCTATAAGGAGAAGTGGATTAGAAGAGATATTATGTGGCATGGGGAAAGGGAAAAAAGAAAGACAACCCCAGGGCAGAGTCAGTGGACTGACCCAAAGGAAGGTAGCAGTCTTGGGATGACCCATAAGTAGATTTTATAGGGAAAATTTAACCTCAGGGACATGACTTGGGATTCCTGACAGGACATGGCAAGATGAAACTGTGGGTCTCAGGAATCTGACATAAATTGGATTTTAGATTGGACCACCTCCTCAAAGGATGGGACTATGAAGCTAAACTGATCTCTATCAGTGCCTTCTTTCTGCCTGCCTCAGGGACTCTAAGGTGAGGTTGGAAAGGCAGGGGAGGTGAACTGAGCACCTATTCTGGGGTCTATTCCCCTGCTTTGTAAACATACCAGATTTGGAAAAAGCTTGGTTCTGGGGGTAGAGTTCCAGTCTCTTCACCTTTAGGTTTCTGAAGGCTTTTGATTGGGATTTTTGTTAGTTAATTTAAAATTTGGGATTGAAAACTATATGCTAGTTATTTGCATGATCTGTTGGTTTGGGAGGGTGAAGGCTTAGTCCACTCTTCCCTCACTGAGTGTGGCTGCCCCTTAGAAATGAGTTAACAAACCCATTCACTGGAGTTCACCTCCCAAATTCTGCCCTCCCCCACCTCTCCTTGCTAGATAAATGAAATTCCTTTAACATGAATTGCTTCTATTGTTTAAAGGAATAGTTTACTTTTACATGGTGTTAATAACTGAATATTTGTTTTTATTTTTCAAGTCTGTGGTTATTTTAAGGCAAAGTCATTTGTGATGCTATATCAAAGGTTCTACTGCTTAGCAATGCAAGGAACTTCTAAGATTTCTGATTAACTGCAAATTCTTGAAGTACCTAAAAAAGGATTTCAACCTGACAATTCTGCATCTAGTTTTGGTTGTGCTTTGCAGGCATGAGGGATAGATAGTTTAGGATCTAAAACCTCTGATTACTGAAAACTTGCTATCAAGATGAAAACTCTTGGGATTATAATTAATACTGTTTTGAGTTTTGAATTTGGGAATGATTATTTTAATTAAGTTAGTAACCCACCACTTGAGAGAAATACCATTAAGTTATTCAAACGGATTCCCGAGTTGGGTTTAAGGTGGGATTTTTAGTTATTATAATCAGGTCCCTGCTTTTTCCTTTTACAGCAAATTTCTATAATCAGAGTAAGTGATCAAAAGAAGCCATATACATAGTTCAACTATGTAATATTTTGCTCTTTTCAATCTGAAAATATGTAATCAATCATATCATATAATTAGGTAAATGAGTATTTGGCCTAGTCAATTATCTGTTGCTAGATAGATGTATATGTCTGTATGAAATAAGGTCCTTAAAGGTTTCAAATAAATTGATAGAACTTTCTTTGGGATCTAGATGTTATTTTATTGATTATTGAAACTAAAATAGAAACATCTTTAATATGATTTAGAGAAGAGGATTTTAATATATTCAAGTTTTCTTGGAGAGATGTAACTTATGGAATATTTTGTTACATCAATGGGAAAGTCACTTCTATTTAAGCTTGTTACTTATGTGGAAATAGCATTTTTTGTAGTGTGTCTGTGGCACATATTTTCTTTTGAATAATATATTGAAAAGCTGCTGGCCAATCTATATTGGTTTCTCTCAGGCCACTGTACAACAGACCCTGGCAAAAGATGGTTTGCTTGTCTAGGGGGGCAAAAATTGGCGGAGAGACTTTACACATATGCCTCTTGCAGAAGTTTGGGTTAATCTCTCTATCTCAATAATCTGCTTTTGACTGGTATATGAGACCTGTTAAGGAAGGATTTTGTGAATACCTCTGTTCTTCTGATGAGATTCCTCCTTTCTGAAAATTGCTTTTGGGTTATAATGTAGTCTCTATTAAAAGAGATGATACTTCACTAGCTATTTATAAAATCTTCAGGGAAGTATAAGTGCATCTTCCAAGAATGAGAGTTCTGCTCTTAATGCTTTCTCATACTCCCTCTCTAGTTCTCTTAGGTTTGTTCCTCTAGGGTTTGAGCAATTACTCTTACTCTTAAATGGTATATTGACTTTTCTAGAATAATACATATCAAACTAATTATTTCAAGTCTTAACATGGAAACTGTACCCATCAAACCCTAAGAGAGACAGACAGACAGAGCTAGAGAGAGACAGACACAGAGAAAGCGAGAAAGAGTGAAAGAGAGAGAGAGAGAGAGAGAGAGAGAGAGAGAGAGAGAGAGAGAGAGAGAGAGGGAGAGAGAGAAGGAAGATAGGAAAGAAGGAAGGGAGGGAGGGAAGGAGGACACAAAAAAGAGAGGGGAGCTAAAACTCCGTATTGTCTTTAATCTGACCAGCCATTAACTTCAAAATTTACAATTTCATTCTTCTCTGATGAATTTTGAACACCCACTAGCATCAATATTCGATCTTAGCAAAGTATTTCAAATTGTGCTATATCAAGGCTCAACATTATTTTTAAACCTACAAGCTCCTTTTAAAATCTTAATTTAAATCATTACATAATTACAAAGCACAATCCATAAAAATAATGGCTTATCATTACCTCAAGTTAAAGAAACTGTTTAAAACCTTTTGCAAAAATGATGAATGTGATGAATACAGAAAATCATGAAAACATCTACATGAACTCGTACATAGGGAATTGAGCTGAGTCAGGAAACCAATGTATACAAGGACTACAACAATGTAAACAAAAGGAACTAAACTATTAAAAACATCAATAATGAACATAGAAAAATGTTAAGTATAACTCTGTCTTGAAAGAATAAATATGAATTCACTTTTTTTTCTGTTTTTCTCTCTCATGGTTTTTCCTTTTGTTCTTATTTTTCTCTCCCAATATGATGCATAAAGATATGTGTATTTAAAAAATTAATATACATATATAACCAGAAAAAATAAAACAATAAAAAAATTTTTTTAAGAAATATGAGAGGACACCCCCATACTACCATTTTGTTGAAATGGGTGGTCCACATTGCATATATTTTTTAGGCTTTTTCTGTATACTGATCAATTATACTGATTCTTCCTCTTTTTCCTAGCTTTGTGTTTATTTATTTATTTGGTCTTAAAAAATATTATTTATTAGATGGGATGGTTCTCTGGGAATGAAAGAGGGAGGAATACCAGGAAAAATTACTGTGATATATTTTTAAAAGACATCAGCAAAAACCTATTTTAAGTCATATAACATAGAATTTATAATTTAGTGTTTTATATTCAAATGTAACAAAATTTTATAACTATTGGTATGATAGATAGAATGCTGAATCTGACTTTAAGACCTAAATTCAAATCTGGCCTCAATATACTTACTAGCTATCTAACCTCTGCTTCAGTTTCCTTATTTGTAAAATAGGGATAATTATAACATTTAACTCTCAAGAATTGTTGGGAGGATCAAATGAAATAATATTTGTAAAGAACTTTGCAAACCTTAAAACTCCATATAAATGCTACCTAGTGTTATTACTAATTTCCTTAGTCAGAATGTCTGTTCAGTAGTAGGTACAAATTGCTATCTTTAGAGTAATGTTTCTTTCAAATTTGCTTTACTGAAATATATTCATTGTTGAAACCTATCTTGGTATGTATTATGAAAATAAAAAGCTTTTGAAAGCTTTGAAAAATTGAAGCTTTTGAGCTTTTGAAAAAGCGTTGAAAAATTAAAGAATATAAAATACAGAAAGAAAAATGTAAGAAATTTTTAAAAGAAAAAAAAAGAAAGAAATATATTCATATAATTCATTGCATTTAGTTCAGTTTTTAGGATATTTTTTAAAAAGGAAGCCACTAATTAAACTCATTAGCGGGCCAGTGCTTTACTGCCTGGGCATCTTGGCAGGTGTCTATCCATTAGGATTGTTTTCATGTAATTGATCAAAATATGCTGTTCTTTAATCAAATTTGAAAAGTCCACTGAAAGGTATTGAAAAAAGGCTTTTAAAGTCTAGGTTACCAGTAGTCCTAATTCTTTGATCCATCCCTTTCTTGCTCTTCACATAGTCACACCAGTTTCAGGACCTAATCACCTCTCTCCTGACGATTACAATAGCTTCCTAATTGATTTCAGGATTTTTTTCATTTGTTTATTTATTTATTTTTTTTGGGGGGGGGGGAAGCAGTCTGGGTTAAGTGACTTGCTCAGGTTCACATAGCTTGTAAGTATAGGAAGGCGGATTTCAACTCAAGTCTTCCTCACTCCCTGCCAGGTGCTAGTCTATCCATTGTGCCACCTAGCTTCCCTACTTCCTACTTATTTTCTCAAGTTTTTGCCTTCAACAATCCATCCTGTATGTAGCTGGATTCCAGAAGCAAAGGTTTGACCATGTCATTCCCCTGCTAAAAAAGTTCCAGTGGCTCCCTGTTATCCAAAACATAAAATATAAACTCTTTTCCTAGGCTTTTAAATCCTTTGGCATTACTCTGGCTTCAATTTACCATCTCAGGCCAATTTTATATTACTTTCCTTAGCACACTTAAATGCTCCATCCAAACGCTTCTACTTTATGTATCTCATAAATAATATCTCATTTCCTACCTCCTTGTCTTTGTAAATGTTGTGCTACATGCCTGGAATGGACTTCCTACTCACTTACCTCTCATAAAATCCCTAGCTTCCTTCAAGGGCCAATTCAAAGTGTTAATATCTATCTATTGCTTCTTTTATCCCCAGTATCAGTTTGGGGTTTCTTCTACTTCATCCCAAGAACAGAATTAAGGTCTGTGGAGGGAAATTGCAAATCGCAAATTTTGGCTTGATATCAACACTGAGCAATCTGTGGAAACTTAAAAATTTTAATAACCACTTCAATAATAACATGATAAATAAAATGAGTCCTTGGACTTAATATGTTTATTGTCTCTTTCAGGATAATGGATATGGGAAGCTACTCTTTATTCTAATGAATACTTTTCTCCCCTTGGGAGTGGAGTCAATGACTGGAAGTAATCTCAGGGGAAGGTAATCCACCTGGGTGAAAATAATAGAAACTCAGCTATGACCTCAAAGCATAAACAAAGAGTTTTCTGTCACATTCACAGTTGGACTTGGTCCAGAAGAATCACAAATGGGACACCAGACCTACCAGGGCAAAGAAGGGAGTGAGAAGGACTCATGTGGGAAAAACTCAATTAGGTTCCAGAGGGTCAACCAAAATCTAAGATTTGGTCAATGAATGGGGTCTCATGAAAATTTTTCTTTAGAAAGTCTTTTTATTTTATTGAGAGGCATTGTATTAAGGACTTCAAGGCAAAAAATAAAACAAAACAAAATAAAAAAAACATGTTTTTGAATCACTCTTTGGATAGTCTCAACTATTCTGGGTGTCATTTTTTTTTAATATATAAAATGAGGGGATCGTATTCAATCTATAAAGTCCTTTTTAGCTCAAAATCTAGAGCCCGAGGCTACATTAGACATAATCCTTTTATGATAGGTTACATCAGAGCCCTGCTCTCATTCAACCTTTATTAAGCACCTACTGTGTGCTAGAGAAGTAAAATTTAAAAGAAATCAGAATTCTACCCTAAATCTAGTAGGAAACAAAATTTCAAATAAAAGGAAACTTGAATACTCAATATTTTATGAAAAATGCTTTAAGAAGCTCCAAAAATAACTGTAAAGTGATTTTCAAGGAAGTGATCATTGATGTGGGTCAGGAGGGGGCAAAATCAAGGAAGAATTAATGGAGTTTTTTGGTGTCATGGTCACAATCTACTTAGCCATTTGAAGACTTTAAAACAATAAACTTATATGAGACATTTTAGTTCATACAAAGGAAAGATTAAGGCCTGAAATGAGATTCCCAAGGGCAGGAACATGGGAGTTAGAAGTTACCAGGGGAGCTTGCTTGCCCATACCTCCACACCAAGTTTTGGCCAGTAACTCCAGAACACAAGAAATAAATCAGATGAAGACCACAGATTTTCTTTAATTTGAATATATTTTCTTTCCCCTCAAATATTTGTAAAAAAACACAATTTTTTAACATTCTTTTTTAAAAAAATTTTGAGTGCCAAATTCTTTCCTTCCCCATTCTCCTCATACCCACCTCCTTCCCCCTCACATTGAGAAAGCAAGCAATTTGACATAGACTATAATATAATTCCGTGTTAGTCATGTTGTGAAAGAAAATACAGGGAAAAAACAAGAAAAATAGAGAAACTTCCATTAGAATTTAAGGTGAACTAGCTTATGAAGGGGAAAATCCTTGTGGGTTTTTTTTTTGTTTGTTTTTAATTAAATCTTTTTATTTTCAAAATACATAAATGGATAATTTTCAATACTCACCCCTACAAAACTCTGTGTTCTAATTTTTTTCCCTCCCTTTCCTCATTCCCTCCCTTAGTTGGCAAGTGATGCAATATATATTGAACATGTGCAATTCCTCTATACATATTACTACAAGTATCATGCTGCTCCAGAAAAATCAAAAAGGGGGGAAAATGACAAAGAAAACAAAATACAAGAAAATAACAAAAACAGTGAAAATTGAATATATGTATACATATTTATACAGTTATCTTGCTGTACAAGAAAAATTGGATCTATAAGAGAAAAAAAAAAACCTGAGAAGGAAAACAAAATGCAAGCAAACATCAATAGAGAGTATGAAAATGCTATGTTGTGGTCCACATTCAGTTCCTACTGTCTTCTCTCTGGCTGTAGATGACTTTCTTCATCACAAGACTATTGGAACTGGTCTGAATTACTTCATTGTTGATGAGAACCATGTTCACCAGAATTGATCATCGTATAAAATTGCTATTGCTGTATATAATGATTTCCTGGTTTTGTTTCCTCATCTATAATATGAAACAGATGGGCGTTCTTTCTGTCTCTAAATCCACCATGCTGTGATCCTAAGATGATGATATTAAGTCAATACATCACTTATGTGGTACCCAGGGTATTCAGGGACCAGTTGGGTTTTTGAAAAGGTTCACTCTCCAGGAGTTACCCATCCATGAAGCAGTTACAAAAGCTCAGAAAGTACAGTAGGATCCTGTCTGACCTAGAGTAGTAGTGGCAAATTAAGATCCTTTGTTGTTGCTGACAATTTGAGGTCAAATGCTGAACCAGAAAGAGGTAACCAGAGTTTACTATCAAGAGATCGTGGAGCAGGGGCAGAGTGTGGTGGAATTAGGAGAAAGGGGTAATCTGAGTTAGTGTAAGATATAAGGAGAGAGAGGGATAGAAACAAAAGTGGAGAGAGAGACCCTATAGAGACTGAAGTGCCATATTATGGGATGGCAGACAAGGATGCATCAAGGAGTCTGAAAAGAAACTGACAAATTAATAAAGAATTGAAGGGTAGACAACCAGTCCAACAGGTTAAGCCTGGGAAATCCAGGAAGCCCAGATTAAAATGATGATGAAACTGGAATGACTAAGGAATGTGGTCAGTCATGAATAAGATGAATTGTCAGATGACAAAGATTTGGGCTTCACAGATTCCTTCAGACCTGGTAGGAGCAATATAACAGTCAGTCATGGCCATCTGATATTTTCAATGACAAATTTATATTCAAGCCCAGGTCCTCATCTCTGATAGAATCCCAGAGTTTACTTTTACCCAGATACAACAGGCCTCTATAATTCAGTCATTGTCTTCTGCACCTTCCTCTTGTAAATATTAATTCATTTATTTGGCCCTGGCATAATTCTCAGCTGAGGTCACAATCAATCTATGCATGAGTTACATTTTTAATCAGCTTTAAAATATAATGGAAAATGCTATAAAAATGTAAGAGCAAATGCTTTTTAAATGACAGCTCTTTCAAAATAGATATCATTTATATCCATTTTGATCTTTGGTATGTATTTTGTTTAATTCATTTTAATAATGTATTAATGCATTTATACTATGAAACCCTTTAATATCCCTCCTCAGGCCTTAAAAACACATACAGTAGCCACCCTCATTAAAAGCCCAGTGAAAATTGGCAATTGCATCATTAGTGACTTTATGGAATCTAAAACCCAACATGAAAGGAACATGAAACAAATAATAGATAAAATCAACAGTTTTAAGTTGAGCACAAGAATCAGTACAGGGATTCTTCTGAGAGTTTACAAAATGAAAGCTTTCAAGGGAGAGAAAGACTGTGGTTGTGACCCTATAAGCAACAGAAAGAGCATTTTGGTCAATCTCAGTTGTTATAACAGGTTCATCCAAAAATGAACATTCTTGGAAACTGGCAGACAGGAAAGCATTACTTTACATCAAACTTAATATTGCTTGTTAAATGGAAGTTCTTATGCTTCATTTGTGAAATGAATGAAAAAATGGATGAGAAAATATTAATTAAATTCTAGCTAGCTACATTTCAGATATCACTGCTTATGTGTTGGATACTGTTTTAAGCACTGAGGATACAAATACAAAAGTGAGACTATGCCTGCCCTCAAGGAGCATACAGTTCTAATAAAAACAGATAACATAATAAGGGAATAGGAGCCAAGGAAGTGAGTTTTGATCTGGGGAGTAAAAGGGCTTGTGTGAAGGAAGTTATTGGGCAGTAAAATGTCTTATCCTTTCCAGAATCAGTGGCAGTGATGGGGTAAAAGACTGTTTGATCCTTAATAGGTAGGGGGGCCACAGGGAAAGGCATTGATAGGAGAAGGTCTTTGTTGAATTTAAGTGTGCCTTTGTAGCAGTGGAGCCCAGTTGAATTCCCATAGCTACTTTCTTTT
>JAJPUD010000191.1:145794-336294 GCA_023553655.1 Myrmecobius fasciatus | reverse complement strand
TCTATCTATCTATCTATCTATCTATCTATCTATCTATCTATCTATCTGTCTGTCTATCCACACACCCATCCATCCATCAGTCCATCCCTCTGTCCATCTATCTATTTATACATCTCTTCTACCTACCTACCTACCTACCTACTGAATGAAATGGGAAACTGAGATCTTCTCAGAATATTAACCTTGGGTAGTTCAGGCTCTGTTTAATTATTTAGCTCTGGGAGAAGGGCAAGATTTGCTCTTCCAGCAAAAATGTTTGAGATAACCCTTTTGACCCCTTGCTCAACTGCTTCTCATAAGAGGTAAACCTGACTAATTACTTAATGGCATGGAAGATATCTCCAATTTAGCTATCCCTAGGAATGCCTTGACAGACCAGATCACCTTGATGAATGGTTTAGTAGTTTGGGAATATTTAACCCTCTTGCTTAATCAACCCTTTTCTTAATAATATACCCTGGTTACTTCTGTAAATTGGCCTCCCTGTCCCAACTCCTCTGGGAGAGAATTGAAATGTCTGCATTTTATGTCCCTAAACTTTGACAAAAGAGTTAGAATCTATGTAGCAGACAGGGAACAGACCTTAGAGTCTGAAAAATTCAGGTTCAAGCCTTGCCTCTGACATATTATGATTATGACCCATTAAACTCTGTGTCCCAAGCACCTAAGATTATAAATTATAGAACAGTAACAGTTTTGTGGTTGCAGAACTAGACTGGGTATAGATTCAGTTTGATGACCTAATTTGAGCCTGATTTCCATTTCCTCAGGCAAGAATTATCCCTCTTTACCAGGAGAATATTGTGCATAGTAACAGCAACATTGTGCAAAGATCAGTTGTAAACTATTTAGCTATTCTCAGCAATACAAGACAATTTCAAAAGACTCAGAGTACAAAATGCTGCCCATACCCAGAGAAAGAACTAATGTATTCTCAATGAAGATTCAAGCATAGTATTTGCTTTAATTTTTTTATGTTTTTTTCTTCCTTTTGGTTTGTTTCTTCTTTTACATCATGACTGATATGGAATTGTTTTACATGATTGCATATGTTTTCAAAAAGTCCCCATGGAACGCAGCAAAACTGAGGAGTAAGCCTGGGATGAGCTGCTACTACTGCTCACTGTTTCCCTAGTTGCAAGCTTATCCAAGAATAGTGTTACAACCAACATTCTTTTAGAGTGAGAAAAGAATCCCTTTATTCAGGGATTCTTAGGAGAAGCTGATGTGCTACTGAGTAAGATATATACTGAATACAGAAACAGGAGCAAGTTTTACACTGTTAGTTTGGTTCCTCATCCCTTCCTTCAAGGTCTGGATTGGTTGGATTTACAATCTGTGTTAGTTACAGTTGGCCTGATTTACAATCCTCTTTATTCCATATGTCAAAAGGCTTGTGCCCTGTCATTGACACTAGCCAGTTTGGGCCCATTTAGACCTGGGACTCTGTTAGGAACTTTGTTATTTAGCCAGTTCCTTGACTCATACAATGATTAACAATATGTTTTACCCCTCCCTTCACCCTGTTTTGATAGTTATCTGTGGAAATCTAACTTCTTATAATCACACACATATATAACCTATATAAAATTGCTTCTTGTCTTAGGGAAGAAGAAGGGAAGAGAGGGAGAAAAATTTGGAACTCAGAATTATGTAAAAATAAGTGTTAAAAATTGGCTTTACATATAATTGAAAATAAAATAAAATACTATTGAAATTTAATAGTTAAAAAAAATTATCCTCCTCTCCCACCCTGTGATTTTCCCAATCACTGTCATGTGCCAATCTTGTCCTAGGTAGGTAACAACATCAATCAAATGCAAGTTTATGAAGCATTTGATAAGATTCTCCATACAAAGTAGATGTTTGTCTTGATAGTCAAAAATATTGGTGTGAAAAGCAGGCATAGTATGAAAACCATATTGGAAAATATTTTTCAGGATCAGGAAGTAAAAAAAAGCTTATAGACCTGAGTTCAAATTCTGTCTGAGACACTTACTAGCAATGTGATTCTGGGCAAGTGACAAACTCAATTTCCTCATCTAAAAGTTAGGATAATAATAGCACCTACTTCATAGGGTTTATGTGAAGATCAAATAAGTTAACAATTGTAAATTGCTTAGCATAGTCCTTGGCCATAGTAATTCCTTTATAAATGTTAGCTATTATTATTGTTCTTTGCTACCACAAAATGTGGCACTGTGAATATTTTGTTATATAAGTGTACTTTCTTTTTGTCTTTTACTTCCTTGTGATCTATGCTCAGTAATGGGATTTCTGGATCAAACCATGTGTATATCTTCATCTTTTTTTTAAAAAAAGCACAATTCCAAATTGTTTCTCAGAATGGTCAGATCAATTCAGAACTCTAACAAGTTTATTGCTATGTTTGTCTTCCAACAGCCCCTCTAGCATTGACTGTTCCATATCTTATCCATAAATACTTGTCTTATTTCCCTTTCTTAACTATTCTGCAAGATCCTTAAGATAAGGGAACATATTCAATCCAAGTTTTTGTCCCCTTTAGTATTAGTATATTGTTTTACATATAGTTAAAGTTCTCTATCTGTCTCTGTCTCTGTCTCTGCCTCTCCTACTCTCTCTCTCTCTCTGTCTCTCTTTCTTCACACACATACACACATACATTTTTGTTTAGATTTTTTTTCCCCAAAAAAAAGAATGTAAGCTCTTTGAGGTAAGGATCTGTTTTATTTTGTCTTTGTATGCCCAGCAGAGTGACGTAACAAGTACTTAATAAGTGAATGATTGCTTGATCATGTTAGTAGCCCCAAAGCCTTTTAATTTTTAATTTATTTTCTTAATAATAACTAATTAAATGATCCCTTAAACTTTGGCTGAATACTTATTAAATTTCCTTCCCAGTGATAATGCTTTTTTGGAAACATCTAGATGGATTGATAAAAATCTTTTAGGACAAAAAGGCATCTGAGGGGTGGCAATCTGCACCAAAAGATGTACTCTTACAAAAATGAGACCTTAGATCCATCTAAGAATCTAAAAAAAGTATTATGTGCAAGAGATTCAAAGTTGACATAAAACAATGAAGTGCTTCTGGGCTTGCAAATCTACTGCCACATAGAAAAACAAATGCTAGCTCTGGAGGCAAAGGACTTCAAATACAATTCCCCTTGTAAATAACCTTCAATAAGTTGTCTAACCTCTCTAGATTCATCTGAAAAATTAGGAGGTTAGACTAGATAGATGATCTCTAAGCTCTTCTCTAGTTCTATATTACTGTAATCTGAGTTCTTATTAAACTACCTCCTGCTACCCCCACACCACCAAGAACAAATCATTAAAAATCTTAAATTTACAAAGTATTTTCCAATTCATATACTACCTCAGTATTAAAAAAAATGTTTTTTGCACTTTTTTATTTTCATTTTTTTTTTAAAGTAAAATTCTGACTCTGCTTATTTACCATGTAATCCTGGATTGACTAAGTATAAG
Organism: Myrmecobius fasciatus; assembly: GCA_023553655.1. Lineage (NCBI taxonomy): Eukaryota > Metazoa > Chordata > Mammalia > Dasyuromorphia > Myrmecobiidae > Myrmecobius > Myrmecobius fasciatus. The sequence continues at coordinate 332,823 of JAJPUD010000191.1, read as the reverse complement.
TAACCTTTCTGGGTTTTAGTTTCCTCATTGATAAACTGAGAAGTTTGGAATGAAAAAGTTTCAGGGTTGAAGTGGCTTGGCCCAGATTAGATTTAAGGTTCTTTCCATCTCTTGTGATCTTATATAACAATTTTTAAACCATTAAGCAATATTTTAAAAGTATTATAATATTCTCATAATCATTTTACCAGTTTGAGAATGTTCTCTTTTTGGGGCAGGTATTTGGTATAGTGGATCGAGCATCAGCCCTGAAGTCAGGAGGATCTGAGTTCAAATCTGGTCTCAAACATTTAACACGTCTTAGCTGTGTGACCCTGGGCAAGTCACTTAACTCCAATTGCCTCAGCAAAAAAAAAAAAAAAGAGAGAGACAATTTTCTCTTTTTTTTTTTTTGGAGCTTTCAATTGCCATGGTCACTAATGACCTCAATTCTATTATTGTTTGACTCAGTCACTTTGACTGGTCCATTTCTAGCCTGGGCTCATTTGTCCTTCCTGACTTTGCCCTTGAGTATTCCCCATATTGTTAATGTATTTATGACTCAGATGGCATAGCCCATGTTGCTAAGAACTCCTGAAAGCCACAGTCCTCAGCTTCCAAAGTAATAGGGGTCACAAGGGTATACCACTACACCTTCACTTCATCACCCTCACTCTTTCCTTCTTCTTTTTTTTTTTTTAAACACAGGTAGAGAAAGAAAGGAGCTCTGCCCAAAGGAATAGAAATTTTGATTGCCTCACTTCTAAAATATGTGGATAACTGAGTCAAATTCATAAGAATACAAGTCATTCTCCAGTTGATAAATAGTCAAAGGATATGAACAATTTTCAAATGAAGAAATTAAAGCCATCTGTAGTCACATTTAAAAATGCTCTAAATCACTATTGATTAGAGAAATGCAAATTAAGACATCTCTGAAGTACCACTTTTCACCTTTCAGATTAGCTAAAATAACAGGAAAAGATAATGATAAATGTTAGAGAGGATGTCAAAACTGAGAAATTAATGCAGTGTTGGTGGAGTTGCATTCTAATCTAGCCATTCTGGAGAACAACTTGGAACTATGCCCAAAGGGATATAAAGTTGTGCATATGCTTTGATCCAGCAGTACCACTCTAGATCTGTAATCCAAAGAGATCATAAAAGAGAGAAAAGGACCCACATGTGCAAAAATGTTTGTAGCAGCTCTTTTTGTTCTTGCAAGGAACTGAAAAATGAGAGTAGCTGAATAAATTATGGTATGTATAATGGAATACTATTGTTCTATAAGAAATGATGAGCAGATTGATTTCAGAAAAATCTGGAAAGACTCCTATAAACTGATGTTGAGTGAATTGAGCAGAACCAGGAAAACACTGTACAGAGCAACAACAGAATATGTGATGCTCAACTATAATAAACTTAGCTCTTCTCAGCAAGTCAGTGATTCACGGCAGTTCCAAAAATCTTTAGATAGAAAATGCCATCTGCATCCAGAGATAGAACTATAACAACTGAATATGGATCAAAGGATACTATTTTCATTTTTTCTTTTCTTTTCTTCTCTCATGGTTTCCCCCTTTTATTCTGATTTTTTTCAATATGATTCATATGGAAATATGTAAAAAAGAAAAATTAATGTATATGTATAATCTTAAAAATTAAGAAATAAAGTTAAAAAAAAAAAGGTCCAAGGACAAGCCCCATTTGGTCATTGTTTGGATCTTGATTGGCCCAAAGTGACTGTAAATAGCAATTGTTTGTTTAGACCAGAAATCCTGAGGGTCTTCCCCTCCCAGATTGACTTTTTTGGGGGGGCCTAAGTAAAAGAGGTCACTCTCTGCTTCATTTCTTACCTAGCTTTAATCATTGAATGGGCAGTTGCCTCAATCATAAGACCACGTTCTCTTACTCCATCCAGGGCCATTTCCAGTTTTCCTGATCTATACCTTGCCATTGGACTACAGATGACTCTGGAGGACAAAGTGAGGCAAGTGATCTTGCACAGCCCTCCCTCACTTAAATCCAATTAATTTCCATGTCATGGTTTCACCTTCCTGATGTCATGATCCTTTTCAAGAATGAAGGACATACAACACAGGTAGAAGGTGATTCTTATCTCAGGGTGATTCATAGTGAAATTTGGCAACAGATCCAAAGATGCTTGCTATTCTTACTCAGATTGGCTCTATTCTGTTCTACCTTTCCCCAGAGGATACAGTTGAGCCCCTCTATTTTTCCTGACATTTGGAACCTCCAAGTAATATTCTTTTAAAGTTACATACCTTGCTTTAGGCAAGGCTGTTCAGTGGCTTATGCTGTAAATCTGTAAATCATTCAGCTAATTAAAAACTAAAAAGGTGAAGGTGCTAAGCTCAATTGGGGGGAAAAACAATATCCTTTCTTTTGATGGATATATTTAAAATTTACACTAAAGACAAAAAAGAAAAAGGGGGAGCACCCAGAAGAGAAATAGTTGACAATTTTAAGTTACAAAAAAAAAAAAAAAAAAAAAGCAAGGACAAGGAAGAAAGCTGCTGAATGGAAAGATAATTGAAAAGTTGTTAAGGAATGATTCTGAAGTGATTAAATTGTAGTTAATGACAACTTGAGAGATGGCCAAACAGAAGCTTGTGGGGGTTGTATATTAGGTGTTAACTGGCATATTATCAAAGGCAGCAGCAGGTCAAACAACTGAAATATAAAATATAAATTTCCATTTATTTTTCATTTGCTCAGGGGATAGATTAACTTCTGATAGCTATGTCTAAAGTCAGGTTTATAAATGATAAGTAGGTTGGATTCAGTTGATCAGTTTCCTCAGAGAACATTTAATAGCATCATAAATTTAGAGATACATAAGAGATTATCTGTTTTGATTCCCTGGTAGATGAGGAAAATGAGGTCCAAAAAAAAAAGATTTTCCCAATTTCATACAGATAAGTAAATGTGGCAGGACTGGGATTTATTCACAGGTCTACTGACCCCAGTGCCAATACTTTTTCCCTCTGCTTGCTAACTTTCCAGTTCCCTGGAAGCAATGATATTAAATCAGTGCCCAGTGTGATCTATCAGCCATAAAAGCTAATGAATGCTCTCTGGAGCTTCATTGAGCTTGTAATGACCAAGATCAGAGAGATTGTTCTCTGTTGTTGTCTGTTAGACAACACATGAACCACTGTATTAACAAACTGCATATCATGGAAAATACCAATGAGTTAATGAATGCCCTTGATGTTATGCTTAACACATATGCAAATGCCTCCTGGGAAAGATTAGTTGGGGAAGTTCCACCTGTTTGATGTATCATTTTAAGTACATTCTAAAATGTAAGCTCATTGTGGGCAGGGCTCCCTTTTGCCTTTGTGTCCTTAGCACCTAGCTGAATGCCTAATAAATAATAAGCGTTTCATAAATGTTTGTTAATGAATAGATCGAGCTTGTTGGATGATTTTTGATCAGTTAACAAATTGAAATAGATGCTCTTGAGAATTTCTTTCATTTTGTAGATTCTCTGGTTGTGATGGTGTGGATGGACTCCAGCAAAAGACCATGTCCCTAGTATCTAAGTAGGACCCAGAGAGGAGCAAGTTGATCCTGTGGAATTATCTTGTACAAAAAGATCTATCCTGTACTGATACCCACTGTTACCTTATATAACGTGGAGTGAAGTTATATACATCAACTCCCAAGGTTATCATGTATAAACAGGACAACTATGACCACCAGTTGATTTACTGACAACATAATTAGTATTATTAGCATTCTTTGCTCCAGATCATTTCCCATAAAAAATTCCATATCTCTCCCTGTTAACTGAGAATTCATTAGGAATTTTATCCACTTGTTATGCCCCTTGCTTGTAGTAGTTCTTTTTCCAAGGAATTGGAAATCTATTGGATGCCTATCAATTGGGGAATGGCTGAATAGCTCATGATATATGAATGTAATAGAATACTTTTTTTATTATGAGCAGAGTGATTTCAGAGAAGCTTTTCATGAACTGATGTTGAGTGAGGTGAGCAGAATTAGGAGAATATCAAGATTGTATGATGATCAACTAAGATAGACTCAGCTCTTCTCAGCAATGCAATGATTTAAGATAATTCCAATAAATTTGAGATGGAAAATGCCATCCACATTCAAAGAATAAAGTATAGAGATTGAATGCATATTGAAGCATACTACTTTCACCTTTTGTTTTTCTTTCTTGTTTTTCCCTTTTATTTTGATTTTTCCTTCACCATATGACCAATATGGAAATATGTTTAAACTATTAATACATATATAACCTATATTAGATTTCTTGCTCTCTTGGGGAGGGAGAGAGAAAAATATATATGGAGGGAGAAAAATAATTAGAACAAAATCTTAGAACTTAAAATCTTATAAAAGTGAATGTTGAAAACTATCTTTACATGTAATTGGAAAAAATAAAGTACTATTAAATGAAAAAAAAAAAAAAAAAAAAAGCATTGACCTGGAGATAGTTTTAATCTGTGAATTCATTCCAAATGATTCCTCTCTTTCAAGACTGGTTGGACCTCATCAGTTGTTCTTACATTCCCATTATGAGAATATGGCCCAATGGATTTGGGCCTAGCTCACAGTCTTTATCTTCTCCCCAAATCTTTCCTTCATACTAGGGAACTTCCAAATACTCCTATTTTCTAGGCCCTTAGTATATTCATTTCTGGCTTGATAATATTTATGAGGTACTTAAAACACAAAATAAATGTGAGTTGTGGTCATTGTCACCAACATCATCATCATCATCATCATTTCTACTTGCCATGACTTGCTTCCTCAGCTCCATTTCAGCTACATACATATGATTATACCCTTGATCTTACCATCATCACATGTATAACCCTTCTGTGTTCATCAGCTTCAAAATTCCTACATCTTACTATAATCTTTTGTCATTCCATCTCTTATCTACGCCTTATGACCCTTCACCCTATTCTTCACCATTATTATGACTTCTATCCCTATTTTACCAGGTCATTATCACAGTATATGCTACATTCTTCTCTTTTTAATCTTGATTCTGGTGAATTCGACTCTACACTCTCTATTCTCAAATTCTTTGACTCATCCAATCATTTATCACACTTTGTCAAACTTTGCATTACTTCCATCACCTGCCCCTTTTGTTCCTATTCATGTGTTGCTTGAGATAGCTAGAAAAAATCATGAAATTGTGCTGATGGAATTCATTATATGTTTATGCTACCTCATTTCAAAAGGACTCTTATAGTTGCAAAGCCAACATTCTATTCATCTCTAATTGATTCCCTATCCCACATGCCATATGAGCTGTTCCCGATTTTCTGATTTCTCATCAAATCTCCCACTTCATCCTCTTCCCCTGTCCTCTCTGTGAAGATCTGAAAGTATTATTTTGGTATTAAATTAACAATCAATTATTATTGGGATCCAGGCTTTTCTCCTCACTTTCCTCATTAAGTTCTTGTTCAAAAGTCAGTCAAGACTGATGGGATTACCCTTCACTAGAGTAAAATTTGGTTCTTCAATCTTGTCAGGACTTCACCCAATTAGGAGATCTAACAATGTTTAAAGTATAAACAGAATCCAGTTCAGTTCTTTCTCTGGGAAAAAAGAACCCTGTCTGTTAGCCCATCATTAGGGTTGTAGTGACCCAGCTCACAAAGTAGAAAACCCAACCAGAAAGGTCTGGATGGAGATGGATTCCTCTGTCCAAATTTGCTGGAAGTAGCTGAGTCTCATATGCAAGCCACATTCTCAGCAGAAGGATCTGGTGACTTCTAGCTCACCTCTTTAATGTCCACTATTTAGAGTTGATGTTTATTTGTTAGGGGGAATTCCTTTTCAAGAAATATTCAAGATTTTCAGATTCTCCTCAGACTTGCTTCCCTGTGGTTACCAAGAGAAACTACTGACAATCAATATATTAATTGCTGGCTAGCCTAAGTAATAAATTAATTATTAATTACCCTGAAATTCTGTCTCTTAAGGTTTGTTATTCATCATGGACTTCAACTTATATTTCAATGAAAAAATTGGGGCCATCTGCTGAGAGTTCCCTTTTTTCCCTTTTTCTTCATTTCACACCTCTCTGACATTATCTCCAACTATTTATTATCTCTGATAATATGAAGTCTATGATGAAGAGGAGAACCTTCCCCTTGTCAAGGTTAGTTCTTTGATATGCCTGCTTGATACCTCTCATCCCATCTTTTTCAGCAGATTGTCCCTTCCCATTCTTAATAATTTTCAATTTCTATTATTTCCTTTCTTGTTGTTCAGTTGTTTTTTTAGCTGTGACTGATGCTTTTTTTTTTTTTTTTTTTGCTGAGGCAATTGGGGTTAAGTGACTTTCCCAGGGTCATACAGCTAGGGAATGTTAAGTGTCTGAGATCACATTTGAACTCAGGTCCTCTTGACTTCAGGGCTGGTGCTCTATCCACTGAGCCACCTAGCTGCCCTTGTGACTGATGCTTTTTGAACCTATTTGGTGTTTTCTTGGCAAAGACATTGGAATGGTTTGCCATTTCCTTTTTCAGTTGATTTGACAAATGAGGAATACAAAATAAACAGTCAGTGACTTATCCAGAGTCACACATCTAGTTAGTGTCTGAGGCCACATTTGAACTCAGGTCTTCCTGTCATCCATCCACTGCACCACCTAGTTGCCTGCCTCCTACAATTATGCCCATATTTTTCTCATCCTCAAAAAAATGCCCACTTGATCCTATCAACACCACTATCATTCTATCTCTCTGCTATACTTCTTAAAAAAGTCATTTCTACCCAGTGCTTTTTCTAAACCCCTTGAAATCATTAACTTGGCTTCTGATCTTATTATTCAGTTGAAACTATTCCCCCCAAAGTCTTCAGTGATCACTTACATGCCAAATCCAATGGCATTTTTTCTAATTTTCCTTCTTGAGCTTTCTACAGCATTAGACATTTTGAACCACCTCCTGCTGGCTATTCTTTCCTCTCTCAGTTTTCATGTTACTCTTCTATATTGGCTCTCTTCCTCTTGGTCAATCTGTTTTAGACTTTACTGGATCTTCAGCCTGTTCCCACCTGCCACCTAGGGGTATCATTCCTCTCAAAAGCTCCTTTCAGAACTTTTTATGTTTTCTTACTATTTTCTCTCACTGGGTTATCCCAGCAGTATTCATGGGTTCAACTATCATCTCTATGCAGATGATTCATAAATCTTTTTCTCCAACCCTGTCTCTCTTTTAAGCTTCATTTCCAAATGCCTCTAGGACATTTTAAATTAGATGCTATGTGGGCAACTCAACATCAACATATCCCAAATGGAATTCATTATTTCCCCCTTCAAATTATCCCCTTTCTGAACTTCCCATTTTTGTTTACATCCTTACTGTCATCCTCAGCTCCTCACTCATACCACATATCTAGTCCATTGACAAGCCTACTTTTACCTTTACATTTTTCATATAAATTCCCATCTTGCCACCCAAATAACCACCACCCTATTTCAGACCTTTGTTACTTTTGCTTGATCTAATGCAATAACCTCTTAACTGGTCTTCTTGCCTCAGTTCTTTCCTCACTTTAATCTGTCCCCCTCACAGCTACCAAAATGATTTTCTTAATTTGTAGGTCTAACTCAATAAATTTTATCACTCTTTGTTATCTCCAAGATCAAATGTAAAGCCACTATTTGATATTTAAGGCTCTTTACAACCAGGTATGTTCTAAACTTTTTAGTTTTTTCACACTTAATTCATTTCCATATACCATATTATCCATGGATATCAACCTTCTTGCTATTCCTCAAACAAGTCACAATCTCCCATTATTTTACTTTTGTATTAGCAGTGCCTCATACCTGGAATGCCTGTCCCTTGACAGTCTTTGAGTTGACATCCTTCCCTAAATGCTCACCTTAAATCCTACATTTTGCAGGTCTTCCCCATCACTTGATCATTACACTCTGACATTATTTTCCATCTATGATGCACACATAAGTCTTATATAGTTTTTTCTAATCAAAGCAAATCAACAAGCATTTATTAAGCACCCACTATATGTTTTAAGGGCTAAGATACCCTCCACCACACACACAGACACACTCTTTCCTCCTCAAAAAGCCCAAACAACTCTGATTTGAAATGTATTGTGCATTTTTCTTTTTTAGTTGTTTTGTAAATAATATTTTCCCCAAAATTCATGTAAAAATAGTTTTCAACATTTACTTTTTATAAGATTTTGAGTTCCAATTTTTTCTCTTTTTACAAAAAAAAAAGTGAAAATAGTGTACTTTGTATCTGCATTCAGATTCTACAATTCTTTCTTTGGATTTAGGCAGCATTTTCCATTATGAATCTTTTGGAAATGGCTTGGATCACTCTAGTGCTGAAAAGAACTAAAGTCTATTACAATTGATCATTGCAGTGTTCTCCTGGTTCTGCTCATTTCACTCAGCATCAGTTCATTTAAGTCGTTCTAGAAATCTGTCTGCTTATCATTTCTTATAGTACAATAGTATTCTGTCATAATCACATACAATGACTTATCCAACCATTTCCCAGTTGATGGATATTCCCTCAATTTCTAATTCTTTGCCATCAGAAAAAGAGCTGCTATAAATATTTTATATGTGTGGGTCCTTTTCCCTTTTTATGATATCTTTAGAATACAAACATAGTAATGGTATTGCTGAATCAAAGGGTATGTACTGATTGCTCTTGGGGCTATGTTCTGGTTTATTTATTATATTCTCTATTGGAATGTGGAATAGAGTTTGGAATACCCCTTGAAGGCAAGAGCTGTTTTATAGCTTTTCTCTCCTTTGCACCCTGGCACATAGTAAGCCCTTAATACATGTTTCTTGAATTAATTGATTGATGTTAGCATGACAACAAATTAGATGAACATATATCCCTCATCCTTTGTGACAGTCTCTATTTGACATTCAAAGCCTTCATAACTTAAGCCCCCTCCTACCTTTCTAAGTTTCTTATATCTTACTCCCCAAAACACAATCTACAATTAGTGCTGTCCTACAAATAAGACTCTTTATCTTTTGGCTGCCATTTTCCTACATTAATTAATCCTTCTAATGAGCAGTTTGAATGAGGACCTCACAAAAGAGAATTTCCTCCTAAGTCAAAAGCCTTAGTTTGGAACAGTAAAATGCAAATTGAAACTAAATTCATTTTTGTTGTTGTTTGCAAACACATAAAAGGGGTAAAAAAGGATTTTGTTATTTTATTCACACTATGTCCTTATGTCTGCTGTGGGCTATCTAGGATACTGCTACTCATTACGCTGTTTGAAAATGAAATGATTTGTTCTTTGAAGAATAAAGTTATATATATATATATATATATATATATATATAAAGTAACATTTCTGGATTTGGTAGAAGATAGTAAAATGTGCTATTATCATTACTAATTTGAATGTATTCTTTGTAGGCCATTTGTATCATCCAATTCACAGAAAACATACCCAAGTACCACTAACAGCTCTTCTCAGACCATGTGAATGATAGCCATTACTACTTGTCCATTTTTTTTTTTTTTTGGTGAGTTTTGCCCAAGGAATCCCAAGGGGTGAATGTGCTGAGAGTCTTCCTGTTATTTTTTTTGATAGCGCAAAAACTGTTCATTTATTATTTTTGTCTCTTACCAAGTAACCAGCCCAATTTCAATTCATGTTCATTTAAAATAAATTTTTTAAATTAAATCCTTATTATTAGAGACAGCATGAGATCATGGATAGAGAGTCAGGGAGACACCTGACATATCTTCACCATTTTTTGTGGCTCATGGTAAGTCACCTCACTCTTTAGAACTCTAGGCAACTCTCCAAGACTCTTAAGTTGCAGAGGATGTGCCAACCTGTGTCAGTCAAGTGACATTAATCAAGCATTCTGGTGAAAGAGACCAATGAAATTATAAATACTCACCCTATCTTGTGGTGCCAGGAATTGGGCTAGGTCTTAGGGATGCTAAGATAAAATAAGAATCCCTGCCCTCAAGGAATTTATATTCTTTTGGTTAGAAATACTATGTATACATAGAAATAAATGCAGGGAAGCTAGGTGGCACAGTATATTGAGTGGTGGGCCAGGATTCAGTAAGACTCCTCTTGTTCAGTCATTTCAATGACCCTGAAGTGTCATTTCTTTTTCAAGTTCATTTTACATATGAAGAAACTGAGGTAAACAGGTTTAAGTGATTTGCCCATAGTCCCAGCTAGTAAGCGCATCTGGGGCTAATTTGAACTCATGGGGTAATTTCCAGGAGGAATACAAAGGGCAGTTGAAGAACAGGTTCTTCAAGGAAAGTGGAAGAATAGGAAAGAATAGGTTTGAGGGCTTGCTGAACCCTTTTCAGAACTGCTCATCCACCTTTGTCCTCCTTCACCCAATCTTCACCTGTGGCTCCAAGAAGCTATAGGTTGAGGGTAACTAATGAATCTCAAACCTGTTGGTTAGTTAGGGAGGTATGTACTCCAAATATGTGAACTTCCCTCAGCAGAATGGCAGATGAGAACAATTTGTTCCAATGGCTCCGAAGGCAGCTGAAGCAGGAGCTCTGGAAAGTTTAGAGCTTGGTCAGACATAGAAGATGCCAAGATCACCCACTGCATCCCAGCCACTGCCAGTCATCCTGACTTTTGACTTGTCACTGAATTTTGATGGATCTGAAAGAGAGAGTGAGCTGATGATTTTGCACAATACTTCCTCCCTTAAATCCACTTCAGGAAGGAGTCAAAATATCCTCTCAGATGTCATCGGTCCCCTTTGAAGGACAAATAATACTTCTGCTAAAACTGACCCTGGGGGCATAGGATGTAGAAGAGAAGGAGGAGGTGGTGGTAATGAAATATCTCAGGACATTAAAAAACATAATAAGCCTACATTACCCAGATGAGCACAAAACAAAATATTTAATCCCTAATAAGTATTCTAAGGTGCCCTGGACTCTTTTATGTTGTCTCCAACCATTCCATTCTCTTCACAGTTGAATCCAACTGTATTCTTAGAAACTTTTAATAACAAGAAATATTTTAATATTAAACAAAACATAAATAGGAAGGGATAGCCAAAAATACATAAGATATTACAGTAGTAAAAACTTGTTTGTTTGTTGCACAGCATCTCTTTTGTCCTATCTACTGTTTTGAATAATTGATGCAGCTGCTTTAGGTAAGGGTTGAAGTGTGGGGCAATGAGGAGATCTGAGTTGTCTTTCCAACTCTACCACTTAAAGTCACTCCTATGAGCTTAATAGAGTGACCCAGGCCAAGTGACTGTCAACTACTCTCTGCCTGGATTTCCTTATCTATAACATGGGGATAATAATAGCTCCTGTGTCAAAGTATTTTTATGTGAATCAAATGAGATACATGTATGTATTAAGAGTTTTGTCCATCTTTAAGTGCTTTCTAGTTCTAGTTATTGTTATGATGATGAAGGAGAAAGAACTGCTGGTCCTTAAATTCTAGAGGTACCAAGGAACTGAATGGATTATAGGCCTATGGATTATTTTGCTCTCCACAGAAGCAAAGGTAACACTGATCTGATAAACAGTCTCTTAGAAATAAAGGAAAGAATGTGGATTATATCTGACTGGTGTAAAGCAGGTATCTATTCCTTGGCTTGCCAGATAGGAAAGGAGGTCAGTTGAGTCTCGGGATCAGCTAGTTAGAGAAGGATTGTTAAGCCTGTTTGAGTTGTAACCTTAAACCAAGTCCAACTCTAGCTGCATCTGATCCTAATCTAAATCTGGCCAATGGACCATGATGCTTCTGGAAGAGGAAGTGAGGCTGGTATCTTTGCACAGCCCTCCCTCACTTCAATTCAATTTATTTGCATGTCATGGCATCATCTCCCTGATATCATGGTCCTCTTTAAGAATGAAGTACAAACAACACTTCAGGGCAGTTAGTTGGTGAAGTGAATCAGGTCACAGGTTGGTCAAATCTTCCTTTTGATACCAGCTGAGTAACCTGGGGAAGTCATAATTTCTGTCCACCCCAGTTTCCTCATCTATAAAATGGGGATAACAACAGTTAGCGCTTATTTTCTAAGTTTGTTATGAGAATCAAATGAAATAAAATATGAAGTACTTTACAAACCTTAACGGTTTATGTAAATAACAGCAAAGTCTCTGAGCACTTCTTTTTTCATTGATTCTTTAAAGTTCTTTGCTTATACTGTGTTGTACTTGATTCACACCCACCATTGCCCTTTGGATGAGCCTTAGAATCAATTACACAAAGCATGTTTATATAAAAATGAAAAATCACATACTTATGGGTTTTTTTCTCCCAAAAGATATACAATTACCCTTTAAAGGTCTACATTATTGTTTATTAACCACACTATTTCTGATTTAGTGAGAACATAAAACCTTCTTTAGCAAAATTAGCAGTAAAATTTCATCCCATTCCCTTCCATGTTTAATTAAAATCTGATGGCTTCTTTTCTGGGGAAGCCTTGAAGCTTGTAATTTAGCTCTGTTATTTCTTTTTCTAGCTTTTTTAGCTGCATGACCAATTCACTGATCTTCTCTTTCTCTATTTTATTCAAGGAAGCATCTAGAAATAGAAATGCTTAAAATTTCTCCCAAGAACTGCTTTGGTTGCATCCCATAAATTTTTATATATTGTCTCATTATTGTCATTCTCTTGGATGAAATTATTGATTGTTTCTATGATTTGTTGTTTGGCCCACTCATTCTTTAGGATTAATTTCCAATTAATTTTTGTTCTATGTTTCCTTTGTTACACATAATTTTTATTGCATTGTGATCTGAAAAGAAGGCACTTACTATTTCTGCCTTTCTGCATTTGATTGAGGTTTTTATGCCCTAATAAATTTTTGTGTAGGTGCCATATACCACTGATAAAAGAAAGTGCTTTTCTTTCTATTCCTATTAAATTTTCTCCAAAGGTCTCTCATACCTAATTTTTCTAAAATTCTATTCACTTCTTTAACTTCTTTCTTGTTTATTTTGTGGTTTGATTTATCTAGTTCTGATGGATGGAGGTTGAGATCCCCCACTAGAATAGTTTTGCTGTCTATTTCTTCTTATCCACTTAACTTCTCTAAGAATTTGGATGCTATACCACTTGGCACATGTATGTTTAGTATTGATATTACTTCATTATCTATGATACCCTTTAGCAGGATATAATTTTCTTCCCTAATTCTTTTAATTAGATCTATTTTTGCTTCTGTTTGATCTGAGATCAGGATCACTACTTCTGAATTTTTTTTTTTTACTTTAGCTGAAGCATAATATATTCTGCTCCAACCTATTATTTTCAAATGTATTTCTTGTAAATAACATATTGTAGGATTCTGGCCTTTAATCCACTCTGCTATCTGTTTCCATTTTATGGGAGAGTTTATCCCATTCACATTCATTATTAAGATTATTAACTCTATTTCCCATCATCCTATTTTTCCCAGGTTATGTTTTTCTCTCTCCTTTCACTTTTTCCCTTCTTATCAGTATTTTGCTTCTCACCACCACCTCCCTTAGTCTGCCCTAACTTTTTTTCAGCCACCCCTCCTTTCTTATCCCTTTCTTCTACTTCTACTCTTCCTTCTATTAGTCTCCCCCTTTCCTTTCCCCTTTCCCCTCCTACTTCCTTAAAAGGTGAGACAAATTTCTATGCCAAACTAAGAATGTATGATATTTCCTCTTTGAGCCAAATCTGATGATATTAAGGTTCAACAGCACTCATTCTCCTCTTTTCTTTCTCTTTATTGTTAGTCTTTTGTGTCTCTTCATGTGACATAATTTACTCCATTTTGTCTTCCCCTTTCACTTCTCTCAGGATAATCCCTTTTCCACCCCTAATTTATTTTTTATACCATCATATTAAAATTAACTTATATCTTCACCCTCTAAGTATACCCCTCCTAAATGCCCTGACAAAGATACAGTTCTCAAGAGTTACAAGTATCATCTTCCCACAGAGGGATGTAAACATCTTAACTTTTAAAAAAGTCTTTTTTCTTTTTCTTTTCTTTTTTTTTTCAGAGTATGTTAAGTTTATTTATTTATTATTAAAGCTTTTTATTTGCATAACATATATATGAGTAGTTCTTCAACATTGACCCTTATAAAGCCTTCTGCTACAAATTTTCCCCCCTAGTCCCCTCCCCTCCCCTAGATGGCAGGAAGTCCACTACACGTTAATTATATTAAAATACTTGACAAGTCGAATATATGTATACATATAAAAACAGTCTTTTTTCTTCCCTCTTTGCCTTTTTATGCTTCTCTGAGTCTTTCATTTAAAGACCAAAATTTCTGTTCAGCTTTGGTCTCAGGGTAGAAAGGACTAGGCATGTGAAAGCTCAACTCAGCTTTTAATAGAAGAGTATCAATTTGAATTATTTTTTTAAATTAGGTGCTGAATTTAATAGTTTCTGCATTTCTAATGGAATGCAAATTCTGTCAAGTTCTATGAGGCAGTTAGGTGGCTTAGTGGATAAATGCTGGTCTGGAGACAGGAAGACTTGAATTCAAATGCATCTCAGAAAGTGTGTGACCATAGACAAGTCAATTCTGTCAATTCTGTCTGCTTTCTCAATTTCCTCAATAATGAAAAGGTTATACTAGCATCTACCTTCCAGGATTTTTTTTTTTTGTTTGTTTGTTTTTTGCTGAGGCAATTGGGGTTAAGTGACTTGCCCTGGGGCACACAGCTAGGAAGTGTCTGAGATCACATTGGAACTCAGGTCCTCCTGACTTCAGGGCTGGTGCTCTAACCACTGCGCCACCTAGCTGCACCAAAAATATGTGTCTCAGTCTGCATCTTGAGTCTATCATTTCTTTCTTTTTTTTTTTTTTTTCTTTTTCTTTTTTGCTGAGGCAAGTGACTTGCCCAGGGTCACACAGCTAGGGAATGTTAAGTGTCTGAGGTCAGATTTGAACTCAGGTCCTCCTGACTTCAGGGCTGGTGCTCTGCCACCTAACTGCCCCTACCTTCCAGGATTTTTGTAAAGAACAAATGAGACATTTGTAAAATGCTTAGCACAGTGCCTGGCACATAATAGGTACTTAATATATGCTTATTCCTTTCCCCTTCCCTATTCCTGCTTTCAAAACATCACTTTAACACACTAGTTCAAAACACCACTCTATTGATACTAAAAAAGATTTTAGCTCAAGAAGCGTTCTTAAAATCTATTCCAGCACTTTTATTTTACCCATGAAAAACTGGAGTCCAGAGAAGTTAAATGATTTACCCAGAAGACATTCTAAGTAGTGACAGAACTAGGAAACAGAACTTGCCCTTCTGATTACTGGTTCTGTGGTCTTGTGACCACATTTTTTCCATTCATTTATAAAATAGGATAATGCTATCAACACCAAAGGTTTATTATGAGACTTAGTACATAGCATTCATTTAAGCACCTAATAGATTCAGAGCATTATACTAGTTGTATAAGGCTTGAGGGAGCTACAAAGACTATAGATTTAGAGATTCCAGAGTTTATAGTCTAAAAGGGGCAATATGGCATAAATCAATACTTAAAATACAAAATGTTACATGATTAATTGTACTAAAGAAGCATAAAGTGCTATGTGAGATCTGAGGGAGAAAGCATTACTAACTGGATGTGAGAATCAATGAAAGGTTCATGGAAGAAGTATCATTTAGACATTGCTAGCAAGTAATGATGAATAGATGGGAGAGTGTGGAATGAATATGGGGGATGGCAAGAGAATCAATTTGACCAAGGTACAAGATATGTATCATAAAAGTATAAAGATAAGATTGGAACTATAGGGTGATATTATAGGATTGCTCTATGACCTGATTGCTGATTTTATACTCAAGCATTTATACTCAATTAGGTAGGTAGGTGGTACAGTGGATACAGTGCCAGGCCTAGAGACAGGAGGATTTAATACCAACTAGTTGTGTGACTTTGGGCAAGTCACTTAATCCTTTTTGCCTCAGTTTCCTCATCTGTAAAATGAGTTGAATAAGGAGATAGTAAACTATTCTAGTACCTTTGTCAAGCAAATGGAGTCAGGAAATATTTAATCAATAAGGCAATACTGAGCCACTGAAAATTTCTGAAGATTAGGAAAGCTTTTTCTTTCTGACTCCAGATTCAGCATTGTTTTTATTGTGCCACTTCACAGAACTTGACCAAACTTGCATTTAATTGAAAATGGAGAATGAAAGGCAAGGGAGTGAAAGATGATTTGGAGGGTGATGGTGAGTAGTGGTGGTGACACCCGAGCAGAAAGACCTGTAGAATTGAGGAGGATATTGCAGTTCAGCTATGTATTAAATGGAGGTTCAACTGGGGTTCAAGAAGTGAGAATGAAGAAAGGGTTTTGGGGGAATTGATACAAGAATTATTTTTGGAGATAGAATCCATAGAAGTTGTGAGAAATGGAGAAGAGGACAGTTAAGGATTAGGAACATGGGAGATTAGGTGTCAAAGACAAGAACAATGGTGTCAGAAGGAGAGGAAGGAGAAAATACAATGTTAGTCGGCGTTTTAATACTCTCCAGATGGTGATGATCTTCCTTCACCACGGAGAACTGGGGAACTGTTTTTTGATTCTTTGCATTGCACTTAATAAATACTGACTTAATTAAAAATGATTAACTGGTTTTCAGAATTGGAATCTTGATCTGGACTTTGGAATGTATGATAATAATACATAGGAGAAGCTTATGGGTTCATATTTTTAGAAATTTGAGTAGCCTAAGAGGGTATCTATATTTAGTCAAACTACTTAATTAAAAAACAACAACTGAGACCCAGTTTGGCTTAATGATTTGCCTAAGATTATGCAGGTAAGGGCAAAATTTTGGGCAATAGCACAATGGCTGCAAGAAGCAGAGCTTGACATTTGAAGGAAAGCTGAACATTTTAAAGAACACAAGTTGATTAAATTAGAGGCAGGCTAGCCTAGTGAATAAATAACCTTAAGACTTCTGGAATCTGTCCCACCTGTGACACATTTTGGCCATGTGACCCAAGGCTAGTCATTTGATTTCCCATGTTCTCAGGAAACTCTGAGACAGAACAAGTTGGATTTGAGTGTGTGAGGAGTGTTTGATTCGCCTTGTTGGACTATGGGTTATTATTGGAATTTCTCATGGCAGTGAAATGACAGATTCTATCCATAAAAGAAAAAAAAATCCATTATATTAAAAAAATAATATTCCAAACTCTCCCTTGGTGGAGTACCTTGTTCTGTTCCGGGTAAGGCTGCGTGGGGACTTGCCAGCACCAGGGGTAGGAAAGTGGTGGGGAGGCAAAGCCAGAAAGGGGGAGAAGTGGGGAAGAGGGGCAATTTTAGAGTCCTTCATGGGGTGGGCGTGGTAGAGATTCACCCGGGTGGGATTTAGTGCTGGCCAACGGATCTCTAGCTTCAGGGTTCCTGCAGATGCTGCCCTTGCCTACTGCAGGTTGCCTCACTTAACTTCCAGCTCTAGGAGCCCGGGTCTGCAGAGGAGTATCCTGCAAGGGGGATCCCCTGGAGGGATTCGCGGCGGGGTTCCCTCCTTTAGCGGTCCTGCGCCCCTCCCCCGGTTCCGGAGAGGCCGGGGAAGGGAGCGGAGCGCAAGTGCGCCCTGCCCCCTCCGTCCGGCCCGTCCGCCGGAAGGCTCCGTCCACTTGCCCGTCAGTCAGCCGCCCGCCCACGCTCCAGGGAGGCGGGCGCATTCCCCTCCCTGCAGTCCAGAATTGGCCGCTGACGCCGGCTCCGCCCATTGGGGAGGACCTGGGCGGCCTCTCTCGGTTCTCTCTTCCCGGCCGGGGCCGGGAGGTGGCGCCCCCGCCCCCGCTGTCAGTGGCCGCGCGACTGCGCGCTCCCTCCTCGAAGACCAGTGGAGTGAGGGGCCGTGGAGGCTGCCCGAGCGGCCGCCGCCCTCCTGCCCTAGCCCCGGCACCGGCGCCGAGCTCCACCATGCTCCGGCGGATCTTGCAGCGGGTAAGAACCGAAGGCTGTCGCCGCTACGGGCCCCGTGGCCAACCTGTCACTCTCCCTGATTAGGCCTCGGAGCCGGGGGGGGGGAGGGGCAGGGGGGGTCGCGAGCCTTCTGAGGTGTGAGGAGGGTGGTGGAGCGGGGGTGCACGCGCCCTGGGACGGGTTTGAGTGTGTTGGGGTTGCACTTTGAACCCCCTTCCCCAGGGCAACCGTTACTGCTGCTGTATTTACTACGATATCATTGAGAACGTGGCTGCCGGAGCTGGGGTTGGGGGGAAGGAAGGAGGGAAACGGAGGAGGGGCTCTCTGGGGGCGGGGCCTCACCTTACCCCGCCTTTCACTGACCTTTAGGCCGGCGACCCAACGGGAGACCCTCCTGGTTACTGCTCCCAGCACCAACCACCTAATTTGGGACTGGACGCTTGGGTGGGCTCCTGGGCTGTGACCCCCGGGGCGATTCCCGCGGGATCTCGGAGCGCTCTTCCCCGGGAGCCCACGTGCTTCTTCCTCCCTCCACCCTTCGCCGCCCCAATGGCAACCCAGTCACTGGCAGCCGAGCTCCTGCGGAGGCTAAGTCGGCTTCCTAGGACTTGGTCGGGGGGAAGGGGGGGAAGGAAGGGAAGGGGGGCTTTCCCTGCCTTCCCCCAAGACGCCTCTGCCTTGCAGACAGGAGACTCCTATTAAATGTATGATCTGGCGGTAGACTTAGGTTCATTCCCCCGTGACCCCACCTATGCGATAGAAAAATAGGAGCCAGACACCTTGTTGGGCCGTTCCGAGGACAAAAGAAGTAGGGGCTTGAAATAAATCCGTGATTGTGCAGCTAGGGTGGCTACCCGAGACAGTTGAGTCATCCAGTCTATGGAAAAGGGAGTGTTCTAGTTTCTCCCCAGCTGGCTTGCCATGTCAGTGTCATGAAAAATTTAGTCATATAGCAAGGGGAAGTATAATAGCTAATACGTTCAAATTTGAGTTTCCCTTACTCTTGGGGGAAAAAAAAAAAAGATTAACTCATTCTGGAGGGCTATACGCCCCTCCCCCTTTTTTACAGAAAGGAGTCTAGATATTATATCCTATCTTCTATTCAACATTAACGACATTTATTCATAATTTACTTACAATATGTAACTAATATCTAGGTTTTTTTTTCTGTAGCTGAAAATTAGTTGATTTAGAATTTATGATGAAAAGAAGGTGTTTAGGAACTTAAAGGTGCCTTTTTAAAGGTATGTTGAGAGAGCTGCCAGAAAATTTGGGATTTTTGAAGTGGTTGGGGCTGATTAATATTTTTAGGAATTAAGGTTAGATAAATGTATTTGTTTTTCATTGTCGACAGGTGGAAATAGTTTTGAAAATTCTAAAGGAAAACAAGAAATTGAGATTAATTCATGTAAACAGATTGTGTTTTGTGAAGCTATGAAAACAAGAGGAACAACTTGATAGAATCTTTTTTTTTTTAATTTTATTTTATTTGCATAACATATGTGTGGGTAATTCTTCAACAATAACCCTTACATAGCTTTCCGTTACAAATTTTTTCCCCCCAACTTCCCCACCCCTTCCCTAGATGGCAGGATATCCACTACATGTTAATTATGTTAAAATATTGGCAAATCGAATATATGTATACATATTTCCAAACTTATCATTGTTGTGCAAGAAAAATCTTATCTACACAAACGATATATCAGATAAAGGAAACACAATGTAAGCAAACATCAATCAAGGAGTATGAGAATGTTATGTTGTGGTCCACATTTCGCATCCCTCTCTCTGGGTGTATATGGCTTTCTTCAGTGAACAATTGGAGGTGGTTTGAAACATATCATTGTTGATAGAATCTTTTGATGTTAATTATAGATTTTTCCAATGTGAACTTAAAGTTTCCATAGCTAGCCATTACACTTGGATTAAAGTGTTACCCTCAGTGTAATTTATAAGTTAAGGACATTTTAAATCATCATAGAAACAATCTTTTTTTTTTAACTGCTTGAATTCCTTTGAATAAGAATGCAATAATTATACATTTAGTGTTTACCTTTTTTTCCTTAACCTTAATGGTTAATATTTACTAACAGGTATAACTTGAATCATTATATTGTATAAGATAGCAACATATTAATTTTGCCCCACCCTGACTTGTTATTTCTGATCAGAAGTTATAAGACAAAACAAACTGAAGAGTCAGTGGTTTAGGCAATATATTGGAAATGATCCACATACCTTAAAACTATTATACATCATGTAGTATTGGGGTCTTTTGACTTTTTTACTTCAATCACAATTATCTCCTCTGGAAGAATGCTGTTTAAGTAGCATTTTTTTAAAAAAAATATTTATTTTAAATTAAAGCTTTTTATTTGTATAACATATGTATGGGTAGTTCCCCAGCATTGCTCTTTACAAAGCTTTCCATTACAAATTTTAACCCTAGTCCCCTCCCCTCCCCTAGATGGCAGGAAGTCCACTACATGTTAATAATGTTGAAATACTTGACAAGTTGTGCAAGAAAAATCCTATCTACAAGAAAAAAAAAGAAAATCAGAGAAAGGAAACACAATGCAAGCAAACCTCAATAGAGAGCATGAAAATGTTATGTTGTGGTCCATATTTCATATCCCTCTCTCTGGGTGTATATGGTCTTCTTCAGTGAACAATTGGAACTGGTTTGAGACAATTCTTTGTTGCAGAGAGCCATGTCCATCAGAATTGATCATCATGTAATATTGTTGCTGTGTATAATGATCTCCTGGTTCTGCTTGTTTCACTCAGCATCAGTTCATGAAAGTCTCTCCAGGCCTCTCTGAAATCATCCTGCTGGTCGTTTCTTACAGAGCAATAATATTCCATAACATTCATATACCATAATTTATTCAGCCACTCTCCAATTGATGGGCATCCATTCAGTTTCCAGTTTCTAGCCACTACAAAAAGGGCTGCCACAAACATTCTTGCATATGTGGGGCCCTTTAGGAGTAAGTAGCATTTTTAAAAGAAGACATAATTTGTGCCTACTGATATTTATAGCTTTGAACCTAACCCCCCAAAATGTTACAGCTGCAACGAACCTTAGAGGGCAATTGGTTTATACACTTATTTTATTATTTAGCAAATTGAGGTTCAGAAAAGTTAAAATGATTTATCTTGAAATAGATCTAAAGCTGGAAAGGTCTTTAGAATTCTGGTCCAACTTCCTTACTTTATAGATGAGGTGATGAAGTAGAAAGTGACCTAGTTGGGATTCCACTTGAAGTCATGTGGACTTTAGGTTCAGCTTTTCTTTCCATTACACTGTGCTGCTTCCCTAAACATAGGTTCTTAATGGATTATGATTTCTCCCTACCCCTCCAAACCTATTTTATTACCTATCCAGAGCCCTACTTTCTAAGTCAAAGTTGCATCCCATCCACCTAGCCTGAGTGATACCTATGAGGTCCAGTTTGTCTCCTAGCCCTTTTTAGAACAGCTTTCTAGATAGCTAGCTCTTCATTTTCCATCAGTAATGTCTGGTTTCTACTACATTATGCTCAGTGTGGGGATGCTGAGATATAAATGCAGGTGTTGGCACTTTCTCCCTTAAAGAGCTCACATTCTAATAGGATTATAAAACATGTTAGTTGATAAATATAGGTTATCTTCGAAATAAATACATTGTTTGAAGGGGGGTATTTTTATCCTTTTATCCAAAAAACACAGATGTTTTTTGATTCGTGTGTAAATTAGATTTAAGTGAGGCAGAGTTGAGAGCAAAGTCTGCCTCTCTCTTCCAGAGTTATCACTGACCAGTGGCAGGACAAAGTCAAGATGATTAATGATGACTATAGATACAGTGGATGACCCTGGTGTCTCTGATGTGTAACCAAGTTCTAAGAGCTCCACAGCACTTGTTTCATGTACCTTCCTGGCCATTGGGACAAATGATTCTCATCTGCCCATTTTAACAGGGGAAGTCTTCAAAAACTTGGGACAGACACCTCCCTCACTTATCATAGGGTTTAAGACCCCTTTGTTACCCTTAATCTGGTTTAGCCTGTCAACAGATTATACCAGGGAGTGACCACTGTGCATGCTACAGCTTCTTCCAGTCACAAGTGAGAATTAGGTGGATCAAATAGACATCAGAGTTGGAAAGCAGCCCTCACTCTAGAGGTACTAGTCTTGGTAGTAACACTTGGCAAAGTCTAATCTTGGTAGTAGCACTTGGCAGAATCAAGAAAGTTGTCTTAGAGTAGGTAGTACTTAAAATGTGGCTTGAAGGGAGCTGATAGTTTCTAGAATTGGAAATGAGGAAAGAAAACATTTCAGACATGAGATACAGCTTATGCCATGGTTTGGACTTGTTATATATGGATGATATCAGTCAGCTGGTTTAGATTGTAGAATACATGAGAAATGTAATATATAATCAGCTCTGAAAGATATGTGGGAGCCAGATTGTTGATGGTTCTAGGTGCTAAACAGATTAGTTTGTACATTATTTTATCCTAGAAACATTAGGAAGCCACTGAAGCTTTTTTTAAACTGAATAGTATTTAACTTTTTCCAATTACATATAAATATAGTTTTCACTATTCATCTTAAAAATTTGAGCTCCACATTTTTCTTCTCTCCCTCTCTCATATATATATATATATATATATATATATATATATATATGTTACATTTAAGTCATTGTGGGGAAAAAAAAAAAGGAAAAAAGTACGAGAAAGAAAAAAAAACCAAAAGTGCTTGCTTGGATCTGCATTCAGGCTCCATACTTCTTTCTCTGGATGTGGGGAGCCTTTTCCATTACAAGTCCTTTGCAATTGTCTTGGATCATTGCATTGCTGAGAAGACCTAAGTCTGTTATAATTGATCTGCCACAAATGTTGCTATTACTATGTACAATGATCTTCTGTTTCTGCTCATTTCATTCAGCATCAGTTCATGTTAGTCTCTCCAGTTTTTTCTGAATCCACCTGTTCATCAGTTCTTTTTTTTTTTTTTGCTGAGGCAATTGGGGTTAAGTGACTTGCCCAGGGTCACGCAGCTAGGAAGTATTAAGTGTCTGAGACCAGATTCGAACTCAGGTCCTCCTGATTTCAGTGCTGGTGCTCTATCCATTGCATCACCTAGCTGCTCCTGTTCATCAGTTCTAATAGAATAGTATTGCATTAAATTTATATACCACAACTTGTTTAGCCATTCTCCAATTGATGGGCATCCCATCAATTTCCACCAGAGAAAAAGATACTGTAAATATTTTTGTACACGTGAATCCTTTTCCCTTTTTTATGATCTATTTGGAATACAGATCTAATAGTGACACGTTGGATCAAAGGATATGCACAGTGTCATAGTCTTTTGGGCATAGTTCCAAATTGCTTTCCAGAATGGATGGATCAGCAATGCACTAATATTCCAATTTTTCAACACTTATAATTTTCCTTTTTTATTATGTTGGCCAATCTGATAAGTGTGAAGTGATATCTCAGAGTTATTTTAATTTTTATTTCTCTAATCTCTAAAGTTTCTTTCACAGAGCAGAGTCATGGCCAGCTCTCTAATTTAGGAACATCTGTTGAGTCACATATAGGATGCATTATTAAGTAAGAGAAAGAAGGCAGGGTTCCAATTAGGAGATTGTTGAATGGTCCAGGATAGAGGTTTAGGGAGGTTGTGGTGTGAATAAAGTGAAGGGAACAGATATAAAAATGTTAAAGGGCTAAAGAATGAATGAGAATGAATAGTCAAGGATGACTTTTAGATTGAACCTCTCTAGAAGGCAGTTCTTGAAAATTCAAACTCAAGAAGTCCCTAAATTGCCAATGCTCAAATTTGGGCTTATTCACAAGCTAATAGCTTTCCTAAGAAAGGAAAAAAAAATCTGTTTATAAGATAAGGACTAAATTGCTTATCTGGGTGAATAGACGATTGGTGGTGCTTTCAATATATCTGCAGAAGTTGGAGAGAAGAACAGTGAGTTTAGAGGGAAAATTAATGAGTTTGGTTTTGGATGTATTGAGTTTGAGATGGCTTTGTAACATCCAGATAGAGACATTTGCAGCAGATTGTTTAAGATGTGGATTAGAATTTAAGAGAGAAATGAGACCTGAATATTTAAATTTGGAAAACATCTTCATGGAGAGCATGGTTAAATCACAGAATGTTGAAAGAGAAGAGGAGCAGGTCCAGGATAGAGCTTCTGGGTACATTTTACTCATAAGGAGGGATAGCATGGATGATATTTTTGAAAAGAAGATCAAGAAAGAATGCTTCAGCAGGTAGAGAATGATGAAGGCAGGTTCATGAAGATTCAGGGGAAAATGGAGGAGATTGTAAATACAGTCAAAGTAGAGAGATCAAGAAAGGTTACTCATGAAAAGTTTCTTGGATTCAACAGTAAAAAGATCATTGGCAATCATGGAGAGTCCTGGGGCAGATTACAAGATTTTGAGCCATCAATGACAGATGGAGTATAAGAATGTAGAGAATTTTTTCTAGAAATGTGGCTGTGAAAGATGATTGCTTTGAGGGCTGAAAAGATCTAGGGAAGATTTGTTGAGGATGAGGAGATATGAATATGTTTGTTGGCAGCATTGGTAAGAGCTAGTGGGTAAGGATAGGTTGAAAGTGAAGGAGGGGAGACAGCTATGTGGCACAGTGAATAGAACATCAGCCCTGAAGTCAAGAGGACTTAATCAAAAAGAAAAAAAGGAAGGAAGGCAGGAAGGAAGGAAAAGAAAAGGAAGGGAGAAGAGAAGAGAAGAGAAAAGAAAAGAAAAGAAAGAAAAAGGAAGAAAAGAAAGTGGAGAGAAGGAATTTCCAAAGGGGCAGGCTATTAGGGCATATGGCTAGGGATGAGATATAAGATATAAGTAAGGGGAATGAGGACACTGGTAAGGGACACCTCATCCTCAGAGAATGGGCCACAAAGGAAATGATTGGGGAGTAATTGAAGTAAGAAATTTGGGAGAAAAGGGAGCCTTGGATTAGATGACTGGCTTTAGGTTTTCAGTGAAGTATCTGAGGGTGAGGTCCTTTGCTGAGGTGTGTGAGTTGTGTGTGGGGGGGAGGTGGGAATGAATGTAGGTGGTTTTAGAAAAATTCTGGATAAGTTTGTTTGGAGATAGTTCAAAGTCTTTAGTGTGCAGGACGGTGGGCCCAGTTGAAACTAGATAACATAAAACCCATACTTGTCTGATTTTTAGGTATTCAGTAGAATAGAAACAGAAAGCTAATAGTGTTATATTAAAAAAATAATAATACTTTACTCCACATTGTAGGCACAAGCCTGCCAGAAACAATTTTCAATTAATTTATAATTGTTCTAATGTAATCTTAACTCTTGCATTCTAGCTTCTGAAATCATTCCACCAAAACTGCTTTCGCCAAAGTTACCAGTCCAGTGATCTTTTTTCTGTTTTCATTCTCTTTTATCCCTCTGTAGCCTTTGATACTGTTGATCACTCTCTGTCCTGGTAGTTCTCCTTGACTACTCCTTTTTGGTCTCCTTTTCGGGATCATCCTCCAGATCTTGCCACTAAAGTGATTTTTCTAAAGTACAGGTCCAACCATATCACCATCCTACTCAGTATACTTCAGTGACTTCCTGTTACTGCCTCCAAGATCAAATACAAAATGCTCAGTCCTTCCCAAGACTACTTTTCTACCTTTCTAAGCTTTCTTTCACCTTTCTTCCCCTCCCCGTCCCCTCCTCCCCCCAATTCTTGGAATGCTGTCCCCCAGCTTCCTTTTAGTCTCAACTAAAATCCCTTCTTTTGATGGAATCCTTCCTCTACCTCATTTAATTCTGGAACCTTTCCTCTTTTAATTACTTTTTATTTATCCTAATTTAAAGCTTGCTTTGTGTCTATTTGTTTTCATATCTCCTTTATTAGATTTCTCCTTTGAGGGCTAGGACTGTCTTTTTCCTCTTTTTGTTTCCCTGAGTCTGGCACTTAATAGGTGTTTATTAAATCCTCTTTCTAAGGTGGGGCATTTTGGTAAAAGTAAAAGTCACTTAAAAAAAAATTCCAAATACACGCAAAGATAGTTTTCAACATTCACTTTTGTAAAACCTTGTGTTCCAAATTTTTCTTCCTTTCTCATCCCCTTATGCCTCTCTTAGACAACAAGCAATCCAATATGGGTTAAACATATGCAACCTGAAGTCACTTTTTGTAGAATTTTCTAACTATAATTTCACACCTATGATAAAAGTCATACAGGCCTAAATATAATAATAGTTAATTTTGCTTCATAAAAGAGGACAAAAGTCATTTACTCTTTCAGCACATATGCCCATGAAGAATGAAACCACTCAATCCCTCCTTTACCACTGCTTCTGTGATCTGTCTTTCTGGCTAGTCAAAGATGGATTAAGATGTTTTCAAGAATGGAAGTAATCTAAGAGACATCTTTCTGTTACATAGAGATATTACAATTAATTGAAAATTGTTTCTGGCAGGCTTGTGCCTACAATGTGGAGTGCAGTGCTTGGGAGAAAAAAAATGACCTTAATAAAGAGATATTTTCCAATTTTTGTCAAATTACTACTACCTTAATCTCTTTTCAGGAGCTTTAGTTTTCATTCTTGAACTTTTGGATATGTTTTTAAAAGATAGAGGTTAGGAGAAAAGGCAGTAGTTCTCAGTCATTTGGGTCTCAGAATTTCTTTAAAATTTATAATGAATTTTTGTTTATGTGGTCTATATATATTGATATTTGCTGTATGGTACTATCATGAAAATAGCTTTGACCATGTAGACCCCCTGGGAAACATCTGGGAAGTACCTGTCTCTCGACTATACTTTGAGAACTACTGATCTAGGGGAAGGAGAATAGGATTTAGTGTAAATCTTTGTTTCTTGAGAAGTTTGATTTAGTAGGGATAAAGTTGTGGGGTTTTTTCCTGGTAGGTCTAGAACGAATTACTGAAGAAATATTTATATTTTCTGTTGAAATTAAAAAAAAATAGGCTTTATTATTGGAAGTTACTCTGGGTAAGTTACATGCTGATATAAGTGCTGGTGGGACAAGAGAATAAAGAGCAAGCAGGGTGACAGGGAACAAGGCAATTATCCCAGCATGAGGTGATGAGGGCTGGAACCAGCATGGTGATCTTATGTGTGGAGAGAAAGGGATATTTAAGAGAGATGATATGAACATAGAAACAACAAGATTTGGCAAAAGATAGTATATGTGGACTGAGTATAAATGAGGGATTGAGGATGATCCTGTATACTTGGAATAGTGGTGGTGCAGAAAATAGGGACTTCAGAAAAGGGTAGAATTTGGGGGGAGAAGGTGAGAAGAAGATAATGAATTATGTTTTGGACATAAGTTTGAGATACCTAATTAATATCCAATTTGAGATGTCAGAAGGCCATTGGTGTTGCTAGACAGAAACTCAGGAGAGGGATTTTAGTTTGATTTGGGAATCATCTGTGTAGAAATGACATTTCTACCAGTGGAAACTGATCACATCATCAAGTGAAATAGCATAGAGAAGAGAAGAGGTTCCAGGTCAGTGCTGTAGAATTAGAATAGCAGAAGTAACCACCCAGCTCTACCCTCCACAGGCCCACACATGAAGAATGACTAATAAATATTAACCCAAGCTTAATGAAAATGAACTGGTTGAAGATCCTAAAATGAAAAATGAAGATGAGAAGTGGTCAGAGAGGAAGGAGGAAAACTAGGGAGGCAAGAGTATTCAGAAGGTGGTTGATACTGTCAAAGGCCATAGAGATATCAAGAAAAGTGAGAATTGAGAAAAGGCAGTTATATTTTGCAATTTTGAGATCTCCTGTTGTTGCCTAATATTATCAAGTAATGATAAAATGTCCATCAGAAAAATATATTATGTCTCAACTAGTAGGACCTCTGAGTTTCATTCCAACTTAGATTCTTAGACTAAACATCCTTTTTTTCTCCAAAGAGCAAATAAAAGTCAATTTAAACAATAATTTTTTTAGGTTGATATTATAACATTTATTAAAATAATGCTATGGGCTAATAGAAACAGCAAAGAACCAAAGAATTAAAATACAAGCTATGTAAAATCCCAACTAAAACCCAAATATGTCTAATGTATACATTCAATAGCTAACTAAAAGCCCAAGAAAGACAGTAATCTCAATGTAAGTACTGCAAAATACAAAGTAAGTACTTAAAAAGTACTACAAAACAGTTGACAATTTTCAGTTATCAAAATTGTGGTAAACAGTTTTTTGAAAAGATCCTTTTACCCCTTTTATTAAGTACCCTTTCCTCTCTAGTTTCAGTATAAAATATTAATTTTTCAATATGGAGTAAATTTTCAGCTTGTAGGCAATTGAAGTTAATCCACTTCAGCTTCTGAAATTCCTATATGAAGTTCCTTAGAATGGAACGTGAATGATTGATGAATGATTGACTCTACACGAAGCCCTCTGTTTAGCTGGCTTCATATCCTCTCAGACTGTTTATAGTACTTTTTAATATTACCTAGTTAATTACCGGTATACCAAGGCCTGGTTAGTTTGACCATCTTGCTATTTTCCCCCTTGTCCCTCCCCTACCATCTTTTCCCCCTTCCTTTTGGTGGCAGAACAATAATAAATTGATTACCATTGAGAAAGGGCAGCTACATTCACACTTCCTTTAACTAATGCTTGTTGATTGATTGATTAATGCTGTGGTTTAGGGGCCTTCTACTAAATCAGATTCCTTGTGCTATGGGCTCAGAAAACCTTAGAGATTTATTTTATCTTTGGAGGTCTGTTTCATTCTTTATATTGACTTCATCGCAATATTTGACTTAATTGTTTTTCTAGAAAATATCTTGGATCTGTTCTTTCCATTTTTATATCCCTTTCCTTGGCCTAATCTATCACTTCTGGAGAGAATTATCGCAACAAGGCTTATAGTTGCTCTTTTTACCTCTAGTTTAAAAATGCTAACAGTTAAAAATAATATTATTAAAGCTTTCATCTTGTCATTGTGCTATTCAATCTATTTTACTACATTACTTTTTGCCAGCAAGGCATTGTGGTGAAGTGGAAAAGGGAGCTGACTTGGAAATCAGTGCCCCTAGTTCCATATTAGTAGATGGTTCCTGGAGAGACAACCTGGTGTAGTGAAGGAGAAGAGCCAATTTCAGATCTTGCATCAGACATAGCAGATGCCCTGGGTGTGTGACCAGTTACTTAACTTCTCTACTTCATAAAACTGTCCTACCTTTCAGGGTTGTAAGGAATGCATAAACCATAGTAAAGTGGTATACTGGTGTAGTTATTCTTATCAGATCTACACTACATAGGCTAACATTCATAATCTACAGCAGTTGTTTCATTTTACTAATTTCTCTGTGCATGATGTATTCATTGTCTTGCATTTCTTACAAATAATTTACAGGTTTAATTACTCAACAGAAGAACCTTGTAGTTCTGGGTTCTGAAAAAGTTACAATAACATAGAGTCTAGTCTATGTCCTTGAGGAATAGATGATCTAATTTGGGAAATAATTGGCATGTGTGCACACACATGCAAACATCAATGAAAAATTGCTGGTAATATGAAGTAAATACATGAGTGGCACAAAAGATAACTACCATCAGAATTCAAAGGTAAAGCACCATTTTTCCTTCAAGTCTTACTGAAGCGAGAGGATAGGATTTTCAATTAGGTCATGAAGTAGGAGTAGGATTTAGAATTAAGATGGTAGCTAATGGGGACATCAAAGGTTAGTGCACTTTTTTTTTTTTTTTTAAAAGATTGGGGAATTTGGTCTATATTCAAAGGGATAAGGGAAAGAACCATAGGCGAGGGGAAAACTCCAAGATGTTGGAGGAAGGCATAATTGAATGAGCTAGATTCCAGAGGAGAAGAGTAAAATTTGGGGTACAAGAAGAAATTTTAGTGTGGGAACTAAAGATGCCTTAATTTGAGGGAAGACAAAAGAAAAGTGAAGTGTAGAGAAAATGATATTTAGAGGATAAAATTTTGTGTGATAAAAGTAGAAAGTGAGATCATCTACTGAGTTGGGGATTGAGGAGAAACCAGAAAGTTTGGCATAAGTTATGGAATGTGAGAATCCTTTTATTCATCTCCTTAGCAACCAACATCAAGGGACCAGTTAGTTAGTATGAATTTGTAGTGGTCTAGGCCAGCATGTTTCACATTTTTCTGCATATTATTACTTATGTCTAAAAGTTTTCCTTTTCAATGTTAATGTTTACCCATTTCAGATCCAGTTAAAAACATTCTTCTTTTTGACTGTTCTCTTATCTCCCTATTTTCTGACAGTCACATTCCTCTTTAATTGCACTTTGTTATGATCATGACCCCTAGGGTTCAAAGACTACTCCTTATTCTCCCTTCGTATATTACTCTTGTGCTGGCTTTATATAGTATTTATAGGGATTTCAGCTATCTTTGACTTCTACCCTTGAGTTCGAAGGTCTTAGTAAGCAATGATTTTATGACTTCCTTATACCTGGCAACCTTGGGTGGCTTCCACCAACGACCTTCTCCTCTTGTTACTGGACACTATTAAGAGAAAGTCTTGAAGTTGGGCTGATAAGATCCATTAAATTCATGCTTTCAAACTTTTGTTTGACCCTCATTGCTGCAAGACCAACTTTTTTTTTTTTTTTTAAATTTATCCTCTGTTATCTGTTTCCTTGTTCATCCTTTATGGAAACTATTCAAAATTGACTACACTATTTTCAAGTCTCCAACTTTTCATTTCCCCCCTTCCTACCCCACCCTGAAGATGCAGGTCATAGAATCAATCTCAGATTCTATTGTTAAGTCTCTATGTTGGGTGTATGTCTTTTATTTGCATTTGCTGAAGTGAACTATTTTTATTTATCGTGGTTTATAAAGTATTTATTTGCCATTTTTGTCTTTTTTTACAGATTTTTGCAACATCTTTGCCCTAATACATAACTTTTTTTTTTTTTTTTTTTTTTTGCTTTTTGCTGAGGCAATTGGGGTTAAGTGACTTGCCCAGGTCACACAGTTAGGGAATGCTAAGTGTGTGAGACCAGATTTGAACTCAGCTCCTCCTGACTTCAGGGCTGGCGTTCTATCTACTGCACCACCTAGCTGCCTCTAATGCTTAACTTTTTAATAAAGTTCTTTGATGTGCAGAAAAATATGTTTATGCTTTAGCACTTCTATTTAGATGAAATATATCTTTTAGTTCTAGTTTCTTTTTATTTAGTTTTCCATTTTTCCTTTCTTTATCTTTCTGTTTGTTGTATCTTAACCAAAGAAAGAGATATTGAAATCTTCTGCCACTTTGCGTTACTTTTTTTTTTTCTTCTAATTAATGTTTCAGTTGGTTACTCTCCCTCCCATTTGCCTTGAAATCTAAGGATCAGTATCCTACCAAATCTTTTGTGTGTCAGTTGCCCTAAAGGCAACTTTCTTTTTTGGCAGGATGATTTCATTTAAATATCACATAAATATAATATCACATAACTGCTGATTACATTTATTTAAAGTCCCATTTCCCTTTATAGAATATTTTTCTATAAATGGACAGGAACATTCATTCATCAGTGGGACCCACTCACCACTGAAACAAGAAATTTCTCCTTTTATCTTCCTCTTTTTCATTTCTTCTCCCTTCTCTTCCTTGACCATTTTTTCTGTAGGTGGTCTCTTTGCCTTTTTTTTTTCCTAAAGAAAAAGGTGGTTCTTTTTTGCCTTTCTTTCTGTCTCCTCAGAGATTTTGCTTTCTTTATTATCTTCCTAATCTTGAATCTCTCCTCAAAGACTTTCTTCCCCAGCATTGTTTTCTGAACTTTTTCCTTCTATCTTAAAGGTTGACTCTGACCATGCTACTCATTTAGATGATTCTACTGTTCATTTGGTATCCAGACTTTTCAAAATTATATTTGTTGGGGCAGCTAAGTGGTACAGTGGATAGAGCACCAGCCCTGAAGTCAGGAGGACCTGAGTTCAAATCTGGCGTCACTTAACACTTCATAGCTGTGTGACCACCCTGGGCAAGTCATTTAACTCCAATTGCCTCAGCAATTTAAAAAAAAAAAAAGAAAAGAAAGAAAGAAAGTTATATTTGTTGCCTCTGCCTCTTCAAGTCCCACTTATTCCTCAGTGCTTTACACCTTTGGATTTCTTTTTTTTTTCCCTTGAAACTTTCTAGTCATGTCTTATCCTTTTGTCTTAAGGCCCATCTGCCATTGCCATCGATCCTCAAAATCTTCAGTTTTATCTTCGACAAGATCTACCTTTCCTGTGGCTACAGCTCCTTTTTAGGGCCTTAATAACCTTCAAT
This sequence comes from Myrmecobius fasciatus, assembly GCA_023553655.1. Classification (NCBI taxonomy): domain Eukaryota; kingdom Metazoa; phylum Chordata; class Mammalia; order Dasyuromorphia; family Myrmecobiidae; genus Myrmecobius; species Myrmecobius fasciatus. Next base: position 300,612 of record JAJPUD010000191.1, on the reverse strand, counting down.
CTCCCTGCTGTCAAACTTTAAATCATTCCATTAATCTGTGCATGTGTGTCTATCTTTGTGTGTCTATACATACTGGAATGTATCATACACACACACACACACACACACACACACACACACACACACACACACACACTTGCCCTTAGTGTATTCCAGATAATTGAGTTTACTAAATGAGTTCCAAATAAACAATATATAGTTATTTTGAGTAATAACTTCCTAAATTATAAATTTCCTTAATTGTCTCTTCCCTGCTAAAAACACTTTTAGTAGGTGACTCCCCATCACATTCATTAAATCCTTATTTCTTAAGGTTTCTTAAGATGTGACGTCTTAATTTTTCCCAATTAGTCCCTTTTTCTTTTTCTTTTTTTTTCATTTATTTTATTTTTTAATTTTTTTAAATTAAAGCTTTTTATTTATAGAACATATGAGCAATTTTTCTGCATTGACCTTTGCAAAAAAATTTTTTTTGTTCCAAATTTTTCCCCTTCTTCTCCCCACTTCCACCCCTAGATGACAAATAGTTAAATATGTTAAATTATATGACAAATCCAATATATGTATACATATCTATACAGTTATCTTACTGCAAAAGAAAAATCAGATACAGAAAGAGAAAAAAATAAAACAACCTAAGAAGGAAAACAATGTAAGCAAATATTCACAGAAAGTGTTAAAATGCTATGTTGTGGTCCACACTCAGTTCCCACAGGCCTCTCTCTGGATGTATATGACTGTCTTCATTGCTGAACAATAGGAACTGGTTTGAATCACCTCATTGTTGAAGAGAACCATGTCCATCAGAATTGATCATATAGTCTTGTTGTTGCTGTATATAATGATCTCCTGGTTCTGCTCATTTCACGTAGCATTAGTTTATGTAGGTCTCTCCAGTCCTCTCTGAAATCATCTTGTTGGTTGTTTCTTACAGAACAATAATATTCCATAACATTCATATACCATAATTTATTCAGCCATTCTCCAATTGATGGGTATCCATTCAGTTTCTAGTTTCTTGCTGCCACAAAAAAAGAGCTGCCACAAACATTTTTGCACATGTGGGTCCCTTTTCCTCCTTTAAGATCTCTTTGGGATATAGGCTGGGTCAAAGGGTATGTACAGTTTGATAACTCTTTGAGCATAGTTCCAAATTGCTCTCCAGAATGGTTGGATCCATTCACAATTCCACCAACAATGTATCAATGTCCCAGTTTTCCCACATCCCCTCCAACATTAGCTATTGTATTTTCCTGTCATCTTAGCCAATCTGACAGTGGTATCTCAAAGTTGTCTTAATTTGCATTTCTCTGATCAATAGTGATTTGGAGCACCTTTTCATATTAGTCCCTTTTTCTACTCTATTTTAATGCAGTTTGTGCTCTTTTCCATCTTTGAATATATTTGATGCTTTGGTAGAATGTAAACTTAGGTTTTTCTGACTCAAAATAATAACTATGTGTTGTTTATATGGAAGCTCTTTATTTAGTTAACTCCATTTTCTGGAACTCACTGAGGGCTTGAGAAGTAAACAAAAGGCTACTGAGTGACCAAAATATATAACATTGTACTGTGCTCCTTGATGATCTTGTTAGACTCACATTTAGAGAACATTTATTCTTATTTTAGATACAATTCTGGTAAATTTGATTAGCTGGATTGCTATTTGACAGCAGATTAGAAGCTTTCTCATACATTTATTCATACATTTATAATAATAACATATTATTATTATAAACAATAATGTTTATTTGATAAACATTAAGTGGTAAGAGGTAGGTTTAGCCTTTGGAGAAGTAATGTTAAAGGGAGAAGTATAGCTAACAACTTTACATTAAGGGAACTAATAGAATGCCAATAATCAGAACTCACCTTTACCTAACTCTTTATTACAGGGGCAGATAATATATGCTCAGTGACCTCTGAAGGTCTCTTGCATTACAACAAATAAATGTTTTAATTATGACCTTGAGTCATTTAAAAATATTTTTTTTCATTATTATTTTTAAGAAGGCAAGGAAATGTGTAATGGATTTTAGAAAGATTTCTGTCCCATGTTTTTTTTTTTTTAATTTTTTATTCTGTTTAATAATATTTAACTTCTCCAAAAAAAGAATTAAAAAAGACCACTTTTTCCAGTGATCCCAGATAAGCTGGGTGGTGTGTTAAGCAGTTTTGCAGTCTTGTATTCACAAAAGATGCCAGAAATTAATTAGATTAGGGGATCAATTTGATTATGACCAGTTTTAATGAATTTTAACTATGCATTTTGTTTATAATTTTTATTTGTTATTTATCAAGAGATTTATTAAATGTACTTTACAGTTTTTAACTCTATCTTTCCTAATGATTTTTCCTCCAAGAGATAGAAATAACTGAAATGACAGATTAGTGGTTCAAATTTAAAAACTTATAAAGCTGCATAAAACATTAAGTATTTGTACCATAACCCCATACACTTGGTAACATTAAGATTCCATTATTGTTAAAGCAGGTACTGTAGTAACATTTTCACAATTAAAGAACTTTTCTTAATCATAGAATTTCAAGTCATTGTCTGGCTTTTCATACATTTTGTGACTTTTGTCTCAAGTCAACGTTATATAGTTAAGAGCAGAAATGCATTGAGAAGGCTCAGTAACTGGGTAAATCAAGTGATAGACCAGAAGTCAGCAAAACCTGAATTCTTAGACCCTTAGCCTCAGACAATAGGAAGGCACTTCCTCAGTTTCCTTTTTTTCAAAGTGGGGATAATAATATCTCCCAAGGATTGTCATGAAGATAAAATGAGATAATTGTAAAGCACTTTGCAAATCTTAAAATGCTGTATTGTTACATGGAATTTCCTTATTAGGATAGATAGTTTCCGGTTCCAGAAATATAGAAAAACCTAAAAATGAATTTATTAAAGGGAGAAAATTAAGATAAAGAATGGAAGGAGAGGTAGAAAAAACTAGGAGTGTGAGGTCACCAAAAAAAGGAAACAGAAGTTAAAACTTTAGGTGAGAGGTTCTTAAACTGTGGATTGTGACCTCATATGGGGTCTAGTAATGTGGAGGTCACAAAGTTATGATTTATCAATAAACATTTGATTTGTATAACTTTTATGTATTTATATCTGGAGTTGTGTAAAAATTTCTCAGGGAAAAAGGGATTGTAAGTAGAAAAAGTTTAAGAAGTCCAGCTTTTAGGCAATTTAGTCTTTTGGGTTGTTGATTGTTTCATGTTTGCATGTTTGATTACCCGGTGAGACAAAGTTCTTGAAGGCAGGGCTGAATTGGTTTTAGATTGTTTTTGTATTCTGCCCAGTGCTGAGTACAGTGCTGGATACATTATAGATCCTCTAAAAATACTAGTTGGAATGAATTTAAAGGAAAAAAATTCTGTTTTTACCAATAAGTCTTCAAGGAATGCTACACACACACACACACACACACACACACACACACACACACACATGTTTTAGTTTAAGTTAGAGTTTTCAGAAATTGATTTAATTTGACATTTTGATTGTTAGAGATGTAAATATGACTGACATTTAAAATTCCTTATCTCTAATACTTGTTGAATATTTGTTTTTAAAAAGCAACTGAGGATTGCTTCTTTTTTCCGTGGACAAGGCTACTCTTTTCTTACAGTGCTAGTATATGAGTTGCTTTGCTTTTCTACAACATAAATTTCATATTTTCCACATCTGTTTCAGTAATCATTGGTTTTAGAAACCTAAAACATTTGCAAATTCATAGTGATGCAACATATTCCATTGAATCTGGCTCATCCTAGCTCATCTTGCCATTTACACAAGCATTAGGTGTTGTAGTTTTCATGTCTTAGTGTGTTAAAAGCTATTTGGTTCTGATTTTTATATGAAACAATTTTACATTGTTTCTTTACCTGTATTTTCCTATAGTTGGTGTTTTTGTTACCCATATTTCATTGTTTTATTGATACATTGTTCTTCCTAACTGGAGACAAATTGCTTTATTCTTTGTTTCTTTCTATGTAAAATGGTGGTAACAACTACCTCAGAAAAATACAGAATAAAGAAATAGTTGATATTAAGGTAATGTCTGGAAGACCAAGTAATATACTTCCATAAAGTGACAGCAGTAACAACTTGTTAAATATCATTTAATTGAATTTATTAAATAATTTAATTGAAGTGATGCTTTGAATTCATTTTATTTATTTAAAATATTTTTGGATAGAGTAGTGAAGTTAGGGATTGGAGGTAGTGTGTGGGATAGATGAGGGATGAGTGCTAGACCTCCTTCCCCAAATTAACTAATCAGGCATCTTCAGCTACAAAGAGAAAGCATTTATTTAGTCCCTGCAGGGAGAGGTCTCAGCTCCCAACATGTGCTTGACCTAGCAAATTAGAAGCAGTAAAGCTGGTTAAATAGCAAAAGACCCAAGCCTTTTCATTGGACAGACTAAAAGGAAGTTACCATCATTGACCAATGATCACCAATGTTGTCTGCTTCCTGTGGCTTATGTCACTTCCTGTCACTGTTCTAGGATCTTGGCCTTTAGAAACCTTTAGGTCTAGAGATCATGTGATTTCCTGCAACTTGGGTCCAAGACCTGATCTTCCCTCTTTGGGAATAGGGATCACATGACTTAGCCCTAGTCTCATAGACTTTTTGAGAAAGAAAACTCACTCAGTAGGGAGAGTATTGCCCTTTAAAATTCCTAGGATTGGAAAATTGGTTGGATTTGATTGGCCTTTAATATATTGAGTTATAGTCTTTCATATTGAAACTATTTTTTCTCATTCTATTAAAAATTCCAGGCTCAAAATTATATTACCTGTGATTTCTTCTTTATCTTTTATATATTTTTTAAAAATTCTGCCTTTTTTCCATTCAAAATTTTTTATTACCTCCTTACCTCTTGGAAGTTTTTCATTCCTCTTAGGTTGAGCTTAATCAAAGATTCTCAATTAGAAGAGTCTTAGAATGCTATTTAATACAACTCATATCTGAACAAGAATCCCTTTATAGTACATCCAAAAGGTATCCAGCTTTTGTTTTCTAGACTTCAAGTTGAGCATTCCTTAAATTTCTCATTCTTCTTAAAGGGGTCTCTATGATTCTCCCACAATATTATTTTTATATGTTTCTCCCACAGTTAAATTTTACCCTGATATATTCTACCATTTTTCCCACTCATGTGGAATTATAAGAACCAGAGAATAAAGCTTCTTAATTTTATAATTCTATTCATCTCCCCGTTTTCTAGTTAGTGGTAGAAATGGGGTGAAATTTGAATAAAGATTTATCCTTTTAAAACCATATTACAGCCATGAGTTCCATCCCACTAATTCTTAGTGATGGCTGTGTGCCTTCGTTCATTTTTTCTCCTACTTTTGAAATCTCCTATTTCTTCCTTTTCAGTTATTTAAATTCTATTTATTTTACAATGCCCTGCTCAAGTTCCATCTCATGTATAAATCCTTTCATTAATTTAAGCTCATCTGTAGTAAATATCACATGGTTTCACATTTATTTGGTCCCTCTCATTGTTCACATATACTAGTTTTTTGGTCTTTAGTTAGATTGTAAACTTCTTAAAAGATTGGATCCTTTCCCTTCTCCCCAAAAAGCTATTCATCAACTTCTTTTGTTTTTATGTTGCTTTCATTTTCACATAAAATTGCCTCTACATTCATACCTTCCAAACCATTCCCTTTTAACAAAGATGAAAAAATAAAAAGGGGAAAAAGCAGCTTCTCCAAACATGCATTTTGTTTGTGCCTGACAGTTGTCTATGCCTGTCCTACACTTGTCCTCACCTTTACAAAGGATGGGAGGTACATTATCTTTTTTTTTGGGGGGGGTCTAAACTTGGTTAGTATAACTACATAGTATTTATTTTCATTTATTTTCTCTTTTTCTTTCCTTTCCCATTGTTGTAATCATTGGATCTAATTTCCTGACTACTTACTCCACTTGTCATCATTTCATGCCTTCTCATGTTTCTCTGAATTCTTTTCATCATTTCTTATGGCATAATAATTCTTTTGCTTTTTTTGTAGTATATACCTAGATGTGGTAGATGCCTAGATGATAAAGTCAAAGGAAATCAACATTTTTATCATTTTTGAAGCATTATTCCAAATTGCTTTTCAGAATGTTTGGAACCATTCACAGTTCCACTAGCAAGTAGTGTATGCCTTAATTTCTGACTTTTGTTGGCCCCTCTTACCTATATTATTGCTTATCTTTTGTCAATTCTACAATTTAAGGTGAAACTCTAGAGTTGTCTTGGTTTATGTTTCTGTTGTTAATGATTGGGAACAATCTTTCATGTTAGTGAGAACTATTTGTTCTCTCTTTTGACCACTTATCTTTTAGAACAGTCCTTTTTACCCTGGGATTCATGGATTGTAAAGGGTCTGTTGATAAAGATTTTGAAGGAAAAAAATTGCATCTGTATTTTCATTAACTTCTTTGCTTAGGTTTTGATGATTATTTCTCCCTCCCCTGTGTCCTTTCTCTCCATTTGGGGTACTGTTTTCTTGTGGGTGCTCTGTCCACAAGAATATACTTTTTGTTTGTTTCTATTTTTAAAGTCTTCTAAATAGAAGTCTTTTCTTAGGTTACATATTAAGTATAGTCAAGCAAAGCAAACCAGCATGTTGACTATTTCTGAAAATCTCTCATTTTTGCCTCTAGTGTATAGTATGCAATGCACCCAATAAATCTCAGAGATCTCTCAAGGTGTAAAGAGAAAGTTTATTCCTTTCTCTTGAAGTGGGCAATCACTCACCATCTGAGGGGTGAAAATGTGGCCCCAGCACAGGCAGCAGGGGCAATATCTATATATGCAACATTATATATATTTTGTCTGTGCCTGACAGTTGTCTATGCCTGTCCTACACTTGTCCCCACCTTTACAAAGGATGGGAGGTACATTATCTTTTTTTTTGGGGGGGGTCTAAACTTGGTTATTATAACTACATTGCAACATTAACATCCCCCCAACCTCCCCCCCCCCACCAGCTCATCCTCATTGCCTGAGAATGTGACCTTACATCCTAAGCCAAAAGCTACAGAAAATGGGGAAGCAACACACAAATTCAAATTTAAACAAAGACATGCCTTTTACTGACCCTGAAACATGGGCTTTCAACCTATGGGCTGGGAAGATTAGGCCTGAGTAAATCTGCTCTAGACCCTCCTAGGAATTGCTCCATCCACCCATATCCTGGGAACTATTTACCAATGAAGAAAGGCAGGGGAAAACTGGAACCTGATCCCAAAACTTGATTAATTTATAGTTTTCCTTTTGAAGAAATATCAAATTTTCCATTCACTAGTCTATCGCCTCCTTGCAAAAGTGGGAGGCACACTTTATCATCAATCTTTTAAAGTGTTTGATTGCTGTATCAATCAATGGTCTGAACTCTTTCAAAATTTTTATCCTTTATATTATTGTGGTCATCACTTAATTTTTTTCTAGGATTATCTTATTTAATTTTATACAAATCTTCCTAAAATTTTCTGTGATATAGGATTCAATAGGCTAAAAGGAGAGTGCATTCTAGTACTAGTATTTATAGCTAGCATTTACAGTCTGCAGATGTTATTTGATTCCTTAGTACAACCTTGGGAAGTAGAGAGGGTGTTGTGCCAGTTTCCCTGTCTCAGTTTCCCTCAGTTGCTGTTTCAGTTTTCCTTAATTGTTCTGCCCTAAAATAGCAATCCCCACTTCCTGACCTTCAGAAATAATTGGACTCACATTCCAAAGGAGTTCTAAAACCTCCAGATGGCCAGCCTCGACATACCCCTTATCTTTATGACCCAGACTTAATGTCTTCTCCCAGTTTCTGGCATCCTTTACTCCTTACCTGCCAGAACTGAATTTATGGTTTCCTTGGACACCAGATATGCTCAGCTGTTCCCATGAGTTCTTTGTCTCCCTGGGCTATGGAGATTATAAAAATCGTGATCCCCACCAATGAGGTACTGAATACTTTGTCCTATTCAGTCGGCTGACATGCCTGTCAGTCTAACTCTCTGGGCTGGACTGGGTGCTTTGAGACATGAGTCCCAGCAGTCCTGATCCATAGCTATGGATTCTGAACTCTCAATTAACATCAATAAAGCATTACCTAATTTCCAATGTGTGATACTGCCTCAGTTTCTCCCTGAGCATTACAAGGGAATAAGCATTTATTACATGCCTATTTTGCCAGGCACTGTGCTAAGTGCTTTGTAAATATTATTTAGCTTGATCCTCACAATAGCTCTGGGAGGTCAGTGCTGTTATTATTCTTATTTTACAGTTGAGGTTAAATGGCTTGCTCAGGAGTTACTTAGCTTGTCAGTGTCTGAGTTTAGATTTAAACTCAGATCTTCCTGTCTCCAAGTACATTGTCATTGTATTCCATAGGAAATGACAAAGTGGGACTTGTTGGGGATAGATGATATGTAGCATAGTTTGGTTCTGCTTTAGAAGTAGTACAGGGAGGAGTGGTAAGGAAATTTGGAATGTAATTGCTATGAGAGTGTGGGAGACTGAATTTGAATTTTATGTTTGGTGAGTATTAGGGAGACTTTGAAGAGTTTTGAGCTGAGGATTGACATGAAGAATGTAAACTTAGGGAAAACAAAGCTAGATGTGTGTGAAGGTTGAATTGGAGGGGGGAAAAATGAAGAGACCATTAAAAATCTCATTACCTTGGTGGGTAGTGATGCTTTGTACAAGAGGGAAGTCATTTGGAATGGAGAGGAGAGATAATGTAGAGATTGAGTCAAAAGGATTCACTGACTGGATGGGAGAGATCACAGATAAGAAGAGATAAGGGTAACATCAAGGTTTCTACTTAGGTAATAATAATAATGTAGGTGAATGGTGATGTCATTTATAAAAATTGTGAAAGAATTGGAGGTCCAAAAGCACAGTTTACAGTTCTCTGTGCTATAGTAAATCAGCTTTTATTTAGGGTTCTGGTCTTTTGCAGGTACGTATCATGGTAAGAACCATATTATTAATGGCATAGTGATTTAACATACTTTTTCTAAGAGCTTTTTAATTTTAACAAAAGAAAATGCATTAACCCTAAGCATTGAGTTTCTTTGGCAGGATTTTTCAGGTATGAGATGCTGGGGCTGGGGAAGCTATTTCTGGTAAGAATAGCATTTTCAAGTGTCCCTCAAAATATGTAACTACAATTACATGGTTTTGATTACAATTGAAAGCAAATAAAAAGATTTATTGACTTAATCTAAACTTCTTTCCCCCCTCTCCCCCCCCCCTTTTTTTTTTTTTAAATTATAGACCCCAGGGAGAGTTGGCTCTCAGGGTTCTGATTCTGATTCATCAGCAACACCTGGAAATGTCTTGGATGTCAACAATGAAGGCTCTTCGGAGGTATGTTATTATTGTAGATTATTAATGTAGAAAAGCAAATTTAATATTATTCAGGGAAAATAGCAGATGTTTGAGAGAACAATAATAAATGAAACATAACAAGGCTCTTAGAATGTTACCATACAAATTGGAACATGCATTTTGAAATCATATTTGTAAGTACACCTGTGCTTAGTCAATCACATTGGCCAAGAATATAAAGCTTTGAAAAATGAAGCTGCAGATATGGCTTGTTTTTTAAGGACTTAGTTCATGCTTGTGATTTGACTTTTATGAAATGACAAAGTTTATAAAAATTTACTGTGTAATTGTATGGTATTTATTCAACTATATGTATACTGTTAGCACTAGGGGAACCAGTTGTTTTGATTTAGATTTCTTTTATTAGAGATTTGGATTATAATCTTATAATAGGCTTTTATTCATTGCATATATGCTAGCATTGGTTGGTAGCTAGAGATTAATGCAGTAAATAAATACTTTAAAAAGTAATGCAAAAGTTATTGAGAAATCAGCTTCATTGATTCATTTAACTTTTAAAATTCAGTTATTTTAGTCCTTTGAAGAAGAAAGTGACCATGTAGATAAGGAAGTAGGGAAAGTATTTTTCAGAAATATGATGAAGTTCTAAATCAAAGAATACTGAAAAACATAAATATATACTTAAGTACATATATAAACCTGGAATTATAGAGGATTTTTTTTTTTTGCTTTTTGCTGAGGCAATTGGGGTTAAGTGACTTGCCCAGGGTCACACAGCTAGGAAGTGTCTGAGACCAGATTTGAACTCAGGTCCTCCTGACTTCAGGGCTGGTGCTCTAACCACTGCGCCACCTAGCTGCCCCTATAGAGGATTTTTTTGGGAAATATTTAGACAAGTCACTGTGCCCAGTTATGATTAGGAATTCAGATTAATATAAGGGAGTGAGTCATTGCCTTTAGGAACCTTACTTAGTTTTAATGGGGTTGAAAGTTACAGAATAGAAAAACTATTTAAATATTAGCCAGTAAGCCTTCATTTAAGTCCCTACTATGTGCTGGATACTACAGTAAGTACTGGACATAAAAAGAAAGGCAAAAGATAGCCCTTGTTCTCTAGACGCTCACTATCTAATGAGGGAGACTAGCAAACCAATCTATACATACAAACTATGTATAAGAGAAAACTAATTAACAGAGGAAAGGCACTAGAATTAAAAAGGGATTGGAAAAGACTTCCTGTAAAAGCTGAAATTTTAGTTGGAACTTGAAGAAAGTCAGGGGAGTAGAGTTGAGATAAGGGGTGTTTCAGGTGTGGGGACTGCCAAAGAAAATGTCAAGAACAAGATGGAATGCCTTGTTCCTGGCACAACAAGGAGCCTGGTATTACTGGCTTAAAAAATAAATGAGGGAGTAAAATATAAAAAGAATGGAAAAGTGAGTGGGTGGGGGTAGGGAGGGAGTGTTTATGAAGGATTTTGAATGCTTGAGGATTTTGTCATTGATCTTGGCAATATAAGAAATTTATTGAATAGGAGGGGTAACATGATTGGACTTCTGCTTTAAGAAAATTAGTTTGGCATCTAAATGGAGGATGGAGTGGGGTGTGCAGAGACTGAAGCAAGAAGATCCATTAGAAGGCTGCTATGATACTTCAGGCATGAAATGATAAAAGAGTATTCAGTAGTCTCAGGAAAGACAGGGGCATATTTGAGAGATGTTACAAAGGTGAAATTAATAAACCTTGGAAACAGCTTGGCTATAGGAGGTAAGAAATGACTCAATAATAACCGTTGTGGTCAAGGATGGTGTTGTAGTCTAAAGTAATAGGGAAAATGGAGTTGCGGAGAAATAGGATTTAGAGGGAAAATAATGAGTTCAGTTGTGGACATGCTGAGTTTTAGTTGTCGCCTGGACAACTGGGTTGATTGTTCTCAGAAGAGCTCTATACAGTTGGCTTCTCTAGCCAAACAGACCAACTGAGGATAGGAGATTTGCTGGAAAGATTTTTTTTTCTTTTCTGGTGTATATACAGGGAAATGAAAGTATTATCCTTATGTGATAAAGATAATAATACTGTATGTTTCTGTTGGATTTTGTACTTTTCAAAACTAATAGATAATTTGCTCTTTGCCTGTGATACAATTGGATATTTTTAGCCATTGTACTTCACGAAAAGGCTTTTTGTAGTTTCAAGTGGTGCATAAGTGACATTTTATATTTATTAAGCATCTTTTACATGCAAAGTGTGGGGTGTTGGCATCCACATGTTATCCATAACATGTAGATAACTTATTCTTGGCTTTTAGTCTAGGAGAAAGGGCTATGACATTAAAAAAAATGCTTATATTCTTATACTCTGAACTGTAATATAAATGAATTGTAATTATTCCCAATGTTATGTGGGATTGGATGAGGTTGATCATTACTGTTAGAGGTCCAGGGAAGGCTTTTTAGAAATTTGGGTTGAATTTTTTATGGGCAAGAGTAATTCAAAGAGGCAGGCAGACAAAAAAGAAAACATTTTAGGCATAATAAATGATTAAACAACATTGTAGAGAGTTAAAATGATGAAAAGGTTGGAGTATATGGGTGAGGATAGGTTAAAAAAATGAAAATATTTTAGTCAGAAAAAAGGAAGAAGGGATTCAGTTAAAGTTCTTAAAGTCAGACATACAGGATAAAAATATGGATTTATTAATTCTACAACTTCTGCACTACTTATATGAGATAACTGACTCTTAAAGATCATTGCAAATAACTTTAAAGAAGGGTTACCTTCCATAACTATAGTAACCTTCTAGAACTTTCAGTGACAAATGGTCAGTTGAGCAGAGAAAATATAAATAGTTTCAAGAAGGGTTTAGAGAGATTCCTGAGAATAGCTTAATGAAAATAGCTTAAATGATAAGCTTAAATGAAAAAAGAATGATTTGGAATATAGCCCTATTATATGAAAGTTGATGCAGTGGAAGGCAATTATATTTTTTTATATGAAAGATCTCTTGTTGCAACTCTTGGAGACAGACTGTTAGGCTGGATAAATGATATTATTCAGCATGGTATTTCATATTTTGTTGTTTTTCTGCACTAATTATTTAGTAATAAAAATGTTCAGATTTTTATTAGAGTATTTAACAGTGTTCTTTCCCCACCTGCCTTATAGTCAATGTTTATCTTTTTTTTTTTTTTTAAGTATGAGGATTCAGAACGTTGTCACTTTACCTTTTTCAATTCTCAATCCTCTGAAATAGCTGTTTTCCAGTTAATTACGTGGAGTTAAAGCTAAATAGAAAAGATAATTTAACTGATTATTATCTCAAAGGTTTTAGTTCACTTTGGAAACCCCTATTCTGAGTTACTTTATAAGAACCAGTTCATCTATCTTAATTTCTGTTTGACATTTCTTACAATGATCAGATCTAATTAATTAGATTAGATAATTAATCTGTGACTATGTAAAATCTGTGTTATGAATTCTGTTAGGTAGATTTACCTGGACTGCCTTTGCAACACAATCAGATTAAATTTCTTTTATGCTATAAGATGCTCTCTGATTTTGCCTTTTTGATATATCTCATATTCAAAATATTGATTAACAGTGAGTTATGAAGTCATTTTTTTATCCATAACCTTATGTTATATTCTTATTATTATGTCCATTGATTGGGATGTGAACAATCTAACATTTTAAAGTCTCAATTTTTCTTGATATTAGACTACCTAAATGTACAATAACTCCTCACTTCAATGAAATGGACTTTATATTCATTTTAAATTGAACAATAAGATGAGTGTTTTAGAGATTTTATTTTATAACTACTAACAGATAGATTTGATATCCTTCCTCCCTCTCCTTTCTTCCCCTACCCCTCTTTTTAAGGCAATTGCTGATATATTTCCACATTAGCAAGTCTTTGACATTATTTCGTGGTATGTGAACATTACATATATATACATATCACTTAACTCATTAAATAGTTGTTTTTTTCAGATTAAATGTTCACATTTCTTTAGAGGTCTTTTTGTGTCAGTCTGGGAAAAAACATACAAATGGAAAACAGACTAAGTGGTATCACTAATTTTTTATTATTTTCCTAATTTGAGGAATCTCTCCTTAGCCTTCTCCTAGTCTACTAGGAAACTAATTCAGAATCAGCAAAAGTGTTCTAGGGCAAAGCTTTTCCAGGAATGACTTGGTCCAGCAGAGCCCTGTACTTTTCTTGTTTTGAAGGGAAAAAAGACATTTTTTGCCTTCAGCCCTAATTAGAGCTTTGAGCCTTTTAGTTAGGTATCACTTGTTACCTATCTACTTGGAAATCTGGAACTAGCTTACCTTCCTGACATAAATTTCTTGAATAAGCAGATAACCCATTAAAATAGGTTTTCCATTTGATCTTTCATGCCAGATTTATTGTGTCAGAGAGATAAGCTGTTATATCATTATCACCAGTATTAATAGAAAGGCCACATAAAGTAAAATGTCAGTACTAGATAGTTTTAGTATTTCATCATTTAGGAGATAAAGATTTCATTGATGTTAGTACTTTCTCCATTGATATAGATTGCCCTTCCATAAAAGTTTTTGCTCATTCCAGTTTTTCTGACTTATCTATCTTTCTGGCAACTTAATGTAGATGTCTCCCAAGGGTCTTTTCTTGACACTCTGTATTTCTTCTGCTATTCTCCTATTGCCATCTTTTTTAATTTCATCTTTTCAATTACCACCTGAATATAGATCTTTAGCTTTTGTTTTGGTTTCTGATTTCTATACCTGCATTTCTAGCTGTTCAGAGGACTCTATTTCCTGTCTAAAATTGAGTATATTTTTTCTCCTAAACTTTTATCCTTCTGACTTTATCATTTCTTCCCTTTACTCTGGCCTACCTTGTTCACAACATCAGTTTTATCTTTTGATCTCTCTCTCTCATCTCTCATTTGATCAGTAACCAAATCCTGCAGTTTCCACCTTGGAAACAAGCTCCTGTTTTATCTTATTGCCATCCTACTCTGGCATTGCTCCTTATTATCATTGGCTTAAACTAGTACAGTAGCTGTTTTGTAATTCTTTCCATGTTACTTCTCTTCTCCCCCTTTGATACTAAATCTAAAAATTGTCTGTTCACATCCTTTGACCATATATCAGTTGGGGGATGATTTGTATTTTATAAATTTGAGTCAGTTTTCTGTATATTTTAGAAATAAGGCCTTTATTGGAAACACTGGATGTAAAAAAATTTCCTCTAGCTTTCTGCTTTCCTTTTAATATTAGCTGCATTGGTTTTATTTGTGCAAAACCTTTTAAAATTGAACATAATTGAAATTATCCACTTTGCATTTCATAATGTTCTCTAGTTCTTCTTTGGCCATAAATTCCTCCTTTCTTCAAAGATCTGGCAGGTAGACTATTCCTTGATCTCCTACTTTGCTTAGGTTAGGCCCTGGATAACAGGACATACCCCTACACTCCCCCCCCCCCCCCCGTTATGTTGGGTCCTGGATCATAGGTCTTATCCCTCCTTCCCTTTTTATTTGTGATTAGACTTGGGAAAATTGAGTTTAAAAAGAAAACTTTAAACTTTGAAGCTCTGATCCTCCCTTCACATACCATTGTGTCTCAAATGAAGGTTAGAAAAGAATAATAGGTGCTTGCCTCTCTGACTTCATCCCTGTCCAAAAATTACCCTGGGAATTTATTGTCCTTGACAAAGACAGCAAGTTATGTTATCTAGCTTTCCTTCCCTGTCTGACAGGGCCTTAATCACAGGTCCCAGATTGTTAATGCCAGTTAACTCATCACTGCTCTCTCTTTGAAGTAAAGATAACAGCTGCAAAATGTTAGACGAATTGTATTCTTGGCTTCTGTATCCAGCTTGCAAAGTCTAGTTAGCCAAAAGCCCATATAAACTCTGTGCCTCAATTTCTCTGGACCAAATGCTTTGGAAGCATATGCCCATTTGGACAGCTAGCTCAGTAAACTCTCCACATTAAAATGAATAAATCTCTACTTGCCTCAGTTTTCTCTGGTATTATACTTTATCACCCTTTATGTCTAAATCATAAACTTATTTTGATCTTATCTTGGTGTAGGGTTTTAGGTGTTAGAATCTAGTTTCCACCATACTATTTTCTAATTTTCCCAGCAATTTTTGTCAAATAGTAAGTTCCAGAAGCTTTAGTCTTTGGGCTTATCCAAAAGTAGATTTCTATACTTGTTGACTATTTTGTTTTGTGGTATCTAACCTATTTTTCTGTTATACTACTTAATTTCTTAGTCAGTACCAAATTAGCTTGGCCTATCCATGAACAATTGATATTCTTCTAGTTGTTTAGGTCTAGTTTTATTTACGTGAAAAGTGTTTTGTAATTGTGTTCATATGATTCCTGGCTTTGTCTTGGCAGATAGATTCCCAGATATTTTATATTGTCTACAGTTATTTTAAATGGGATTTCTTTTTCTAAATCTTGCTAATGGGCTTTATTGGTAGCATAAAAATGTAGATGATTTATGTGGATTTATTTTATTTCCTGCAACTTTGCTAAAGTTGTTGTTTCTAGTGGTTTTAATTGATTCTCTAAATATGCCATCATATCTGCAGAGAGTGATAGTTTTGTTTCCTCATTACAGTTTAGGGAAAAGTCCATTTATCTATATAGAGCTTTTATTTTTTTTTCCCTAAATATTCTTTTCTTAGAACTCTGGTAAAAGTGAACTGTTTTCCGTCCTGAAATTTGTACAGCTTGGATTCTCATACCTCTGTGCCTTTGTTTGTACTTTGGAAAAAGTATGGAAACATTTTCATAAAAGGAAAACGCTAGTAGATGGGTCATTTAATAGAAAGGGAAACACATTAGATCTTAGGTTATTTTAGGGTAGAGGTGAATTATAAAGATGTTTCACTATATTTTTCACTTTTGTGGATAAACAATAATCAAATGTAGTTTCACTTAATTTTTCTTTCAAATTTCTAATTTACTTTCAATCTTTTAGTTGATTTTAAAATGAAATGTCAGGTTTGTTGTTTTACAGGGCTTTTTTTTTCTGTTCATTTGTTAAAGTTTTTTATTTGTATAACATATGTATGGGTAGTTCCCCAGCATTGATCTTTACAAAGCTTTCCATTACAAATTTTACCCCCAGTGCCCTCCCCTCCCCTAGATGGCAGGAAGTCCACTACATGTTAATAATGTTGAAATACTTGACAAGTTGTTCAAGAAAAATCCTGTCTACAAGAAAAAAAAAGAAAATCAGAGAAAGGAAACAATGCAAGCAAACATCAATAGAGAGCATGAAAATGTTACGTTGTGGTCCATATTTCATATCCCTCTCTCTGGGTGTATATGGTCTTCTTCAGTGAACAATTGGAATTGGTTTGAGACAATTCTTTGTTGCAGAGAGCCATGTTCATCAGAATTGATCATCATGTAATAATTGTTGTTGCTGTGTATAATGATCTCCTGGTTCTGCTCGTTTCACTCAGCATTTTTCTGTTCATTTTGCTTGAAAAGTTGTGCAATTGTGACTGCTCTCATGGAGGACAGGGAGAACCAAGGCAATCACTAGACCCTTCTTAATAACTCCCTTGTTACTGATGTTTTGTTTTAGCAGTGGTGATAGCCTTCTTAGAGTACTGGGGCTTTTCCATTGATTGACTGTTGCTTAATTTTTTGTGTTATAATGGATAGGTGTTTTAGTTAATTATGCACCCCTAAAGCAATATATGATAAGCAAAATGAAAAATCTGCTGTTATTTTTTTTTTGTGGATGCTTTCTTTTGTGAGCTTTGAAATGTCAGAGATTTAAACTAATGTTTTTACATAACTTTCTGATTTCATGAGTGAATTAAAAAGTATTTTCTCTTTATTTTGACAAGAGTATCAGTTTTTTAACATTAATTTTAATGAATAATTATGTCAGTAGCAAAATTATAATAATGCATCATAATTGATGTGTATTTACATTTATATATTTATAGCATATACTATATGATAAATTAATAACAAATGAACCAATTATAATTAAAAATTAAATGTAGGTAGATGAATGTGTTAGATTTTCTAGATTATCTGCTCCTCAGTTATTGAAAAAGGAGGTCATTGGTGTGAGCAGGTTCTGTCATCTAGAGAAATTCATTTAGTTAAATTTAATAAATACCTATTGAGAATCTCCGAGACATTGAGGTCTTCTTGTCTGTGATGTAAAGATAAGGCACTATCCTTACTTGCTGTCAATGAGCTTATGGGGTTGATAAGACAGATGTAATTAATATGTAAGCTGTGGTAGAAACTGTTTATAATTTATAGACTTATTGAATTGCTCGAAATTTATAGATATTGCTTTGCCTATGATCAGGTAAAAAGTATCATTAATAAGACTTGAATTCAGATCTTTCTAACTCCAAGTCCCATATTCTTTTTTATTATGCTCTATCATCTTTCATATAAACAATTATAGTGCAGTAATTTATATGCTAAAGGGTACTAAGTTTGGCTCAGAGGACTCTGTTAGTGGTAGAAGAAACTGTAGAAATTATGGTTTAGTTCCATTATTTTATAAATGAGACTGATTCCCACAGAAGTGAAATGACTTGCTTAAAAGTTGAAGAGAAAGCTGTGATATGTTCCAACAAGCTTTCATTCTGAGTTGACTGGAACAAGAAATCAGATTTCTCCTCTCCCAGATGAAAACTTCCCCCACTGCCTCATGGATGAGACATCATGTGGTTGGGAGAATCTAGACATATTTCATTAAGGTGATATTTGAGGTGGGCCTGGAATGATGGGTAGGTACATTTGTCTAGAGGGGATTTTTTGTAATCCATGCAGAGGGAATAGGATGAAGAGAGACTGAAAAATATGGAATAATTAAGAGAAAGTTCATTAAGATATCTCTGGCAATGGGTATGTGTAAGGAAATAGTGGGAGAGCAACTTTGGGACCATTTTGTGGATATGCTTCAATGCAGCTCTAGTAGACAGTGGAGAACTATTGAAGGTGTTTGGGAAAGGGGGTGAAGTAATTTTTGCTTTTGGAAGATTAATTTGATAGTAGTATAGTATGGTTTAGAAGGGAAGAAAACTAGAGATGGAAAGTTTAGTCAAGCTATTGAAATAGTCTGAAGAGACTGGTAATCAGGGCTAATACTAGGATGAAATCAATGACAATGATGCTATATGTTAATGAGAAAAGGGGACAAAATTATTTTTGAACCCATTAACATTTTTAATGAAGAAGTAGAGCTCTTTACATCATCTAGGTGTATGGAATTAACTAAGCGAAGACACTCTCATAGGAATAGAGCCTTAAACTAATCTTAGTTGTGACTTGAGACTTTATAATAACAAATAGAGCTATAGCTAAAAGTTGCAGGTGTTTGTCCCCTCCTGTTTCCCACCACCTCTTAATTAGCATTTAAGTACTTTTAAAAGTGATGCTGGCTTTGAATTCTCTTATCTGAGGGCATCTGCTTGTGTTGCAGCTCTCTAGGGAAATTTAAATTAAGAGTTTGTTATTATTGAGTTGTAGGGTTAGATTTTTGGGATTAAAATGTAAATCCTGACTCCCCTAAACGATGGGAGAAAAGGCCAGGTGGGAGTTGGGGTTTCTGTGTTCAGGGTATTTAGTCTTGGTGTTTTGCAGTTTATGCTTTGCACTTTTTTTTGCTGACACTTTGTCAGATGGGAGATATCCTTTTCCCCAAGTAATAAACCTCTTTTTGCTTTTTCTAACTCTGAGAGTCTGATTGTTTTTGTGGTTGATATTGTCCTCCACATAGGTATTGAGAAAATAAAGCTTCTTGTCTTGTTAAATGAGAGAATTATACATTTAGTAAAAAATTCCTCTTAATTATATGTGGGTATGTGCATGCATGTATGTGTTTGTATGTGTATGCAGGTTTGGGGAAGGGAAAGAGACAAACATTGGCAATAATAAGAATAAAATGACCCTATGACTCAAGAGATCTAGTTTTTGTTTTATTCTGTCAGTATCACTGTGTGGTCTTTGACAGATTATTTAACTTATGTACAGTCTCCTTCTCTGTAAATGAGGGAATTGAACCAGATAGCTATTACATTTTCATTGTGGTATAAAACTCTTAGACTAATACAGGTAGCTTATTTTCATTTATTTATTTATTTATTTTTGCTGAGGCAATTGAGGTAAGTGACTTGCCCAGGGTCACACAGCTAGGGGATGTTAAGTGTCTGAGATCAGATTTGAGTTTAGGTCTTCCTGACTTCAGGGCTGGTGCTCTATCCACTGTGCCACCTAGCTGCCCCCATGTAGCTTATTTTTAAAAGAAAACTTAAGAATTTCTTAAAAGTGAATTATGGAAAAGAAAATGATTTTTTGGAAATGCATTATTGAAATCAAGTCTAAGTGTTAATATGTTGTTGTACTAAGTTCTTTAGAATTTACAAAACTTAATTGTGGCTACTTTCCTTGAGAAATAAAACATACTAATGAATAATAATTTAGTAGTGCATAGCTAGGTTATTTTTGCACAGCTTAATGCTGTTGCTACATTTCAACATGACTTGATTAAGGGATTCTAACTGTTGCTTAAGTACTTCTGGGCTATTTCTTTATGGCCTTCATATGATTCTGGGTTCTCAAAAGGTATAGCAATGGAACCTGAAATTGTTTGAAGATAGTCTGAGTGATGGACTGTGTATTGCCTGAAAACCAAGTTCAGAGAGGCTCATTGCCTGATTGAAGACTGGCTATAGCACAATGAGATTTTTAGCCACATAATTTGTGAAAGATTTCTCCTAAATTGGCATGATTTATGTTTGTTGAGAAAATATCTAAACTGATGAAATCACAGGTCCTTGATACTGGAATAAGTGTTTCCATATAATAATGAGGTTCATGAGGGGATGGTGTGAGACCCATTTTTGGTCAATTGTAGGCTTTGTGGAGGAATCCACAAACCCCCCAAAATGAGGTAAGAGATTTATGCAAAATGGGTTTATTATATAGCAGAGAAGCAGCTTTCTTAGCAGGACAGTTCCAAAAGGGGAGAAGTAAATGTGGGTTATTAGCAAAGATTAGTTAACACTGAGCATGGCTCAGTGGGCTTTTTCCTGGTAGGAATAAGCAAAGATGGGTTTACACTGAGCAGTGGCTTAGCAGGCCTTTCCCCAGAGTCATCCTTTTATTTTTGCCTTCTAAGGCTTCAGGCTGGGGAGATTAAGGACTAGTTTCTATAGAGGGTGGTGATTATTCCCTAGGTCAAGATTTCTGATTGAATAGGTAGAGATCTTGAAGTTTCCTTATGAATAGGTGGGTGGGGCTCCTATCTCTCTCAGTAGGTTTTTGAGATTTAGGGTCTCTCCAGCCCTCCCCCCAAGATCTGGGGACACACAATCAAGGACACAATTTACATCAATATCATATCAAAAAGGCTCCTGGAAACAAAAAAATAAGATAGCCTTGAAGTTCATCTATGAGTATGCTTGGGTTCAGTACGGGTAGAGTTTGTTAAATTCAGAGAGCCTGTTATTCCATACTTTCAAATTGGTTTGAGCAGAAATTTAAGTGACTAAGGACAGCAGTTTGAAACTTTACCCCAGATATATGAATTCATAAGGGGGAAAATAGGGTTTTGCTAGGTGGTAGAAAAACAGAAAGCCAAAGGAATGGGAATCTTAGAGTGATTTTGATTTAGTAGGTGGTTTGGAGCATCTGGATTTTGGGTATAGGCTGGGGAGAAGTGTTGATGAAATTGTTATTGGTGACAAGTACAAGGGGAACCAAGAGAAGATAATGTTTTTGAGAAAACTAGGCCAAAAAATTGATGGGTTTGCTTTTTAAGTGAAATAGATTTACTTTTTTTGGGGGGGAGGGGCTAAATTTACTTCCTGGTGAATAGATGTTTCTAATAGTAGAATTGTTAAATCTATAAAATTTCATAAAGTTTAATCTTAGAATGTAAAAAAGACTACCATATAATCTCATGGCACTTGAAATGAGCTTTGTCCTTAGTGATGATGATTAAATCTATTTTCAGTCCCAAAGAGTGTTTTTTCCCCTTAGGAATACATTTTCAGTTGTTAATATATTCCCACAGCATCTTTGCAAGATAGGCAACAATATAAAGAAACAACCCAGGGACTAGGGGGAAGGGCTCCTCCCTCCTGGAGGAGGAGGGGATTACCCTCCTGGATTAAGTGGAGTAGGGGATTATATAAGAGAGTAAACAAAAGGGATCTATCTGCTTTAGGGCACCATATGCATTAGGGGCACTATCCCCACTAATGGCACTACCTTAGCAGGCAGCCATGTAACATCAGGCACTGCCTGGGGCACTCTTGGCACTTAGGCACTACTGGCAGACTGCCCACACGCTGCCAGGTAACATCTAGCATTGCCATGTAATAGGGAATTTCAGTTTGTGATATCCTCAATAAACACAGACCTGCTGTGAGCCAGCCTTCCGTATCTTGGGTGTTCTGTGGGGATAACTCCCTGCTTAAGAGAAGCAGGGCTGGAGACGTCCGAAGACCTGGGAAGTAGGTAAGAAACCAGTTGACTCCCGTGGAGGTGAGCCACGGGGAATCTGCCCCCGACTAGGAGAATGGTGGATAGTTTAGGTCCCCTGCCAAGGTGGGCGGGCGGGACTTAATGCAGAGTTTATAAGTTTATCAGATAATCTGCTGTTTTAAACCAGTCAGAAATTAAAAAAATAGAAAGGAGGCAGATGTGGATGTCAGAAGTTGGTTTCCTAATTGGAAATTAGTATGGAAGAAATTAGGGCTTGACCCACATCTAACATTACATACCAAGATAAGATCTAAATGGGTTCATGATCTAGATATAAAGAGTGATATTATAAACAAATTAGAGGAACATAAGATAGTTTACCTCTCAGACCTGTGGAGATGGAATAAATTTATGTCCAAAGAATAACTGGAACTCTTAACTGAACACCAGATAGATAACTTTGACTATATTAAGTTAAAAAGTTTCTGTACAAACAAAACTAATGCAGACAAGATTAGGAGGGAAGCAACAAATTGGGAAATCATCTTTACATTTAAGGGTTCTGATAAAGGCCTCATTTCTAAAATATATAGAGAATTGTCTCATATTTGTAAGAATTCAAGCCACTCTCCAATCGATAAATGGTAAAAGGATATGAACAGACAATTTTCAGATGATGAAATTAAAACCATTTCTAGTCATATGAAAAGGTGCTCCAAATCACTATTGATCAGAGAAATGCAAATTAAGATAACTCTGAGGTACCACTACACATCTGTCAGATTGGCTAAAATGACAGGAAAAGCTAATGATGAATGTTGGAGGGGATGTGGGAAAACTGGGACATTGATACATTGTTGGTGGAACTGTGAACAGATCCAACCATTCTGGAGAGCAATTTGGAACTATACTCAAAAAGTTATCAAATTGTATATACCCTTTGACCCAGCAGTGTTTCCATTGGGCTTATATCCCAAAGAGATTTTAAAGGAAGGAAAGGGCCCCACATGTGCAAGAATGTTTGTGGCAGCCCTTTTTTGTAGTGGCTAGAAACTGGAAACTGAAGGGATGCCCATCAATTGGAGAGTGGCTGAATAAATTATGGTATATGAATGCTATGGAATATTATTGTTCTATAAGAAACGCCCAGCAGGATGATTTCAGAGAGGCCCGGAGAGACTTGCATGAACTGATGCTGAGCAAAGTGAGCAGAACCAGGAGATCATTATACATGGCAACAACAATACTATATGATGATTAATTCTGATGGACATGGCTCTCTTCAACAATGAAATGTTTCAAACCAGTTCCAATTGTTCAGTAAAGAAGGCCATATACACCCACATGTGTGGGTGGGTGGGTGGAAATGTGGACCACAACATATCATTTCCATGATCTCTATCGATGTTTGCTTGCATTGGGTTTCCTTTTTCAGATTTTTTTTTCTTGTAGATATGATTGTTCTTGCACAGCAAGATAAATATGGAAATATGTATATATCTATTTGACTTGTTAAGTATTTTAATATAATTAACATGTAGTGGACTTCTTGCCATCTAGGGGAGGGGAGGGGACTGGGGGGAAAATTTGTAATGGAAAGCTTTGTAAGGGTCAGTGTTGAAGAACTACCCATACATATGTTATGCAAATAAAAAGCTCTAATTAAAAAAAAAAAAGTTGGTTTCCTTTAGGCCTGTTATTCTGTGATAGTACTTTTGGATTTGTAAGACAGAATTCTCTTTTTGAAATTAGAATGGAATTGTAATTTGGAATGGAAATTGAAATATGGAATGGAATTGTAATTTCTTTGGTGTGAGGAACTCCCAGGCAGAGAAAACAGTCTCTACTAGTGCTTATAGTCCTTCATTGTTGCCTGAATCATTAAATCACCTAATTTGCTTAGGATCACTCAGCCAGTATATGTAGGAATTGGGATTTGCATCAGGCTTTGCTTGCTCTCCACTATGCTGATATAGCCAATTAAAAATTGCTGGAAAGTTTTACAAATTCTTTTTTAGAAAGAATTATGCAAACATAAACACATAAAATTTAATAAATATTAATTAAAAATTACAAAGACAGAAAGTCTTTTAGATACATGTGGTTTTCTTTTAACAAAGTAGTTACTCAGAATGGCTAATATAATTGCAAAATTTCAGAATTTATGATTATCATAATTATCATAATTATTGGATAAAGATATTAATGAAATATTTAGGATGGCTTGTAAATGTGCAAATACTTTCTACAATGTAAACAATTTATGGTTTTTTTCCCTTGTATATTTAATAGGGCTTCATATGTCCTCAATGTATGAAATCTCATGGATCTGCTGAAGAGCTTTTCAAACATTACCAGGCAGTTCATGACTCTGGTAACGAATCAAGTCCTGGAGGAGAGTCTCTAAAACGGTAAAGTGGAATATATTTGTAGGCCAATATCTGATGATTCTTTTGACTCTGTGTAGGTTGAAAACCAATTTTGTATATGCCTACAGAAAGTTCTGTGTAGATGTCTGCCTTCCTGCTGCCCTGTTCTTCTGATGGCTACTGCTATGGGCTGGCTGGCAGCTGTGCTATGATTATTATATTTTTGTGAAATCACAACTGGAAAACTTTTTTTGCACATATATTTTTCTTCTATATTTAGAGGGTCAATCCAGTTAATTGGACGTTAAAAACTCAGTTACATAAACTAAAAAGCAGCAAATATACATAGCCATTTGAGGATTTTAAAATGAGACAAAAAATCATTTGTAAATAAATTTACCTGTTTACTACTACTTGTGAAAATTTTTCATATTTTTTCCTTCTTGAGTCTAGTCTTGGGTTCACATTGTTTTTTAAAATAACATGTCATTTACAGTATTCCTTACTTATTTGAGGGAAGAAAGGCTTCCTAAGATGATTATCACTAGAAAGTTTTTTAATTTTAGCAACTCAACTGAGGTATGAATAGATTATAAACTATTTTAGGAGTGGTAATATAACTTATGAAACCATGAGTCTTTTGAAATGCTAAAGTATAGAGAGGTTAGATGTTTTCCAAAAAAAAATATTTTTAGATAAATATCAAAAAATCAATTACATGGTAAGATATAGAGGAAAACATAAAAGATCATTTTTGTGATAAGAAGATATCCAAATATAAACAAATACCATGATGTTGTTAGCTTAATTTGGTTTTTCTAGTTCATGTATTATGTGAATTCCTAGGTCTTTTTCAAGACTATCACAAAGATAAGCTTTATCCATCTATAAGTGTCGAATCTAGAGCCTACCTATTGTAATTTGTAGTGGTCTTCATACAATTTCTGATGACACTTTTAGTTTTCACAAAAAAGTTCATTTATAAAGTTTAGATTACTCTAAATTGCTCTAAATTCAGTGTTTTGGATACTATTTGAACTTTAAATTTTGCATGTAACTTGTGGCTAACTTCAGACTATTACTAGTGATAATTGGATGTGATTCTTGGATCTTTGCCTATTGGATTTGTTCTCCAAATGAAATTGTATATGCATATGTATTTTTTATTTTTGGAAGCTAAGTAAATCTTAATAAAGTTGTTTCACAATATTTCTGCATATGACAAGTAAGAGGAATGTTGTTCTTACATAAATTTATGTGTTTTTATGTTTTTATATGTTTAAAAATTTGTAGTATTTTTGCAGTAATTTTACATTTATGTTCTCATTTAGTGTTTTGCCAGTGAAAAGTTACATAAAAAAAATCAGTATTAAAAAACGTGTGTTCATGTTTCACTCTTAAGCCTGAGTTCATTTAATAAAAAATGGATTCAGTTGTTTTCCAACAAATAAACAACCCTCATTTACAAATAGCTGTTAGGCAGGGGACTCATGTCCCTTTTTGTATTTATATAATTCCTCTGCCTGGTATTGTTGCAGCTCATTATTTTCTTCTCCTTGTCATGTTGGCAAAGTTACTCATTCTTATTGCCACAACTAATCTTGTTCCACTGTTCTTAGCCCTTTCCCGTGCTATCTTGCTGTCTCGGTTTTTACCAGTGCTGCCAGTGGCTTCTGCCTTACAATTAGTGTATTGCCCAGTAGTCCAGATCAAAAATTCAGATACATTTTTCTTTTTCTTTTTTTTTTAATTAGTTTTTTATTTACAAAATATACATGGGGAATTTTTTTATTTACAAAACATATGCATGGGTAATTTTTCAACATTGGTCATTGTAAAACTCAGATACATTTTTCAAGAAAAATATTGTTTTAACTAGCAAATAGGTTTTATAGTTTAACTGTGTGGTGTATTAAGTAAGTATATACATGCAAGCTTGAGAACCAATTTCTTATAGCAGCATTTCTTTGAGAAAATGTGTTTTGAATGCCAACCAACCAACCAACTTAAGCAGTTTTTCATACACACACACACACACACACACACACACACACACACACAGAGTTTATCATTTGGATACTTGTTTGTATATAGAATTTCATACTAGACTATTTTTAGGTAGGGAGAATTGATGTGTTAGTGTTCAATGATTTGGCAGACTTTTTTTTTTTTTTTTCTTTTTGCTGAGGCAGTTGGGGTTAAGTGACTTGCCCAGAATCACACAAATAGGAATTGTTAAGTATCTGAGACCAGATTTGAACTCAGGTCCTGCTGACTTCAGGGCTGGTGCTCTATCCACTGCGCCACCTAGCTGCTCTGATATTTTCTTAATAGACAAGATTGGCTATTTGTTTGAATATACTAATGCAAGTATTGCTTATTTTTTCCTTTTGTTTCCATATATGTTCAGAGAAGATGTGATACTACTCCGACAAGAAGTCCAAGATCTACAGGCTTCACTGAAGGTTGGAAAGAAAATTTTTATTTACTTCTTTTCAGTGTTTTAGATAAACAATGTTAAAAGCTTGTGAGCTAAAAAAGACTCCTTTTCTTATTAGGAAGAAAAATGGTACTCAGAAGAGTTGAAGAAAGAATTAGAAAAATTACAAGGGCAGCGGCAGCAAGTAATTGCTTTAAAATACTTGAAGCATGTTTATGTGAACTTAGTTTTACCATAGAAATTGAACCTTACTTCCTTTTTGTTTTTGTAAGGCAGATGACCTAATACAATGACTTGAAAATTTGCTTCATTCTGGGTAATATCAAGTGTGCTATTCCTTTTAATTCAAATGAATGGTATATGGCGTGTTTTTAAAAGTCTTACCTTTGTTATTTTAATATAAACCCAAAGAAGTAAAAAATTGTAGATCCAAGAACAGTGAATTTAATGGGACACATAAAAATGATACTTTTCACACTTTGTAAGGGAATAACACATATCCTATGTGTTTATTTAGAAAATTAGATTAGAATTGGTTCTACTAGCCTGTTCCCCATAATTGGAAACCTTAATTGTCTAAGAACTGATTGCCCAATTTGAATATTATTTAGGCTGTTTTCTTCTGTGTATGATGTTTGTGTTTTGTCTGTTATGTTGAGAGTTAGCTTTTCTAATTGGGAAGGCCTTTTCATTCATTCATGCTCTTTGTTTATGTTACTAGCATGGATAATCATTTTTCTGTATCATGCTTTGTATCTCAAAGCAAATAGAGAAATACTGACTTCCTAGATTTAAAGTAAAGATTGCTTTTTAATCTCATGTTGAAAATAATTCTCTAAGAGGTAAGAGGCAATTGTAGCATAGAAAATTTATTTTTTGAAAATTAGGAAATAGGGGCAGCTAGGTGGCGCAGTGGATAGAGCACCAGCCCTGAAGTCAGGAGTACCTGAGTTCAAATCTGGTCTCAGACACTTAACATTCCCTAGCTGTGTGACCCTGGGCAAGTCACTTAACCCCAAATGCCTTAGCAAAAAGGAAAAAAAAAAAAAAAAAAGAAAATTAGGAAATAAAATTGTTTAGAAAAACTAGCATGATTCTTAATAGCTAGTATCATTTAGTTCCATTGTACTAGATGTAAAAATTTTTTAAAATGAATACTTAATCTAAAAATAATTTTTGAGTATTACACATTTGAAATCATAATATAAATATTTTGCTGAAATTTTTTTTTGGAAAACCCATTAACTTTATTTATTTATTTTTGCTGAGGCAATTGGGGTTAAGTGACTTACCAGGGTCACACAGCTAGGAAGTGTTAAGTGTCTGAGGCCAGATTTGAACTCAGGTCCTTCTGACTAAAGGGCTGGTGCTCTATCCACTGTGCCACTAACTTTATTGTTCTTTCTTTGAAAGCATTACAAAATGCCAAAGTTATTTTAAAAGTTTACCTATGAAGCTACTTGCTATAATATTATAATAGCTGGCTTTTCCATAGCATTTTATATTTTTAATGTACTTTACATTCTTATAATAATTCTATAAGATAGGTGGTGAAAATATTGTAACCATTTTGTACATGAGAATGTGGAAGAATGTAAGTTTTTTGAGGGCAAGGACTGTCTCATTTATGCTTTGTATCCTAATGTTAAACACAAGTTGGATATTTAATAAATGTTTGGTGATGAGAAAATTGGAGCCAGAGATTAATTGCTGTTTGGTCAGTGACACAGTTAGTAAGTAGCAGAATGAAAACTCAAATGCAAGTTTTCCAACCTCAAGTCCAGGATTCCTTCTCTTATGCCAGGCTTTATGTAGATATTATCCATAGTAGAGTCATGTACATACACAATTCATCTATGATAAGAGACTATATGGTAGATTTTGCTAGGTCAATTGAGAAGGTGCTGGAGAAAAATTTTGTCCTTTAATTCAGAACTATAAACAAGTAATCAGCAAGCACTTGCTAATTGCATACTATGTGCCTGGCAGTCTGCTAAGCACTGGGAATAGAGAAAAAGCCAAAATAGTCCCTGCCTTTAAAAAGCTTACAATCCAATGGAGAAGACAGTACATACATAAGTAAATTGATGCTTACAAGATACACATGACATAGCTTCAAGATAAACTTAGAGGGGAGACACTAGCATTTGGAGATTCCAGGAAAGTTTTCTTGCAAGAGGTGAGACTTAGGCTGTGTCTTAAACAAAGCCATAGATCCTCAAAGATGGATGTTAGTAGGGAGAACTTTTTCCAGGACTGGGGGACAGTCCATATGCAAAAGGAGATGAACCATCACATGTAAGGAACAGCAAGTGAGAGGTTTGGTTGAAGCAGAATTTGTGGAGGGGAAAAAATTGTGTAAAAACTAGAAAGAGAGGAAAGGACCAAGTTATGAAGCACTTTAAATGTCAAACTGAGCACTTTATATTTGATTGATATTGATACTAGGGAGCCATTTCAGTTTATTCAGGAGAATGGTGGTATAACATAGACCTATGTTTTAGAAAAATTACTGGCTGCCATATAGAGGATGTATTGGAGTAAGAAGAGACTTGATGCTGAGAACTTGGGTTGTGCTATGTAAATGGAGAGAAGAGACATGAGAATTATAGAGAATAAAACTGAGATTTGTTAGCTGATTGGAAATGTATGAGTAAGAGTCTGAGGATCACAACAGTTTTTTAAACTTGGATGACTCAAATGATAGTGACTTCAATAGAAATAGGGAAATTTGGAAGAGAGAAAGTTTTGGTGAAGAAGATGAGTTCTGTTTGGATATGTTGAGTTTGAGATGCATAAACAGTTGGAGTTGTCCAATAGATAGTTGGTGATGTGAGACTGCAGTTCAGGGTAGAGACCTCAACTGGATAAGTACATTTAGGAATATTTGCATAAGGATAATAATTATACCCATGGAAGCTAATCGGGGACTGATAGAAAAAATTGAGCCTTGGGGAATCATCTCAGTTAGTGGGCAAGTCAGAGATCAAGAGCCATCAGAGGAGATTGAATACCCCTTAATAGTTTGAGATTTTCAGAATATTTTCCTCTTAATATTTCTGTGAGGTTGATAATATGTTACTGCCAGACTTTTATCGATTAAAAAAATGATTTCAAAAGGGCTTAAGTGATTCCCTCAGGCTTCAGAGTCAGGACTGGTACCCAGATGATAGTGTTCTGCTAATTGATGTCGCTTGGCTGAAAAATGCTTCCCAAACTCCTTACTTTCAACCAGAATCTAGACTCTGTCATATCATCGGGAGCGTTCTCTGTGCCTTGTACTAATGTTTGTTTTATTTTCATTAAGGAGTTGAAATCTGATGGATTGACAACAGATTCATCAGCAGGTAAATTTGTTTAAATATGATAGTTCCGCTTAAGTAAAAATTTCATTCTACTATGGTGAATTAAGACTGTTAACTCACACTGGGTTTAAATATGTGTGTACATGCTGAATGTAGTGTATAAACCCCCAGAAGGCAGAATCTTCTTCCCTTACACCAAACAATTGGTACTTAATAATTGCTTGTTAATTAATTGATTTGAACTTAATCTATCTAAATTAGCTAAAATATTGCTTGCAGATATATTCTATGAAGCTTTAGGTACAGTAAAATTAAAATTAGCAGCTAAAATTATATTTAGGAGAATTCGCTTTCACATTTAATTTAGCCATCACTTCTTCTCCATAAACATTAGCAGTTGATAGTATGTTGTGGTTGGCCTAGGCCCTATTCTTTTATATTATGTATCTTTTCATTAAAAAAATTATAGCTAATGATTTGGAATAAACATACAGAATTCAATTCTAGACACTGAGAAATAGAGGAAAAACTGGAAAAAAAAATCCCTTCTCAAGGAGCTTACCTTCTACAGCAAGAAAACTTAGAAGCAGATAAGTAAATACAAAATACTTTGAAGTAAAGAGAGTACTGACAAGGGGATAGAAATTGTTTGAGTTAGGAATACAAGGCAAAAGTTGTCAAATGTGGAATCAAATTAAAATTTTAAGGCAGAAAAATGTACAAATACTTTGGAATTTAATCTATATTTTTCTTTTATTTTGAAAGATGATAGATTTCATAACTTCTTTTATCTTGAATGATTCAGATTAATTGTTTTTCTGTAGCTCCTATTTATGTGTCAGGCACAATGCATAGACAAAAATAAAACCACCTTTGTCCCCACGGAACTTAATTTCCATTGTATATAGACAAGTAAACTGCAGATGTTTTCTAAGTAGGTTTTTTGGCACATGGGAAGCTTTTATAATTTGAGGAGATCAGGAAACACTTGAGGTAATATTAGGAATTTGAACTGGTTTTTGAAGGACATTGGAGTTTGGAAATGGTTTGAATCATAGATAATAGGATGGTGTCAGTAAAGTCAAATGTAGTAGCAGTTATATTATCACTACTGATAATAATGGTATCCCCTGCTCTTATGATTGCAATCCATTTTTAGTAAATATTACATTTTTTTCCCTAGAACTCCAGTCATTGGAACAACAATTAGATGAAGCACAAACTGAAAACTTTAATATTAAACAAATGAAAGACTTATTTGAGCAGAAAGCAGCCCAGCTTGCTACAGAAGTTGCAGGTAAGTTGTCAGAATTGAATGTTCGAATCATGTCTTTACATTACTCGATTTCCTTTGGTTATAAGTTGACTTATCATTACTTAGCAGTTTCTTTAGAATATATCATGTGAACACGGAACAGTCTTTCTGTTTGGAGTAGTTGCTTTGTTCATTTGACAAAAGAATTTTATTCTACCTGCTTATTTGTTCTGCCTAATAAATATGATTGACAGCCATATAAAATGTAATTGAAAAAATCAGTTAAGTGACATGGTATATAGTAGAGGGAGGACCAGCTTTGGAGTCAGAAAGACCTAGGCTTAAAGTCCTATATCTGAAACATTTTATGACCTGGGGCAACATACTATGTATCTGTGTCCTTAGGTAAATTTAAGAAATTTTAAGTACAAACCAGTTGCTGGTTTGTTTCCTACTGGGAGAACGAAAAATAGTGTAACATTTTAATGTAAAAAATGCTCATTCCTTTTTGTTTAAAATTTAGGTAAATTTTGGCTTTTACCTATCTATGTCTTCTCTATTTATTTTAGATAATTTTAAAAAGATTTAAATGCTAACATTGTTTTATTGAGTGCTGTTATATGGTAACTTAGTTTGACTTAGAATTGAAATAGATTGTGCCAGATTAGGTTATTTTAAAATTAATCAATTTTTGTGGGGAGGACTTTTTTGCACTTATTTATCCATATGGCTGTATGATGAAAGAATGAATTTGAATTAAAAATTATAGAAATAGCTTTTGTGTGACTATTTATAACTAGATATAAAGTCAAAGTATGATGAAGAAAAGGGTCTTCGAGAAGCTGCTGAACAGAAGATGGTGAGCTTGACTGAAGAGTTAAAGAAAGAGACAACTATAATTCAAGATTTAAAGACTGAATTGGTAATTTATTTTAGATTATATGATAGAAGTTTATTTCCTTCTTCCTTTTTTTTTTCTTAAAGCAACACCCCAATAATACTTTATCCAGAGAACACCATCTGTTATTATTAGCTTAGTTGTCTGTTGATGACTCTAATCTGTAGCTTCAACTATATTTCCAGTATTTCCAAATATCTATATGTCCATTGAGAAATCTAAACCCAAATTTATCATCTCTTCCTTTCCTCCCCAGTATATATATATATATATATATGTATATATATATATATATATATATTTCTTCCGCATACTTCATCTCTGTGCTATCTTTTGTATCTGAAAATGTTCTCTGCAGCTTAAAAATGTCTTCCCCACTTACATTTTACCTAAGAATTAACCATCCTTCAAGGACTAATTCATGTCCCATCTAGTTTATTTCATTCCATCCACACAAGACTCTTAATTTTTGGACTCTTTAAATGAAATTCATTTCCACAGAGATTTGTAGTAATTACAGTTCAAACCATATAATTTAACATTTTATTATTTTTCTAATTTTTCACATATGTAAATATTATTTCCCTAATAATATCTTACATTGCTTTTATGTCCCTTGTAATTACTAGTATAGATCTGGGCATCCAGTAATCAAGAATTATTCTGCTTGATTAACTTTATCTGCCTAAGAGGTAGATGATTAAGCCATATGTATATCAAGGTGCCATACACTAGAATATATATCTTAATGAAACTTTTCCATTATTTTATTATTTTTTTAATCTAATTTTTTTGGTAACTTTTTTTTTGTTTCCTAGGGAAATTTATTTATTTATTTTATAATAGCTTTATTTTCAAAATACATGCAAAGATAGTTTTCAACATTCACCCTTGCAAAATCTTGTGTTCCGAATTTTTCTCCCTCCCTCCCCTAGATAGCAAGTAATTGAATATATGTTAAACTTGTGCAGTTCTTCTAAACATATTTTCACATTAATCATATAGCACAAGAAAAATCAGATTAGGAAGAAAATAAAAGTAAGCAAATAACAAAAAAAAAGATGAAAACACTATGTTGTAATCTGGATTCAGTCCCCATCTCTGGATGCAGATGGCTTTCACCATCATAAGTCTTTTATAATTTCCTTGAATCACCTCATTTTTGAAAAAGAGCCAAGTCCATCACAGTTGATCATTATATAGTCTTGTTGCTATGTACAGTGTTTTCTTGGTTCTGCTCACTTCACTTAGCATCAAGTCTCACTAGGCCTTTCTGAAATCATCCTGCTGATCATTTCTTATAGAACAATGATATTCCATTACCTTCACTTACCATAACTTATTCAGCTATTCCCCAACTGATGGGTATCTATTCACTCTCCAGTTCCTTGCCACAACAAAAAAGATTGCTACAAACATTATTCTTTAAGTTAGAAAATTGTTTTTCCAGTATCATCATCAAGTGTGTTTTGTATATGTAAAACATAGTGTTAGAAATCTAATTTGTAATGGGATTTATTTACACTTTTTAGGATTGTAATTTGAAAATCAATATGGGATATGATGTGGGAAAGAGTGAGCCTTGGAGTCAGGGTTCAAGCCCTGTGTCATATATATTAGCTCTGTGTTCCTGGATAAGTAAAACAGTGCCATTGGCAGCTCTCTAAAATTAAAAGTTATAAACAGGTTGTTATATACCATTGGTGGAGGTGGTTTATGCATAGAGAGAACTCCACATATGAAATCACAGATCTGGATCCTATTACCTGGTCTCTCCATGAGTGAGAAAGAGAGAGGGGGGGGGGGTAGAGGGGTAAGGAGAGGGGAGGGAAGAGGAGAGGTAAAAGAGAGAGATAGAGAGAGAATGAGAACACAATCTAAATTGTGTAACTCATTGATTTGGTGAGAGGTAATGTAGTGTACTGGTAGAGCTGGTTTCAGAGCCAGGAAAACTTGGGTTCACTTAATGCTGTTCGGTGTAATGGAAAGTTTATGTAACTCTTAAGATTCAAGTTGCAGAGGAGGTGTGACCTGCATTGGTAAGAAGAGAGACTTTGCTCATCTGAAGTTTCGTGTATCAATGAAACCATAGATCCTGCCTCTGAATCTGCTATTTAACTTGGCATGTTGTTGTCATGTCTTTGTTGTCATGGCTTTGAACCTGGAGGATTATTTCAATTTGTCCACTTTTTAAAGTGACAGAATAATTGAAACTAGGGTACCAAATGGAACACTATGCAACACTGACTTTTACATGTCACATCAACTGTAGTATATTTGACAATATTAAACCATCCTAAGATCATGAAAATGTGTTTTTGTTATTTTTACTTTATAAAGTTACTGTCAATAATTTCCTAGTCTGCTTCATATAAATTATAATACAAAGTGTACATCATGTTGAAATTCTTTATTACATACAAAATAGCATTCTGTGGAAAGCTCATCACTGATAGTTTCTTGGTTGCTTGGAAAGCAAATTCTGAGTACTGAATCATAGATTACTATCGAGAGTTATGATATGTACCTGTGTATAAAATAAATTAGAACAATTACCAGCATTTAGATAGTTTATGAAGTGCTTTACAAATATTGCAATTTTATTTTTATAACAACCCTAAAAGGTAAGTGCTATTATTTATATTAGAGATGAGGAAACTGAGATAAGCAGAGGTTAAGTGATTTGCCCAGGATCGCACAGCTCTTAAGTGTGAGGGTGGATTTGAACTTAGATCTTTCTGATTTCAGGCTCAGCACTCTACCCACTGTGTTACTTAGCTGCCTCTGCATCCAGAATATCCATTTCAAGTTTCATTTTACTTTTGTAAACATGAAGTATATTTTTATTTTATTGGTCATAGAAGTCTTGCATAACAATCATAAAGATCATCACTACACAATTCATTCTTAGGAAATTTTCACCAACTATTATTGCCACATGAATTTTAAAACAGCAGTAGTTTAAGAATTACTTGCATAAGAATTATTCATATGTTAATTACTTTATAATGAACTCATAGGAATTGTTTCATTGTAATTATTGTAACTTTTAATTCAATTTTGCTTCTTTGCTCATAGCTTCAAAGACTTGGTGTAGAAGATGTTGCTGTATTGAAGAAAGAGTTGGTCCAGGTTCAGACCTTAATGGACAGCATGACTTTGGAGCGTGAGAAAGAGTCAGAGAAACTCAAAGAAGAATGTAGAAAGCTACAGGCTGATTGTGCTAATTCAGAGGTAATGAATTTCTGAGATAACTTGATTATGACAAGTTTACTGACTCTGTTTATATATAATGTGTTAGTCTAATATGAAATTTTTTTACTGTGTAATAATATTTATTCATGTGGCTTCTGGAGACCTCTATTTTTCTTTTCCTTAGAACTACTAGTATTAGGAGGCAATCTGAAAAAAAATTAAACTTCTATGCCACTTAGAATCTGTATTTTAAATATAATTTCACATTTAATATTTGAAGAAAATACTGCTAGAATGAGAAAATTGTTTTTTATTGCCCACATCTGTCACCTCTTCCTTCCTCTTTTCCTCTACCCTCCCAAAATTGCCAGATTTGTTGCTGTCAGTATATTTTAACTTCACAATATCATGTATGAAATTAAGCCTGGGAGCCCATCTATAAAGAGATTAGTGAAGAATGTGAGACATTACAAATGTTTATAATTTTTACCTTATTTTATAAGACAGTAATTATACAGAATTTTTTTCTTCTTGTTTATAAAAATACTTTTTGAAAGTCCTTTTACATAAGGCAAATCATGGTTTGGCAACATTTAACTGAATATTTTGATGAATGATAGGTTTACTGGGTGTTTTGCCAGTGCTGGCTTCCACCTTTCTTTCATCATGTTGTTGTATTTTGTTGTTTTGCTTTCTAATGGAGATATGTTTGAAGCAATTGTTTTCTGAAAATTCAACAATAATAGTAATTAACTTTATGTTATATAATCCCAAAGCATTACAATTTTCTTTCACAATAGTTTCAAAATCTTAGACATGTAGCTGTTTTGTTAATCAAGTAAATGACTTAGCTAGCAGATGATCAGTTATTGACAGTAGAAGTTTAATATTGTATTAAAATAGTAGATTATTATGTCAAATCATTAGCAGTTTTAATTTTTCATTATTGTGGTGCTCTTTTTGTACACAATTTTGTGGCTAAGGAAGACAAAAAGTGTTTTATGGCTTTGATGATACTCTGATGAAGGAATTCCCTTGAATGTAGTGTTTTTATCCTTTTGAAGGGAAATTAATTCCATTAGTCAACCCAACTTGATATTTTATCCATTCTTTATTCCTAAATATTAATGGTAAGTGAGAATTTAATTCTCTTTTTTCCTTTATTGTGTTATCGTGAACTTGTCAGAATATCTGTATGCAGTGGATAATGTTTCCTGGAGAAAAGTTTTTTGGTTTAGAGGTAGTGATGTCTCTCCACTACAGTTTTCTCTTCTATTTTTATGTTATTTAGTCTTTGCTCTGACATGATTTTTCTATGTACCAGATGATTTATCCTCCCTGGGCTTAGTTTCCTCACTTACAAGGTGCTAGATCATCAGAATCTAAAAAAAGTAAATCTAAATTTACTTTTTCAAGTTAGAATAGATAACATAAAATATAGGAAAGTGTTTTTCTCCTGTTAATTTTTTTTCTTCTTTACCTAATTAATGATTAGTTTTATTGGTTTATTACATTTATTTGTAAATATTGAATTGGAAATGTAGACAGACAATATATCTTATACACATTTTGTATAGCAATATAATACTTACTAATATGGATAGAAATATGGTAATTTAGGATATGGCTCATCTCAGTAATGAGACGATTCAGGCCAGTTCTAATGATTTTGTGATGATGAAAGCCATCTACATCCAAAGAGAGGCATTGTGGGAACTTGAGTGTGGATCACAACATAGCATTTTTACTTCTTTTGTTGTTGTTTCTTTCTTGTTGTTTTCTTTCTCATTTTTTTTCTTTTTGATCTGATTCTTGTGTAGCAAGATAATTGTATAAATATATATGCCTATATTGAATTTACATATATTTTTATCATGTTTAACATGTATTGG
Organism: Myrmecobius fasciatus; assembly: GCA_023553655.1. Taxonomy (NCBI): domain Eukaryota; kingdom Metazoa; phylum Chordata; class Mammalia; order Dasyuromorphia; family Myrmecobiidae; genus Myrmecobius; species Myrmecobius fasciatus. Next base: position 263,415 of record JAJPUD010000191.1, on the reverse strand, counting down.
ATTACTTGCCATCTAGGAAAGGGGGTGGGAAAGGAAGAAAAAGGTTTTGCAAGGGTCAGTGGTGAAAAATTATCCTTGCATATATTTTGAAAATAAAAAGCTTCAATAAAACAAACAAACCAAAGAAATATGGTAATTTACACTATTGTTTGGTGAGAACACTGTGTGCATTGGCAAGTGTGTCATTTAACTACAACATGGGCAAAAAAGGTAAAGTAGCAGAATCACATCTAATGATCTGATTATTACCAATATATTTTAATGAGTTAGTCTAATATGAACATTTTTTTTTTTTTACTATGTAATAGTGTTGTTGGCTACAGGAATTTGAAACTAAGCCACCAACATTGATAATCATTTTAGAACTATGTTCAAGGAAAAAATTATGAAGTTACCCATTTGTTTGGAAGAGATGGATAAAATGAAGAGTTGTTGTAGAAACATGCATCATTCTCAAAAATTCAGAGATAGTGGACATTTTAAATTTTTATATGTGCTCTATTTTTTAACCATAATTTTCATTATAGTAAACATCAGTTACTAAAGTATGAATCCATTTTATTGTAATGTCTTGCTTAATAACTTAATAACAAACACTACTTAATAACAAAATGGATTTTTAAAAATTTATATTTCAGAATTTTACTTTAAATCTACATCATATTCTACTTCAAAGTTATTACTATAGGAGTTTAGACACTTATCTTAGTGATTTGATCATTGCTCAGCTGATTTCAGAAGTTCTTCAGAACTGCTTCTGGGACAATTTATGAGCCAGATGAAAAACCATCGTTGTTCCCTAATGTTTCAATTCTGTTCGAACCTTCTCTGACCCAATTTGAGGTTTTCTTGGCAGATACAGGAGTCGTTTGCCATTTCCTTCAGCTCATTTGACAGATGAGGAAACTGAGGCAAACAGGGTTAAGTGACTTGCCTGTGATCAGACATCTAGTAAATGTCTGAGACCAGATTTGAATTCACAGAGGGGGTGTTCTGTCCCTGTGCCACCTAGCTATCCCTAGCTGTTTGTTACAATGGAGGCATGCCTCATTTTGGCCCAGTGTGGTATTTACTTACCTTCTTCAGTGGAATTGGCCTGCTATTTTCAAGAATTGGATTTACCCTCAGTTACTTTAAATAGTTCCAGAGGAGGAATTTAAGAAACATTATTGAGTTGGATGAATATATTTTAGCCATTTACAGAGGCATGGAATCTTAATATTGGAAGGTTCTTCAGAGGCCCCAAATTACTTAAGCTTTCTTGACTGTTCTATGACAATAATAATTCATATTGAGTTGGCAAACTCCTGAAATCTGTTGTCTCATATTGTATTCCTTGCCTTAAAGACCTTTCCTTTGCAATGTGATCCAGGATATTAACTTATACAGAAATCCTTGGAAACTTCAGTCTGCCATCTAACATGTTAGCTATCCTGAGTTTTGAGATATCTGTAAATATGAGAAACTTTACATCTGTATCTCTGTCCAAGTCACTGACAAAAATATTAGAGAGCAGGATCTAGGTCTGTTATAATAGATTTTAATATTAAAACAATCACCTATGATTGTGATTTGTATCAACAGCATGAATATTTTTTAGATACTGATGTAGCCAAAACTATAAATACCAGGCTTCTACTTATTAAATAAATATGAAAACCTTTGGAAAAGTTCATCACATACTTTTATTTTTTTTTTGAAATTTGAAATTGCTGAAGTTAATGGAAACTGTAGTACATAGTTAATAGTTTATACTCTGTTGGTTTAGCTCTGGGACCCTGGGAATTAATATTTTGGTGAAGATTTTATTATATTGTATTACACAAACTTTAAATATACATTTAAATACATGAACAGTTGTTGTTTTATGAATTTGGCAAAAAGTACATGTGTGTAAATATGACCTTGAATCTTTAATTTTGGGGAGATTCAGGGTAAAAGTTGAAGGCAAGTGAATTCAATTGAAATAATATTACCTCTGATAACATTGTATCAGATAGTTAAAGCAGTTGGTATTTTTTGCAACACAATTATATATGAAATTTTATTGCATTGAAACCATCTCTGCAATCTTGCTTTCTATATAAAATTTATTCTCCAGCTCATTTTGTTGACTTTTTTTTCCCCCTGCTTAGATCACAATAAGCCAGTTAAGAAGTGAACTTGCTAAAGGCCCCCAGGAAGTTGCTGTGTATGTACAGGAGCTGCAGAAACTTCAAAGTTCAGTTAATGAATTAACTCAAAAAAATCAGGTGAGAATTGTTTTGTTTGGTGGCAAATGATTTTATCCTATCATAATTTTAGTATAAAAGAACATGGAATAATGTTTAGTATTTTAACTCTTTGCTATTGTTAGCACTTTTCAGGACTTTGGGGAATTTTCACAGAACTTCGGGTTTCAAACTTCTTTGTCGGGCCAGTGGATCTGGCATTTGATAAAAAGGTAGTTTAGTGATTTGGTATTATCCATTGTATTGGTGTAAATAGGGGAAAAGTCAAGAAGTAGAAGTCAAGTCAGCAGGGAGAAAAAAAGACAGATAAATAGATTCTGAAAAATTTAATTTTTGTCATGGGCAGTTTGAATTTTTTGCCAGTATTCTAATGTTTTTGTTATTTGCTGACAATAGTGAGGAAGCTAGAGGTTTTTGCCTGAGTATCTCATTCTTAACTTATTGTATGTTCCTTTTTGGCCTTGCAACAATAGCAAAATGCTTCCTTCCTCTGCCATAAGCCTCTCTTAGCCAAGTGAAAACACAAAAAATTTCAGTGTGACATTGGGAGCATATGTATAAAGCAATATGTATATGAAGGACATATAATTTATGTTAACTTAAAAGCAATTATTTTATATTAATCTTTACATTGTTTGCCTGACAAAAATCTAAAATATATTTTTAAATATTTCAAACTTTTGTATATTGTTATACATGACATACTTTGGTCTTGAAAATTTTTGATGGTCGACTCTTCATAGGATTAGATATCAGTTAGTCTTAACAAGTATTTAAGTGCTTACTGTGTGCAAATCCTTTTGTCAAGAGCTGGGGACCCAATGGAAGGTAACAAGTCTGCTCTCAAGGAGCTCGCATCCAATGGGGAGGCAATGAGCAATCAACTGTGCAGGTATATGGTGGGTAAATTGGTGGTAAGTAGTGATACAGAAGACAATGGATATGTGAAAAGCAGCTTGACTAAGTATAAATCAAGAAGTTTAGTATTAGAGATAATATAGTTGGGAGGGCATTGAAGGATCAAATTTCAAGGTTATCTGAAGGAGGAGAAATTAACAGAGATGTGGAATCAGTTTTGCACCTTAAGAATTACCAGCCTACGTGCACACATACACATTGAGGTATCCACCTTGAGGATCCCCTGGACAAAAGTTAGGAATTAGGAATTAGGAAGGCTTTTACTGGCAATATTCCACACAGTAGACAACTTCTTTATCACCATGCAATATCTCTTTGGTTTCAACTCCAAAAAACAAGATGTATCCCAAAGATAAGCTGATCACTTCTGATCTTAGTACCCTGTTGCTTTCTCAGCTGTTGAATAAAAATACAAAATCTCCCATAATCATCTCCTTTCCCCTCTGATTGGAGGGCTGTACAGTGGAGCACTAAATTCTTTCCAAAACTTTCCTTTATTGAGGGCAGGATTTCGACTTTACAGTTTTCTACCTTACCTTTGCAACTCTAATTGGTTTCAACTCCAAAATGCCCCCTTTCTAGTATCCCCATTCCTCTCCTTCTCAACTTCCAGCTTCCTTTTGTGTGTGGTTCTTCCCCTTTAGATTGTAAGCTCTCTGAGGGCAGTGACCATCTTTCTTTTTGTTATTTGTATCTCCTGAGCTTAGTACAATGCCTTGCACATAGGTGACACTTAATAAGTATTCAATAAGTGCCTCCCATGTGCAAGGCATTATATTAAACCTTGAATTGAATTTAATTACCTGAAGATAAAGAGAATATAAAACTCTACTTGCTTAATATTGTTGAGTCAGCAAATACTTATTAATCAGTTGCCATGTGCCAAGCACTGTAATGGGCACTGGAGAGTCAAAGACAAAATGAAATAATCCTTGTCCTCAAGGCCTTTATAATCTCTCAGAAGAGACAGTATACATGCATTCATACGCATACATGTATGTTATTTTTATAAATGTGCACAAAAATATGAAAAAATATGAAAGAATACCAAAAATAAACAAAAATATATAAATTTAAGGTAATATGGTAGGTGTACTCAATAGTAGCTGAGGACATCAAAAAAGCTCTTATGCAGATGATTAAAAAATTATTATAATTTTTTTTAACTTAATAGAGCAGCATATCATCTTAAAGGCTTTCTTCTGGAAAAGTGACTGCTGGAATTATTCCAAAATTTTACAAAATTTATTGAAACAGATAAAAGAAAACCTTATTTGGTCCTCTTTTTATTATCAGGCCAAAGCTAAATTATGGAGACCAAATGCATTTTCTCCAGTAATGGAGAAATCTCTCCAAGTTGATCGATCTATAAATGGTGAAATTTTCCAGGTGTGTTCTCTATTGTTGCTGACTATATCTATATGCTAGAACATGTACATTACCAAGTCTCAGATATGAGATGCATAACAGTCTTTTTAGAAAAACATGGTTAAAGAATGTCTGTTGGTTTAGACTGTGGTAGGTAGGTAGTTTGGCAACTTCTAAAGTTTGTCAATGAATATTTGTATCATGGATAGATAGATACTACAACGGCACAATGAAATGAGCCCTGAGTAAATAGGAAGAAGAAAGTATTTTGGATTGCCTTGGAGACCTGAAACACTCTTTAATTACTTAAACCTTTTAATTTGAAGACCCATCTTTCTTATACTGGTATTCTACTGATCCTAGACAGTAAGTCAGGGAACACTGTAGTCTTCAAAGGATTGAAAATAGTATAATTAAGAGGGCAATGGAAAATACATGGTGGTTGCTTAACTTTTCACCTTGAAGTAAAAGATGCCAAAGAAAGACGACTACAAATTATATAGATGGGCTGGTCCCTTGGTAAGAGGAAGGGATGCCAATGGGCAACCCTTGAAATTTTCAGGTAGCCTTTTGATATGAAGAAAAAATGAGAGAAGGCCCCCAGTATGTTGGATGGATATTTCTGGAGTGAACTATTAAGAGGACATGGATGACCAATATGGTCTAGGGCCAGACTGGACAAGAAGGAATGATTTGCGCATCTTCACGTGGGTGAGACCTGAGATTCATTTAACATATTTCAAGTAAAATATCTTTCAAATAAAAAATGTGTGAATAATCCATTGTGCATCTTGTAAGAACTAAACATTTTGCTATTCACATAATTAGTGAACTAAAATCAATATGAATGTTTGCTATTTATTAATTTATAGAAGGAAAAGATAAGCTGTCTTACTTTTATAAGTCATAGAAATAGGGGCTAGACATATGATTTCATAGGAAAGGGTAACTCAGGTGAGGAACTCCCTCTACTGTGCATGTCAGCACTTTGTTTGCAATTCATAGTCATAGGAGAGCTTTCCAGAACACTCAACTAAAGTCAGGTCTCCTTGACTTCAGTGGCTCAGCTCTCTATTTTTATGGCAGTATCTGCCATACTGCCTTCCTGTGAGTAATAAGAATATTTGAATTTTGATACTCTGGATTTTTATGAAATCAGGTAGCTAATTCATTTTAGAATAAAAATCATAGTTATTGCCAATACTAATAGATAAACACACTTCTGGCAGAAATGTTATTAAAAATCTTATTCTACTCAAAATATGAGTTATGTACATGTGCTTTCCTTAAAATTGGGGGGAAAATATTTTCAGTAGTTTTTGGTTCGCTTTTCACATTCAAATCTAGATGTTGTACTTTAATAGTTATCAGATTTACGCCTTCCTCTTGATTTTCACAGATATATATCCTAAGCTCCTGCTTCCTGGTTTACAAAGATGCTTTTCCTGCCAGTTTGCCTACTTATATGTTTCTCATTGTAGTCTGCTTTATCTAGAACATCAAAAGTAATCTTGTTCTAATCTTTTTAATCATATCATTGTACTATATAATCATTTTCAGTTGTTTATGGAATCATAACAAAATGCTTATTGAAGACCTTTTACCCATTTTTATACTCATTACCGTTGTCTTCCTTTAGAACTTAGCTCATGCTATCAGGTGAAACAGATGTATTGACCCTCTGGATGACATATTTAAGAATGGATTTGGGAAGTTTTATATCATCTGGCTTCTAATTGGCTCTGAGCTCCCAGTTATGCTGGTTCTTTCTGGATTTTGGAGTCAGTAAATAATTTTATTAAACATATGCAGTGTACTAGGCATTGTGCTAAGTGCTGGGGACAGAATGAAAGGCAAATAAGACTGGGGACACTGCACAAAAGAACTATGTACAAATAGCTTCTATGCAGAATAAATTGAAGATAATCCAAAGAGTTGAAAGCATTAGCATTAAAGGGGAATTGGAAAGATAACACTTTCTGTAGAAGATGGGATTTTAGCTTGGCTTTGAAGGAAGCCAAGACACAGAGAAAAGACGGAGAGCATTTTAGATATGGAGAATAGGCTTATGTTTAAATTGAGTTAAATTTAATATTGTATAAAGAAGTTTAACAGACCACATGGGTAGTTTTTGTTCCAACCTAGAACCTAGCTATAGATTTTTCTTTTTTTTGGATACAAAATGCATATTCCAGGTTCCTTTATAGGGTCATAGAATTTTTTTAAATTATTTTTTTATTTTATTTGCATAACATATGTGTGGGTAATTCTTCAACAATAACCCTTACATAGCTTTCTGTTACAAATTTTTCCCCCCAACTCCCCACCCCTCCCCTAGATGGCAGGATATCCACTACATGTTAATTATGTTAAAATATTGGCAAATCGAATATATGTATACATATTTCCAAACTTATCATTGTTCTGCAAGAAAAATCATCTACACAAACGATATATCAGATAAAGGAAACACAATGTAAGCAAACATCAATCAAGGAGTATGAGAATATGGGTCATAGAATTTAAAGCTAGAAGACACTTTAGAGATCATTAATAGTCCAAGATTTTTGTTTTATTTTAAAGGTACCTGAATTTTTTTTTCATTTGTCTAGTTAGTGTCCGTAGTTGATAACAGTTTTTATCTGGAGTCTTGCTTTCACAGTCAAGTTACTATAATGACTAGAATTGGAACCCTAGTTTCTTTTTTTAGTTTATAATTATTAATATGAGGAAGACTACATGATGAAGCTTGAATAGTATACCAGTGTAGTTCAATCCATAGTATTGGATCTGAACTTTGTTTCTAGTAGAATGTAAGAGGTAGAATGTAGGAGACTTGAAGATAAGCTCTGTTTTTTGTTCTAGTCTTTGTATCTCTAGCATCACCAGGGCCTTGGACAAAGGCATGTTGCCTTCACAGTCCTCAGTTTCTTCCTCTGTAAACTCAAAGTTGAACTAGATGGATGCTTTTCTGACTTGCTAGGATCGCTGGACATTTCTGTCATTCATTGCAATACTTTTTATACTGTCAATACATTGCAACACAATACTCAGTCTTCATATGACCATAATTCATCCATTCTCAACCACTGGACATATTCTCCTTTTGTCTTTGTTTTCATGCATAATGCTGCTATGAAACTAGTTTCCTTTGTATAGTAGTTTCCTGGAATTTAATCATTAATTTACTATGATTACTAACTTAATAATCAGACTCTTTTAAACATTCTTTAAAAGTTGCAGACATAATTATTCCAAAAATAAAAGAGGCAAAAAAGAAAGTTCTGTCACGTTTTGCCAAAAAATTCATCATCTTCTATGCCTTAGGTGGCATTTTATAATTTTTCTTCTTTCCTTTTTTTCAGGATCTCCTAAGATTCACTTTTTCCTTTCTCCTGTGTAAGACTTTTAAGTTTCTTGAGTCAAGCTTTTGTTAGAGTTCTTAACCTTTTTTTGTGTCCTGAATTCTTTTGACATTATGGTGAGGACCAAAAGACAATGACAACAATATAAATAAAAATGTTTTTCTTTCTTCTTCTTTTTTTTTTTTTAGGTTTTAAAATATGTTTTTCAATGACATGCAAAAATAATTAACATTTGTTTTTTAAAATTTTAAGTTCCAAATTCTTTCCCTCTTGCCTTCTCCTGCTTCTTCTTTAAGAAGGCAAGTTATAGATTATGCATATATAGCCATGTAAAACATTTCTATATTAATCATGCTGTGAAACACACCCCTTTCCCCCAAACAAGCAAACAAACAACAGCCACCAAAAAATGCTGCAAGAAAAATAAAGTGTAAAAAAACTAGCTTTGATATGCATTCAGATTCCACTTGTTCTTTCTTTGGACATAGAGAATATTTTTCATCATAAGTCTTTTTTTTTTTTTTTTTTTTAATTTGCTGAGGCAGTTGAGGTTAAGTGACTTGCCCAGGGTCACACAGCTAGGGAATGTTAAGTGTCTGAGACCAGATTTGAACTCAGGTCCTCCTGACTTCAGGGCTGGCGCCACCTAGCCGCCCCCATAAGTCTTTCTTAATTAAAGACAGCATTTAAAAAAAACCATTCAATTCAGTTTTCAGAATAATATTTTAAGATGCTTAATATAAAATACATAGGGTTACAAAGGAAAATACAAATTTGTGGCCTCCAGTTTTAGAATAGACTGGTATATAGGATCAGAGGTCTAGCCTGGAAAGGATGTGAGAGACCAGATGGACCATTTTGGAATATACTTGGGCTTCTTCTATTCTAGAGATATATCCAGACATTCTCTCCCCAGCTGTCTGTTCTTGGATATTTTCCATATTACCCATATCTTTGTAGCTGCCATTTAAGTACTTAGTAGATGCTTAATGATTATGACAGATATCATTAGTTGTGAGTGTATCTGTTAGGAAATAGTAATATTGAGTAAAAATGAAAGAAATCTGTTTGTGTTTGGAAGTTTGCAACCAGGAATAACTTGATCCCTAAGAATCAGTCTAGTCCTATTGAAGAATCTGAAGAACTTTGCTAAGAGTTAATAGATTTGGATTTTTTTTAGTCCTGACTGTTACATTATACTAGCCAGGGGACTTTGGTCCCTATCATTTTGCTGACCATATGACCCTTGGTCAAGTCATTTTACCCTCTGTGAGCCAGACTTTACTCATCTGTTAAGTAAGGAAAAGAATAATACCTGCTAGTCTGTGTCACAAAGTCTGAATCAAAGATCACTAAGAGTGAAACATTTTTGGGAATGTATTATTAGTAATCTCTGTTTGCATAGCTTTTGCCACATACATGGGTAATAAGACTCACAGGGAGGGATGTCGTTTAATTAGGTCTTAGGATCCTGAATGCCCATAATCATTGGGAGGGATTAATATAATTAATTTTTGAAAAACCATTGAATGGGCAGTGGAAAAAGGAAGAGAATTGGAAGAAAGTAAAAAGCATTAATTGAGAAGAATTTGTTGATCAGGGGGAATTTTTTCATGGAGCAAAAGGTGGCAGGACACCAAATATGAGGAGATGCTCCTATAATAGAAACCTTTTGTCATACTGACATTATCAGGCCAAATTAATACAGAAGTTATAAGAAAGCAGTGTCCTATTTCTTGTGTATATTTCAGCAACTATGGACATCAGTCTAAGTAATTATTCTCCACCATTTGTGCATAGGCATACCTTAGCGATATTGTGGGTTTGATTCCAGACTATGCCAAGAAAGCAGATATTGAAATAAAATGGATCACATGATGTTCTCAGTAATATAAACTTCCTTTCTTTTGGCTTTCAATATTATCTTATTTTTCCATATATATATTGTTTTCAATATTCATTTTTTTAAGACTTTCCCTAATTTTTTCTTCTCCCTCCATTATCTCCTCCCTTTTCAAGATAGCAAGCAATCAGATATAGGTTAAATATATGTAATTCTTTAAAATATATTTTCATATTTGTTGTGTTGTTCAAGAAAAAATCAGAAAGGAAAAGCAAACAAACAAAAAGATGAAATTATTATGCTTTGATTCACATTCAGTCTCTATAATTCTCTCTGGCTGCGGATGGCACTTTCCATCCCAAGTCTATTGGAATTGTCTTGAATCACCTCATTGTTGAAAAGAGCCGAGTCAATCACAGTTTATCATCCCATAATCTTCTTGTTAACTAAACATAATATCCTTTTGGTTCTGCTTACTTCACTCAGGATCAGTTCATTTAAGTCTTTCAGATTGCTCATCATTTCTTTCAGAATTGATGGGCATCTTTTCAACTTCCAGTTCTTTGCCATTTTGCAAAAAGGGTTGCCATAAACATTTTTGCATGTGTGAGTCCTTTCCCCTTTTATGATCTCTTTGGGATACAGATCTAATAGAGACTACAGGATCAAAGGCTGTGCACAGGGTAACATCAACTTCCAAGAGACACAGGCACACAGCGTCAGCTAACCATTTTAATGGAGGCATAGAATAGCATTTTATGTATAATTGTTGGATAAATGAATAAATTAGAACAGAGAAAACATTGCATATCATTGCATTTGCCTCTAATTTGAGTAATAAGGCAAGTGCATTTTAAATGAAAATAGCCTGATATTAGATTGACTTATTATTAATCTAGATCCAGAGAACTTATTTACTTTTTTTTTTTTTTTGGCTTTTTGCTAAGGCAATTGGGGTTAAGTGACTTGCCCAGGGTCACACAGCTAGGAAGTGTCTGAGACCAGATTTGAACTCAGGTCCTCCTGACTTCAGGGCTGGTGCTCTATCCACTGTGCGAGATCTTATTTACAAATCACAAATAAAATCTAGAGATTTTATTTACAGAACATATGATTGATTTTTCTACATTGACCTTTGCAAATTTTTTTTTTGTTCCAAATTTTTCCCCTCCTTCCTCCCACCCCTACCCCTAGATGACAGGTAGTCGTCTAATACATGTTAAATATGTTAAATTATATGACAAATCCAGCATATGTATACATAGCTATACAGTTATCTTACTGCACAAAAAAAATGAGATCTAGAAAGAGAAAAAAAAATAACCTAAGAAGGAAAACAAAATGCAAGCAAATATTCACAGAAAGCATTAAAATGCTGTGTTGTGGTTCACACTTAGTTCCCACAGGCCTCTCTGGATGGATATGACTATCTTCATCGCTAAACAATAGGAACTTGTTTGAAAAATTTCATTGTTGAAGAGAACCTTTCCATCAGAATTATCATTGTATAGTCTTGTTGCTGTGTATAATGATCTGGTTCTGCTCATTCATTTCACTTAGCATCAGTTCATGTAGGTCTCTCCAGGCCTCTTTGAAATCATCCTGTTGGTCGTTTCTTACAGAACAATAATATTCCATTACATTCATATACCATAATTTATTCAGCCATTCTCCATTTGATGGGCAGCCACCCAGTTTCCAGTTTTCTTGCCACTATAAAAAGGGCCGCCACAAACATTTTTGCACATGTGGGTCCCTTTCCCTCCTTTAAGATCTCTTTGGGATATAGGCCCGGTAGAAATACTGCTGGGTCAAAGGGTAGGCACAGTTTGATAACTTTTTGAGCATAGCTCCAAATTGCTTTCCAGAATGGTTGGATCTGTTCACAGTTCCACCAATAATGTATCAGTATCCCAATTTTCCCACATCCCCTCCAACATTCATCATTATCTTTTCCTGTCATCGTAACCAATCTGACAGGTGTGTAGTGGTACCTCAGAGTTGTCTTAATTTGTATTTCTCTGATCAATAGTGTTTTGGAGCACCTTTTCATGTAACTAGAAATAGTTTCAATTTCTTCCTCTGAAAATTGTTCATATCTTTTGACCATTTATCAATTAATTTCTTAAGTCAAATTTGTTAAATATATCCTGTCCATGTTACCTTGTAGATACAAATGTAACATAATGAACTCTTGTTAAATCCAAGTCCTTGAGAAAAACTATACATTTTAAAGATGCAGTTTATAATGATGATGATCATAGGTAATACTTATATAGCATTTGCTGTGTGCAAGCAACTGTGCCAATCATTTCACAAACATTATATCCCTTCTAGGGAGGGAGGTACCATTTTATATATGAGGAAAACTGAAGATGAGAGAGATCAAGTGACTTTAACAAAGAGTCACTGAATTTCTTGGATCTAAACAAATTCTTATGTTTATAAAATGAGTAAATGTATGAATTTTCCCCTATTTATGTTGACAGACCCTCAAAGAATCCATGCATTCCAAGGTGAAGAATGCCTGATTTTTCTATTTTTGTTATTCCTCACTTATGAGGTTTTAAATTAAAATATTAGCTGTAGTTAATCTAGAGAGTGCTACTTTAGTATGGTGATCTTATCCATTGAAGTTTTTATTTTTTATTTTATTTTATTTTATTTTTTTTTATTTGCATAACCTATGTGTGGGTAATTCTTCAACAATAACCCTTACATAGCTTTCCGTTACAAATTTTTCCCCCAACTCCCCACCCCTCCCCTAGATGGCAGGATATCCACTACATGTTAATTATGTTAAAATATTGGCAAATCGAATATATGTATACATATTTCCAAACTTGTCATTGTTGTACAAGAAAAATCTTGTCTACACAAACGATATATCAAATAAAGGAAACACAATGTAAGCAAACATCAATCAAGGAGTATGAGAATGTTATGTTGTGGTCCACATTTCACATCCCTCTCTCTGGGTGTATATGGCTTTCTTCAGTGAACAATTGGAGGTGGTTTGAAACATTTCATTGTTGAAGAGAGCCATGTCCATCAGAATTGATCGTCATATAGTACTGTTGTTGCCGTGTATAATGATCTCCTGGTTCTGCTCATTTCACTCAGCATCAGTTCATGTAAGTCTCTCCAGGTCTCTCTGAAATCATCTTGCTGGTCATTTCTTACAGAACAATAATATTCATATACCATAATTTATTCAGCCATTCTCCAATTGAAGGGCATCTATTCAATTTCCAGTTTCTAGCCACTACAAAAAGGGCTGCCACAAACATTCTTGCACATGTGGGACCTTTTCTTTCCTTTATGATTTCTTTGGGATATAAGCCCAATAGAAATGCTGCTGGGTCAAAGGGTATGCACAGTTTGATAACTTTTTGAGCATAGCTCCAAATTGTTCTCCAGAATGGCTGTATTCGTTCACAGCTCCACCAGAAGTTTTTATTTTTAAATCTAAAGCATATATGTTATTGTTTGCATTTTAGTTGTATCCAACTTTTTGTGATCCCATTTGTGTTTTTTTTCGTTTGTTTGTTTTTGTTTTTTTGGCAAAGATACTGGAGTATTTTGCTATTTGCTTCCTTAGCTCACTTTACAGATGAGGAAACTGAGGCAAACAGGATTAAGTGACTTGCCCAAGGTTATACAGTTATCATCTGAGGTCAGATTTGTACCAGGTCTTCCTGACTCCAGGCCTAGTGCTCTATCTCCTCATACTACCTGCTTCATGTATACATGACATGGAGTCAGATCAGCTTGCAAACAACTGAAATGTCTATAAAGAGAGAAACTTTATTGATATCCAAGACTGACAGTTGATGACTTCATGTTGATTCAGTAGTTTGAGGAAAAGTTCTAGATTTCATATTTTGTTTGGAACTTGGTGGTCAACCTCATGAATAAAAAACCTGAAAGCTTACTCAGCCAAGCTTTGTAGAGTTTAACTTATCCCTCTTTAAAATCTGAGTGGGAATTAAATATATGACCTTAAACTTTTCTTCTAAGAGGAAAAGAAATGAATTAGAGAAACTATGTTCTTTTAAGAAAAACATTATTTAAATTAAGCATATGAAAAATTTAAAAACATAGCTTCTTTGTAATCCAGAATTATGTATATATCTAGGATGAAGAAATTAGAAATGGCTTAATATAATCCTTATTATCTAGATAACTTCCGATTGTAAAAAGGTTAACATCTCAACCAATTGTGGTGGTTTTTGGACTTTTACAAGTGTCTTAAGTCAGTTGGTCCAAAAACAAGAGACCTTTACTTTTGTGCATTTTAATTCACATGAAGAAAGGCTTGAGGTTTAAAGGAATTCATTGGGGGATCTTAAAAGAGCACAGATTAAGGGGTAAAGGCTAGTTGGGGTAACAACCATAGCAGCCTATGGTTCTAGAGCCCTCTGGCCTTTGGGCAACAGGATAGAAGGTTGGTGGTCTAGTATAGAGGGTTTTTCTTTGTCCTGGTAGATTACCAAGAGCTTCCATTTGGCTCTCTTGATTCTTGTTCTTAATCAGTATGGTGTATGGGTTGGATCATAATGTCTACTCCCACCCCCTGCTATTTTCAGGGCAGCTCTGCATACTAAGACAGCTCACTCTGACCAGCACAAGCTTGGGGTACCCTATCTACTTGGTTAGAAAAAACTCAGTAAGGGTTATACTATAGGGAGTGGTAAGATCTTAGGTATGCCATTGTTTTCCCACCTCTGATGTCATAGACAGGCAGGTGCCAGGCAAGGACTGGTTAGTTAGTCCTAGTTGACAGATTAGACAAAGAATGAAATTTTTTAGCATGGAATATTCCAGATTTGGAGAGTTTCAAAAAGCCACAGGGTGGAAATTTTACTCAAGAGGAAAGGGTATTTCTAAAGCAGAGGCAGCATGTCTCACAGGGGCCTTATGGATCTCAAAGAGGTCCAAAAGATTCAGAAGTTTATTCAAACTACCACAGGTAGATTTTATTCTTGTGATAAATATAAGAAGACTATTAAGACTATCATTTGGTAGTGAACTTTTATCTCATTGAATAACTGCATCCTAATAAAATAATATAATAAATACAAAGACTTTTAAAAACTAGTGAACTCTAAGCCTATGTTAGTTTTTGCTTCACTGTGACATCTATTATTGACTTGCTTTTAAATTCAGTAAATTTATTGATATAAAGTTTCTTCTAAAGTTGTTATTAATTTTTCAGAATTTGTCAGAAAAGTTATTGAAGAAAGAACAAGATTACACTCAATTAGAGGAGAAACAAAATGAAGAGTATGTTTGTAAAAAGAATATTCAAGCAAACCTTCATCAAAAAGAACTGGATTGTCAGCAGCTTCAATCAAAATTATCATCATCTGAAGTCTCACTGCAGAGGTTACAGGGACAGCTTGTGGAAAAGGGGGAAGTGAGCCAGAAGCTCAAGGAAGAATTGTCAGAAGTCGAGAGCAAGTATCAACATCTCAAGGTAGAGTTCAAACAACTCCAGCAACAAAGAGAGGAGAAAGAGCAACATGGTTTTCAACTTCAAAGTGAGATTAATCAAGTAAGAGATATTTCTGTTAATTCTTTTATGTAAGCCAGTTGACCCTCCATCCTCTTCTTAGCATATGTACTAGAGTCATAATTAGGGTGTAGGAAATAAATATGTGCTTCTGAAATAATTGTCTGTTGCCAGATCCTGTGGTCTTTTCTCTGGTCTTACCACTATTAACCTCTGCAATGTTTGACACTACTGCCTCCAAATTCTCTTCTTCCACAGCTTTCTTAACACTAGTCTTCTATGGTTCTTGTACCTCTCCTCTTACCTGCCTGTTTTGCTGATTCCTTTTCTTGCTTCTGACTCCTTACCAAGTTTTGCTGCTTTTGTTTTGTACCTGCTTTCACAAAAGTCAGTTATTCTGGCAACTTCAGTTCTTCTTCCATTTGAAGACGTGTAGATCTCTCTCTAGCCCTCAGCTATCTCTTGAGCTCAGTAAGGTCCTTTCTTTCCTGTTGACTCTCGGTCTCATAAACATCATTCTTTCTACATTTTCCCCATCGCCACTGTTTCTCCCTCTACCTTCGTTCTGTTGTTCTTTGAGAATTCAGGGGTGAGTTATGTTTTACATAAATCTCAGTATTCCTACTGCTTATATTTAGTCTTTTTTTTTTTTATCAGTACTTGGCATAGTATCTTGCATATATTTGTAGACTTTAAATATTTTGTAATTTTTTACTAGCTTAGGTACTCTCTCTGGGTATATATGGCTTTCTTTACTGAACAATTGGAACTGGTTTGAAACATTTCATTGTTGAAGAGAGTCATGTCCATCAGAATTGATCATCATATAGTATTGTTGTTTCTGTATAATGATCTGAATGATTTGAAGAATCCTTTACATGGTATTATTTTTTCATTTTCTCTCTCTCTCTCTCTTTTTTTTGTAGACTGTGTTTTTGTATCACATTCACTTTTTGCCATATTCCTTTTCTCTCCTGCCCAATGAAACCATCTTTTGTAGTAATAAAGCTTGAGAAAGAAATAGCAGTTTAGCAAATTAACTGATACCTTGACTTTGACTAATGTGATATAGAGTACTTTTTATAGGGGCGAGAGTGTTTTGCCTCTGTTAAAGCTTGATGAAGGAATTCTTTGATCTCATAGAATATGGCAAACTTTGGATCTTGTCAGCTGGGATGAATTGGGCTTTTGTCTTTGGGAAACACCTCTTTGTGATAGCCTGTACAAAAAAGCAGATTGCTTACATGGTTGTACTTTCATCTCTTCCCTTTTCTGGAGAGATTCTGAGAGAATAGCAAAGCCAAAAGCAGACTCTAGGTTATGGTCTGGGCAAAATGAGAATATGAAAGGGGCAGGGATAATGTGCCATTTCCCTTGGAGAGAGACTAATTACTAGCTCAGGGTAAAATAAGTTACATGTGCTCTCACATTGCCTGAGAGGCGACTTAATAGATACCCTCAGTGCCAACCACTAACTCAACTCCCCTGGATTCCTAGGTAAAGGAAAGAGGATTTCTTGGATAATGTAGAGTTCTTGGAAAGGTAAAGAGAACCTTCCTGGACAGTGCCAGCTTAAAAGGAAAACTGGGGAAAGGATCACACACATTGCTCTCAAAGCCTGAAAAGTGAAAAGGATTAATCTATTATATGGCCATATCAAAAAACCTGGACTTGTCCATATGATTAAATTATTCTGAAACTTCAAGTTTGCTGAAAAGTGGGTTATCTCTCTTCTAGCCTCAAATTCATTTTTCTTTCTGAGGTAGGTCCAAATTACTAGGAATTGAAGAGGACCCCCAATAGCTCGAACCATTTTATTTTTTCTTAATGAGATAGAGTTCCAAACAAAGACTCACAACCTTAAAAATTCAAGTTGATTTTGGAACTCTGGTGATCAATCTCTATATTTTTATGTAATTTTATTACTTTTTTATATTAATAAATTTTATCAATTAAATTCTAGTAAGTCCCAGCATCTAGTGAGTCCCTGGCTTGTTCTGATAATAAGGCCAACTTATAGAGGGGCATTCAAGGGTTGTCTTCTCTAGTGCCCCATCTGAAACATGGTTCTCCTGGTATGGCATCTCCTACAAAGGGTCCTATGCCACATAATGCAGATCAGGTCTATTTAGCTTGAGAGTCCATTCTTTTTTTTTTTTTTCTCTCAAGGTGGCTCAGCATGTTGGTCCCAGAGTCAGAAGACCTGAATTCAAAATCTGATATCAGATACTTACTAGCTGGGTACACGAGTTAACCCTTATTTCCTTCATTTTTCTTTTTCTTTCTTTCTTTTTTTTTATTAAAGTTTTTTATTTGCAAAAAATATGTATGGGTAGTTCTTCAACATTGACCCTTACAAAGTGTTCCATTACAATTTTTTCTCCCTAGTCCCTTCTCTCCCCCTAGATGGCAGGAAGTCTACTACATGTTAATTATATTAAAATACTTCACAAGTCAAATATATGTATACATATTTCCACACTTATCTTGCTGTGCAAGAAAAATTGTATCTATATGAACAAAAAATATCTGAAAAAGCAAACCCAATGCAAGCAAACATTGATAGAGAGGATGAAAATATTATGTTGTGGTCCACATTTTATATCCCTCTCTCTGGGTATATATGGCTTTCTTTACTGAACAATTGGAACTGGTTTGAAACATTTCATTGTTGAAGAGAGTCATGTCCATCAGAATTGATCATCATATAGTATTGTTGTTGCTGTATAATGATCTCCTGGTTCTGCTCATTTCACTCAGCATCAGTTCATGCAAGTCTCTCCAGGCCTCTCTGAAATCATCCTTCTGGTTGTTTCTTACAGAACAATAATATTCCATAACATTTATATGCCATAATTTATTCAGCCACTCTCCAGTTGATAGGCATCCATTCAGTTTCCAGTTTCTAGCCACTACAAAAAGGGCTGCCACAAACATTCTTGTACATGTGGTTCCCTTTCCTTCCTTTAAGATCTCTTTGGGATATAAGGCCAATAGAAACACTGCTGGGTCAAAGGGTATGCACAGTTTGATAACTTTTTGAGCATAGTTCAGATTGCTTTCAGAATGGTTGGATCCCTTCACAGTTCCACCAACAATGTATCAGTGTCCCAGTTTTCCCACATCCCCTCTAACATTGCTCATTTTCTTTCCCTGTCATTTTAGTCAATCTGACAGGTGTGTAGTGGTACCTTGCATTTCTCTGATCAGTAGTGATTTGGAGCACCTTTTCATATGACTAGAAATGGTTTTAATTTCATCCTCTGAAAATTGTCTGTTCATATCCTTTGACCATTTATCTATTGTAGAGTGGCTTGAATTCTTATAAATATGAGACAATTCTCTATATATTTTAGAAATGAGACCTTTATCAGAACCCTTAAATATAAAGATGATTTCCCAATTTATTGCTTCCCTCTTAATCTTGACTGCATTGGTTTTGTTTGTACAGAAACTTTTTAACTTAATACAGTCAAAGTTATCTATCTGGTGTTCAATTAAGAGTTCCAGTTCTTCTTTGGACATAAATTTATTCCATCTCCACAGATCTGAGAGGTAAACTATATTACGTTCCTCTAATTTACTTATAATATCACTCTTTATATCCAGATCATGAACCCATTTAGATCTTATCTTGGTATGTGGTGTTAGGTGTGGGTCAAGCCCTAATTTCTTCCACACTAGTTTCCAATTTTCCCAGCAGTTTTTGCCAAATAGTGAGTACTTATCCCAAAAGCTGGGGTCTTTGGGTTTATCAAAGACTAAATTGCTGTAGTTATTGCCTAGTTTGTCCTGTGATTCTATCCTATGCCACTGATCCACTGCTCTATTTCTCAGCCAGTACCAAATGGTTTTGATGACCGCTGCTTTATAATACAGTTTTAGATCTGGTACAGCAAGGCCACCTTCATCAGCCTTTTTTTTTCATTAATTCCCTTGAAATTCTTGACATTTTGTTCTTTCAAATGAACTTTGCTACTATTTTTTCTAGATCTGTAAAATAATTTCTTGTGAGTTTGATTGGTATGGCACTATATAAGCTGGGGTCTTTGGGTTTGTCAAACACTAAATTGCTATATTTATTGCCTAGTTTGTCCTGTGATCCTATCCTATGCCACTGACCGACTACTGTATTTCTTAGCCAGTACCAAATGGTTTTGATGACCACTGCTTTATAATATAGTTTTAGATCTGGTACAGCAAGGCCATCTTCATCAGCCTTTTATTTTTCATTAATTCCCTTGAATTCTTGACCTTTTGTTCTTCCAAATGAACTTTGCTACTATTTTTTCTAGATCTGTAAGATAATTTCTTGGGAATTTGATTGGTGTGGCACTAAATACGTAAATTAGTTTGGGTAGTATTGTCATTTTTATTATATTCACTCAGCCTACCCATGAGTACTTAATGGTTTTTCAGCCCTGCATTCCTGGTATAAATTCTACTTGGTCATAGTGTACTATTCTGGAGATGACTTTCTGTAATCCCATTGCTAATATCTTATTTAAAATTTTTGTATCAAAATTCATTTAGGGAAATTGGTCTATAGTTTTCTTTCTCTGTTTTCACCCTACCTGGTTTAGCTGTCAGCACCATATCTGTATCATAGAAGGAATTTGATAGTATACTTTCTTTCCCTATTTTTTCATATAGTTTATATAGTATTGGAATTAATTGTTCTTTGAATGTTTGGTAGAATTCACATGTAAATCCATCTGGCCCTGGAGATTTTTTCTTAGGGAGTTGATTAATAGCTTGTTCTATTTCTTTTTCTAATATGTGGCTATTTAAATAATTTATGTCCTCTTCTGTTAACCTGGGCAATCTATATTTTGTAGATATTTCTCCATTTCATTTAGATTATCAAATTTATTGGCATAAAGTTGGGCAAAGTAACTCCTAATTATTACTCTAATTTCCTCTTCATTGGAGGAAAGTTCTCCCTTATCATTTTTGAGACTAACAATTTGATTTTCCTCTTTCCTTTTTCTAATCAAATTAGCTAAAGGCTTATCTATTTTGTTGGTTTTTTTCATAAAACCAACTCCTAGTTTTATTTATTAATTCAATAGTTTTCTTATTTTCAGTTTTATTAATCTCCCCTTTTATTTTTAGAATTTCCAATTTGGTATTTAACTGAGGGTTTTTAAGTTGTTCTTTTTCTAGTTTTTTTTTAATAGTAAGCCTAATTCGTTGATTTTCTATTTCTCTATTTTATGCAAGTAAGCATCTAGAGACATAAATTTACCCCTTATAACCACTTTGGCCGTATCCCACAAATTTTGGTATGTTGTCTCATTATTGTCATACTCCTGGATGAAATTATTGATTGGGTCTATGATTTGCTCTTTCACCCATTCATTCTTTAGGATTAGATTATTTAATTTCCAAATAACTTTTGGTCTGCTTTCTCCTGGCCTTATATTGCATGTGATTTTTATTGCATCATGATCTGAAAAAGATGCATTTACTATTTCTGCCTTTCTGCATTTGATTGTCAGATCTTTGACCTCTATCCCAAAAGTGGCCATGAGTTTTAGTGAGAGGAGCATGTAGGAAATTGAGAATGAGGAAGGCCAAGATAAGAAACTAAAGAGCTGATGACCTAGGGGGTTTTTCCATTGTTGCTGTCAATAAAAAGCAAATGATTTAGAAGAGAAGGCAGTGGACTGCTGGCTATGGGGAGAGATAATACCTGAGTATAGCACTTGAACTTTCTTTCTTTCTTTCTTTCTTTCTTTCTTTCTTTCTTTCTTTCTTTCTTTCTTTCTTTCTTTCTTTCTTTCTTTCTTTCTTTCTTTCTTTCTTTCTTTCTTTCTTTCTTTCTTTCTGTCTGTCTGTCTCTCTCTCTTTCTTTCTTTCTGTTTTGTATTTGTAGAACATATGCATCGGTAATTTTTCAACATTGACCCTTGCAAAGCTTTGTTACAAATTTTTCCCTCCTTCCCCCCACCCCCTCCCCTAGATGGTAGGAAGTCTAATACATGTTAATTAGGTTAAAATACATGACACATCAAATATATGTACACATATTTATACAGTTAACTTGCTGTACAAGAAAAATCATATCTACAAGAAAAAAACCTGAGAAGGAAAACAAAATGCAAACATCAACGGAGAGTGTGAAAATGCTATGTTGTGGACCATGCTCAGATCCCACAGGCCTCTCCTTGGGAGTATGTGGCTTTCTTCATCACTGAACAGCTGGAAGTGGTTTGAAACATCTCATTGTTGAAGAGAGCCACATCCATCAGAATTGATCATCATATAGTATTGTTGTTGCTGTGTATAATGATCTCCTGGTTCTGCTCATTTCACTCAGCATCAGTTTATGCAATTCTCTCCAGGCCTCTCTGAAATCATCCTGCTTGTCGTTTCTTACAGAACAACAATATTCCATAACATTCATATGCCATAATTTATTCAGCCATTCTCCAATTGATGGGCATCCTTTCAATTTCCAGTTTCTTGCCACTACAAAAAGGGCTGCCACAAACATTCTTTCACATGTCAGGCCCTTTCCCTCCTTTAAGAACTCTTTGGGATATAGACCAAATAGAAACACTGCTGGGTCAAAGGGCATACACAGTTTGATAACTTTTTGAGCATAGTTCCAAATTCTCCAGAATGGCTGGATCCATTCACAGTTCCACCAACAATGTATCAGTGTCCCAGTTTTCCCACATCCTCTCCAACATTCGTTATTATCTTTTCCTGCCAACTTATCCAATCTGACCGGTGTATAGTGGTATCTCAGAGTTGTCTTAATTTGTATTTCTCTGATCAATAGTGATTTGGAGCACCTTTTCATATGACTAGAAATGGTTGTAATTTCATCATCTGAAAATTGTCTATTCATATCCTTTGACCACTTATCAATTGGAGAGTGGCTTGAATACTTATAAATGAAATCAATATTATCTATCTGGTGTTCAATTAAGAGTTCCAGTTCTTCTTTGGATACAAATTCCTTCTCTACAGATCTGAGAAGTAAACTATCCTATGTTGCTTTTATTTGCTTATAATATCACTATGTCTAAATCACAAACCCATTTAGATCTTATCTTGGTATGTGGTGTTAGGTGTGGGTCAAGCCCTAATTTCTTCCATACTAGTTTCCAATTTTCCCAACAGTTTTTGTCAAATAGTGAGTTCTTATCCCAAAAGCTGGGGTCTTTTTGGGTTTAGGATTTGAACTTCTGAGCCACAGCTTAAAATGTAAAAATGATGGGGCCTTGGCTTGGGGTAGTGTGCATTTAGCAAGGATTGGTAAAAAGACATTTGCCAGGAGTCTTGTAAATCTAATCAGAAGGGTTTTAAGCCAGTAAGAGAGAGAGACACAGAGCTGCATTTTGCCTTTCTTTGCAAGTTAAATACCACTGAGAGTAGCCAAAATTTAGAAGGAAGATTAGCAGTAAGACAGTAATTTATAGGAAACCAAATTCAAGAAAGCCAGTAATAAATTCATGCCCTTAGATAGGTGCATATGTGAGGAAAAGATATTTTCCCAATCCTAAAAATTTTTTATTTGTCCCTTCTGTTCCACCTTCTTTCTCATCTCATCTCTCCCTTTCAATGCTGACTTAGAAAATTTTGCCTATACCTGATGTTTTCATTGCCTCACATTCCACTGACTGTCTTGCTCAAAAGCTTTCCATTCCCGCTACTGTACCAAAACTAGTCTTTTTTTTTTTTTTTTCTCCCCCTGCTTAGGCAATTGGGGTTAAGTGACTTGCCCAGGGTCACACAGCTAGGACGTGTTAAGTATCTGAGGTCAGATTTGAACTCAGGTCCTTTTGACTTCAGGACTGGTGCTCTATCCACTGAGCCACCTAGCTGCCCCCTCCCCACCCCCCACCCCCCACCCCCATCTTTCAAACCTTTCTAATGATCTAATTGCCAAATTCACTGACCTGTGTTTCAGTCCTCATTCTCTTAACACCTCAACAGCTCTGGGCTCTCTCTCTCTCTGTCTCTCTCTGTCTCTCTCTCTCTCTCTGTCTCTCTCTCTCTCTCTGTCTCTCTCTCTCTCTCTCTGTCTCTCTCTCTCTGTCTCTCACACAAACACACACACAGACACACACACATGCGATCATGCCTTCCTATTGCAGGTGCTTGCCTCTTAGCTTGCTGATTCTTCCTTCTCACCACTGCTTCCTCATTCTTCTGATCCCTAGGCCATCACCACTAGTCTTGGCTCTTCTCTTGCCATTGAACTCTGGAGGAGAGAGTGAGGCTGATGGCTTTGGGCAGCTCTGCCTCACATCCAGTATATGTACAAGTCAAGACATACCTCTCATGATGTCATTATTCATCTTTGAGAAGGAAGGACCGCTACTAACAGTAACACTAACAATGTAGTAGTCTTTCAAAGGTTTTTTCTTCTTTAGGTTTCTCTCTTTTAAACTTTGTCCCTTGGCATCTCAATCTCTCCTCTGGCTTCTACTATCTCTTGTACAGATAATTCCCAAATCTAGATGTCTGGGCCTTTCTTCCAAAGTCTGGTTCTTTATCTTCATCTTCATGTAATAGAAATTTATAGTATATACATTGGATATAATTGGCATCTTGGCTTATTATTTTTCTCTTTATATGTTCTTCCTTCTGACTTTACCATCTCTCTGACATGACTCTTCATCTTGGGATCTTTGTAATCAGGGTTAACTTTGATTTTTCTCTCTTCCTCACTTCTGTTTGGTTAGTTACAAAATCGACAGTTCTAACACTGCATTGACCTTGCATCTTTCCCCCTCTTAAGTTGCCACTGCTATCTTAGTAGTTTACATCCTCATCACCACACATCTGACTAATGAATACAATAAATACATGGCCTCCCTAATTAGGCTTCTATATTGCTACCAACATAATTCTTCTTTAATGGAAGTCAGGTCCCATTATTTTTAAAAAGTTCAGAAACTTCATTGATTTCCAATTTCTTCCTAAGTAATGTTTGAACAATTACTTTGTTTTGTGATTATGTCCTTTGTTCTTGATCTTCACCTCTTTCCCCATGCTGACATGTAGTTCCTTATATTTCTGATGTCCTATTTCTTTACCTCTTGAATGTCTGTCCCTCCTTATACTTTAAATGCCATATTCTTCAGTAAGATTTCTCCCTCATACCTTTTCCTTCCTCCCAGTCATTTCCCCCTCTTACCTCAGGTTAGTAACTGTGTAGAGCCCAGTCTCTTTAAGGATATGTATTATCTAAATTGAGTAGCACTAGCTCCTTCTTAAGCTACCTATATTTTCTCCCTCCTCAAATTTTAGAGAGATTTAGAGAAATTTTTTCCTTTATATATTTTTCTCTGTTGTTTAGTTGAATATGTATTGACAGGGTATTTACTAGGTATTTTACTTAAATTATTTCACCATTTACTAGGTATTTTACTTAAATTACATCACCAGATAAACTCAGCAGGCACTGCTAGAAATATATTACAAGCTTTGTTTTATAACTGGGTGTCCTGTCCTCTTTGTTATGTTATAAAAGTATACTGAAAGGCATGTGAATATAGGATATTTTAAAGAATTAAATATTTGTTATTATTAAAATCCAAAAGGAACTTGAGAAAAGAGACATTGTAGAATGTCTCATTTTTATTTTCAAAAACATTGAAATTTAATGTATTGTTCTCCTTAGTGTTTAGTTTTCAAATCTAATGTAAGAGGTGGGAAAATGAAATCCTTTTTCTTTTAAAGTTACACAGCAAACTTTTGGAGACGGAACGGCAGCTAGGTGAGGCTCATGGCAGGCTTAAAGAACAGAGACAGCTTTCCAGTGAAAAACTGATGGATAAAGAACAACAAGTGGCTGATCTACAATTAAAACTTTCTCGCTTAGAAGAACAGGTAGGCCAGTATTTCCAATTACTGTTGTCTGTCTTTTCTCTAGAGCAAGGGTTCTGAACTATAATTGTGTAATGGGCTTCTTTGGCTGTTGAAACCTATACCTCCCTTCCCAGCAAATAACAAGGTTTTTAAATGCATAAAATAAAATACAAAGGATTATAAGAAAAACTCATTATAGTGAAACCCAATTATCAAAATATTGAGGGTTAAAAAAGTTCATAGACCTCAAGTTAAGATCTTCTCTAAGGACACACACACGCACACACACACACACTTTATTGATTTTTAAGAACATTGTTTAGTCTGATGCTTTCTTTAACTGCTGCTGTGATTTTCAATCTATTTTTCATATTTAAAATAAATCTTCATTAAATACTATGTCTTTATTCATTGTGGTTACCTTCCAAACAATCTTGAGAGTGAAATTCTATACAGTGGAATTACCAATATTTCATTTAAAGTAGTAGATATCCACTTATTCATTTCACAGATATTTGTTGAGGGCTTGCATGGAAAGGTTTTCTTACAACTTCAAGCAGAAAGCCTGCAATTGGAGTGGGCAGGTAGACTTAGATGAAGTTGTTGAGAATGAGATTTATGGCCTGAACTGAATGAGATATTAATGAAATAATAAGATTAGGAAAAATGAGGATTTACTGTAGTAAAGAGTTTTTTTTAAGAGATATCTTATTTCTTTATATAGTGAGGATGATATACTAGTTTATATAATAAACCTTGAGATATCATCTAAGAATTATTATTTAAGTTTTTAAAGATTGAATTGAAAGAAAATTGTAAATAATGATTCAAGGCAATTCCAATAGATTTAGGATAGAAAATGCCAATCACATCCATAGAGAGAACTATGGAGACTGAATGTGGATTGAAACATAGTATTTTTACTTTTTTATTTGTTTTCTTCCTTGTATTTTTTTTTTCCTTTTGGTCTGATTTTTCTTACAAACATAACAAATATGGAAATGTGTTTAAAAGGAAAGCCAATTTTAACATGTATCAGATTACTTGCTGTCTTGGGGAGGTGATGGAGAGAGGGAGAAAATTTGGAACACAAAAGTTGTACAAAAATGAATGATGAAAACTATCTTTACATGTATTTGGAAAATAAAATACTATTGAGGAAAAAAATACTTGTAAAAAGATGACAAAAGTAAGGTATTCTGGTATTTTGTCTTAATGGTATTTAGTTCTTAAGATATTAAAAATATCTTTATTCAATATTATCTTTTTTTTTTTTGCTGAGGGAATTGAGGTTAAATGACTTGCCTCAATATTATCTTAATATTCAATATTAAGATACTGAATTTACTCCAGGATACTAGTTAATAAAAACAAGAATTTAATGAATAGTTTCTTGGAAATGTATGTTTTTTGTGGGGGACATTCTCTTTATGATTTATTTATCATAGCATTAGAATTGTTCAAAATTTGCTTATATTACAGTATTGTAATAGATCTTTCATAATCTGTAAATTTTGTTTGAACGTTAAGAGTTGTAGCACTTGAAGAAATTATCTTATGGAACCCTTGGATTTTGCAGTTACCTTCCCAAGGTCCTAGGTGTGTTTGGGGGCCATGTACCCTTCAGTCCATGATTCATAAGCTCTCACTGAGCTTCTCAGTCATAGAACACATTCAGAGTTTTTTTTTATTTTTCACAAGGTAGCTAGGGAGTGTTAAGTGTCTTGAGGCTGGATTTGAACTCAGAACCAGTGCTCTATCCATCTAGCTGCCCCTACATTTTGATTTAACAAAGGTTTAATTCAATAGCAGTTGTAAATAAAGGAATGCTATTATATTATATTATATTAACTTTAAATTCACTCTTTATAAATACATATGTATTTAGTTAGGAGGAACCTACATTCCTAAGAACTTTTGGAGACCCATATAGACACTTGGGGCCCAGATGACCATCCAGAACATACACATGGAGTCTACAAGATTGTTGTTCTTTCCTGTATTGCTCTCTAATAGATTGCATTTTTTTCTTCCTCTCTCTGCCATCTGAAGGCTGTCTGCTTTTATTCCAGCTGTGCTGAGGATCAACTAATAACTTGAAATAGTGTCTCCTAGAAATATTGTGTCTGCTTAGACCACTAGGAGCCACCTGCATTACTCCCAAGTATAACTCTAGTTATTAAGCATTTCTCTTGAAATGGGAAATGGTGTAAACGGCCTTTCATTCACTCTCTTTCTGCTTCTTTATTACCTCAACTACAGACTTCAGCTGAGCTGCTATCTTTAGACTGCCTTCTATAACTAAGAACTCCATCTCATGTGGGCGCTGTGATTAGTAATTCTTTCCCCAGCAAGGAGGGTTTCACCTAAGCCCAGCTGCTTAGCTAGGAAGCTGGCTCCAGCTCTCCCCTTGCACTACTCAGCCTCAGGTTCTTCATTCAGGAGTCACCATGAACTGCAGAGGCCTCAGCTTTGATCTCAACTGTCCTTTGAGCTTTTCTTAGAATTTGTCTGTTAATCTTTTCTCTTCTGAACTCCTTACTCAGTTGAATTATTCTCTCTACTAGTATCTTTCTTGCATCTCTCGTTTCAGCTGTTAGCCAATTAATAGTTTGAAATATATTTTATCTTTAAGTCTTATACCTTTTGGCTGAAGTCAATCTCCCCCTGGTGCTATTTCCTTAAATGAAAAGAGACTCGAGCAACTTTGTGATAAGGAAACTTTTCTCTTCACCCTGGCAGCCTCTCTCTTCGTGAATAGCAATTGCTTACTGGCTGGATGAGTTTGAAAGGCATTTACTTTTGTCCTACTTTCTTACAGCATCACATCATAACCCCTGACCTCTCATTCAGCCATCTCTGAGTATCCTTCACATCTGACATCTTAAGGAGTTGCCAAATCTTGTTATTTCTCCCTGTGAACCTTTTCTCATTTTGTTCATCCCTTCCTTTCCACTCAGGTTGTTACCAACTATTTTTTAGGGCCATATTACCATTGTTTGAACTGTTCTAAATAGCTGTCTAACATATCTGTCTCTAGCTTTCCTCCTTTCCAATTCATTTTTATACTACTGCCAAACTCTCATTTGAGTCCAGCCTACACAGAGCTGCCAAAATGGTTTTCCTTAAGCACACATTTGACCACAGACTCTCCTACTCCCTTATTTTTAGTGGCTTCCTTTTGTCTTTAAGGTCAACTTTAAACTCCTCATTTATCTTTTGTAGCCTGATTCCAATCTCTTTTATTTCTTAACTGGCCACACATAAGCCCAGCTGGCCTCTGTCATAAATGACATTGTAACTTCTGTCTCCACTTTTGCACTGATTCATTCCATTTGCCTTTTACCTCTACAGAACCCCTCTCTTCTTTTAGGATATAACTTAAGTGCCATCTCTTCATATACACATTCAGTAAATGCTTGTTAGCTTACTGGTTTCATCCAAGCCAGGCCACTCATTATCCATGATTATCTTGTTCTCTTCACTTGTTCATTTTTGAATGCTGCATCGATTATACTCCTTCCTACTGCACCCACTTGGTGTATGTTGAGTTCTGTTCACATCATATCAACCTCTGTTGAAATTTTATTCTTCTTACAGGGTTATTTCCTCTTTGTTTATTCCCAGTTTCTTGAACTAAAAGCAATTCTTCCCCCTTTAATTTCTTGTGCCACTGTGACTTCACATGTATCAAATCATATTCTAAGTTGTTTTATAGTTATTCACATTTATATCTTATCCCCTATACCGAATTGTAAGCTCTTTGGATGCAGGGAATGGGTCTTGCTTATTTTGTTTTTCGCATAACACCTAATAAAATACATTGTACACTTAATAACATTTGTTCAATTTACTTTTTTTGTTTTGAACTTCTGCATTATGCCTCTTGCTTTTTATTAAGTCCAAATTTTCTCTTTCAAGTTGAAGGAAAAAGTAGCAAATTCCACTGAACTGCAGCATCAGTTAGATAAAACAAGGCAGCAACATCAAGAGCAGCAGGCCTTGCAGCAGACCACCACGTCAAAGCTTCGGGAAGCCCAGGTAAAGGTCTTGGGGGAGATACTGCTTTCAGGCTACAGGAGGGACAGGTGGGTAGGAAGCTTTGGTTATCCAGAGTAAGTGAGAAAAATGAGTTTTAGGGTTGGCTTAATTTTCTGATTACATTGAGGTGGGAATAGCAGACAGTATTGGAAAGAGTTTTCAGATTGGAGAATTGGATTTGAATCCCTACCTATTAGGAAAGTCAGCTGACTTCAGTAACAGATTGGGTATTGGTGGAAAGAGAAAGCATTACCTTTTTGGTTTAATAAATACAATTTAGTGATCATATTCTCTATCCCCCACATTAGACACTGAATACCTGTTGATGAAATGTCTTTGAATAATTCAGGATCATCATTCATAATACTATTAATAGAATAATGGGATTCTAGAATCGTAGAGTAGCAGGGAACTTCAGGGGAACTTTAGGGAACTAAATGCGCACTGAATTCTTTATCCAAATCAGGAGTTTGTTCTGTACTTTTCCTAATATGTAGATGTCCAACGTATATCTGAAAAACTCTGGTGTTGGGTCATTGGCAATCTGTTTTGCTCAGGGACAGCAGTAATTATAAGGAATTTTTTTTATCCTAAAATATCTTTCATATTGTGACTTCCATCTACATGTAAAAGGCAAAGGGAGAAGTTGAATATATGCAGGCTTCAAAACATGCCTTGGAATGTGGCCTTAAATTTTTTTTTAAATAACTAAGGTAATTTCTTTTTTTTTTTTTTTGCTTTTTTTGCTGAGGCAATTGGGGTTAAGTGACTTGCCCAGGGTCACACAGCTAGGCAATGTTAAGTGTCTGAAAACAGATTTGAACTCAGGTCCTCCTGACGCTAGGGCTGGTGCTCTACCCACTGCGCCACCTAGCTGCCCCTAAGCTAATTTCTTAGATGTTGATATTTTCTAAAAAAGAAGAGGGGAGAAAAATCTCATTAACTGAGTAATGATTACTGAGACATTTACTCCTTATGGCAGTAAAATTTGTTTATGAAATAAACGATGCCACTAGTTTAATTGTATTTACCATTTTATGATGTCATGAATTTAGGAATGAGTTATGAAATTTGATATCTAGCATTTTATGTATTAAGGTCTCAGTCCTTAAGGAAGCCATTTTCCATTGTTCCAGAATGATTTGGAACAAGTATTGCGTCAAATTGGAGATAAGGACCAAAAGATCCAAAATCTTGAAGCCTTGCTACAGAAGAGTAAGGAGAACATCACACTACTTGAAAAAGAGAGAGAAGATCTTTATGCAAAAATTCAAGCTGGCGAAGGAGAAACTGCGGTTCTTAACCAGTTACAAGAGAAAAACCACACATTACAAGAACAGGTAAGATTTTCAGATGTGTTTTTTTACCCGTTTTCAACTCACTGTTACTTAAAAATTTTCTGTATTGACCTTCTACATTTCATTTTCCTTTGTGTGTATACATGCATGTAGGTAATTTTTTTTTTAATATATCTATAAACTACCTGAGAATTTTGTGTTGGTGTATGGAATATTAGATTTTAAATTAGTTTGATATGTGGACTGTATATACTAAATATACTAAAGGCATAGAAGAGCCGGGCATTTTAGAACAGATAGAATTAGCTATTGAAGAGGTGTCACAAATGACACCTGCAGAAAGCCTGCAGTCATGAGTGCAGGGAATAGCAGGTGATTCTGCTGAATTGAAAGGCTGGTCTATAAAACACTTATTTAATTCAGTAAACATTTATTTAACACATTAAGGAAATAGCCATTACCCTTACTGAGCTTACATTCTATTGAGAGAAAACACCATGCTTACAAGCAAGTAAATAGAGAATATATAGAAACTAATTCCCAGGGAGGCAAAAGCATTAACAACTAGAAGATTAGGAAGAAGGACATGTAGGAAGTGACATTTCAATTGGACCTTGAAGTGGAGCAGGAATTCCGGTGATGAGAAGCTGGCATTTAAGGGGAATGGCATGTGGGGCAGTTGGGCTGTGGTGTGAACACTGACCAGACAGAACCAGTAATTATGGTTGTCACTTTGAGGAGGATGACTCAGGGCAGAATGCCAGTGACCTGTTATCTAGCCTGACTTTTTTCTTTATGTCACGTGGCCATGGTGCTCAAAGTTTTAGGGCCTCATCTCTCTCATCTATACAGTAGCAATACTGTCTGCCCTGCCTACCTCCTAGGGATATTGTGGGAAAACTTTTGAACTATTAGAGGTGATATTCAATTAAAGCAAAATTTTGGAGGGCGTTGAGTGCTAGATTAAGGCTTTTATTGATAGGCATTTGGAGATTTAAGTAGGTGACATTTTTATCTGGCTGCAGGAATTGATAAGAATTGGACAAAGGAGATTATTGCAATGATCCAGTCCATTTTATTTGGAGATAAAGAGTAGTGAGTGTCAAACCTCTGAGGTATAGATAGTAGACATTAGGAAGGGATAGATGTAAGAGATATTCTAGAATTAGCATTGATTAAGACCATAGATTGCATATGTAAATAAGGAGGTATCCAACATACCTAAATTTGAACTGAGGTCTCTAATAGAATAGTTGTACCTTTCATCGAAATTGAGAAGTGGCACAACAGGGTTGTGAGAAGTGGGTTTGTGTTTAGGGGATAAGGACAAATATGGATAGTAAATAGCACTGAACCTCCAGGAAATCTGTTAGAGTAGGAGATATTTCAAAAGAATTCATAAACCATAGTTCATTAAATGGAAGAGGATCTGCTTGTCAAAGCCAAATTTGATAAATAGATCATACAATAAATTGATGTAGAATGCAGTTATTTTCTCTTAAGCCATGAAGTGTAAATAACTTTCTGTATTCTGCCCCTGTTTTCTGAAGATTCTCAGCTGATCTTAGGTGCCAATTTTAAATGGCTTGTTTAGGTTGGTTGTCATCTGGAATAATAAATATGTTTTAAGTTTGTTTTTTTAATATACATTTCTTTATGAATCATATTGGGAGAGAAAAATCAGAACAAAAGGGAAAAACCACGGGAGAGAATAAAACAGAAAAAAGAAGTGATCATAATATGTGTTGATTACAATCAGTCTACATAGTTCTTTCTCTGGATGCAGATGGCTTTTTCCATCCAAAGTTTATTAGGATTGCCTTGGAATATGTTTAACTGAGACTAAAATTATTAGAAAAATATATGTGCAATTTTGCCCACAGTGAAACTGCTAACCATAAATCTGTGAAAAAAAATATTTCTGAGACGTGAACATTTAAAAAATTATAATGATGTTGGGCACATCAGTATTTTACTAAGGATAGCTTAAAATATTTAAAATTTTGTAAAATTCATGGCAACAATGGAAATGTTTTGTTTGACTTCCCATGTATGAGGAATATCATGTGTCTTGACCTTTCAATAGGTAGGAGAAAGGGAAAGTCTAAAGGGAGGAAGAGAATTTGAAAGTTAAAATTAAAAAAAAATAATCTTTGAAAAAACCCAATTTTGTTAAAATTTAGGGCAGCTTATCACTGTTAAGATAAATTGGCCCCATGCCTTTCCAATGCTTAACTTCAGAATTGTTTGGTTTTTTGGATTTTTTAGGTCTTTTCATCTCTTTAGTAAATATTCTATTATCTTGCTATTTAATAGGTAACTCAACTCACCGAGAAGCTGAAAAACCAGTCGGAAAGTCACAAACAGGCCCAGGAGAATTTGCATGAGCAGGTGCAGGAGCAAAAGGCACATCTACGAGTTGCACAGGACCGAGTTCTTGCCCTAGAAGCAAATATAAGTGAAGTGAACAGTCAGTTAAATGAGAGTAGGGAGAAGGTCTCCCAACTTGACTTACAGGTAATGTTACTGTGTTGTTCTTTTAATGAGTAACATAGCGTCTAGTGCAGAAATGTTTATTGATTGATTGATTAATGACAGAGTTTTATCAGGAATCTAGAAGAAACTAATCCTTCAATGTTTTCAAAATATTTGGTTCATTGAATTTTAATTACAGTTTCTTTAATTATTTATTTTCACTTGTTGATTTTAACTAATTGATAATTGAAAGCAAATAGAAACTGTTAGACAAGGTTTTTAATGAAATAGTTCCAGTTCCCTTCCACCATGTCCTTTCTTTCTGTTGTGTTCTGCTGAATGAATCCATTCAGGTGTGAGCTGCCAGATTAATTAGCACAAGGCTGGAATGTAGAAAGTGTTAAATTCTTTGCTCTAATCCTTATTTCCAACCTTTTGGACTCCTGAAATCTGAATAATTTTGCTAGAATTTTTTTCTTTGACTCATTTTAGGTAAGTTATTTTTAGTAGATTAAAAAAAAAACTTTAGTTTGATTTTATTCCATCAGCTTTCTATTTGAGAGGTTTATATTATATCTTGGCTTTGTGTCTAGATTTTTAAAATAAGACTTATTTTTTAAAAGGTCTTGCAAATGAAATGCTTGGTATGTTTACTTTGGATTTACTTCTAGGATACCTAGAGATTTAAGAGAACTGGTTTTATCTAACATATTAAGTATAAGTTGGGAACTGAAATATATTTCTAAAGCTTCAGTGTTGACTTCATGGAGAAAATTGTATAACCTATGATTTAATTTAGTTCATTTGTCTAAAAGTGAGGATGACAGAGAATTCCAGTACAGTTAAAATATCAGAATGCAGAGACCCAAGATTGCCTATTACTTTATAAAAAGTAGTATGTCATAGAAGGGTGAGTGGTTATTGCTCCCCATATATTTTTTCATGTGTTAATAGCATATACAAGAATATTGTAAGAGTTTGTAACAATCCAAACTTAGTAGGTAGATGAAGTTTGTGATTCTTTTTGTTCTGAAGATTGCTAATTCTATGCAAAATATCTTCTCTCTCACCCCCAAGCTGTTTATTCTGGAACTTTTCTTGAAAGTTGCTCAGTCTTTCCAGCAAACTGATGTTAGTTATTAGCCTTTGAAATGCAGCTTCTGGGATAGCTGAATGGTGCAGCACCGACCCTGGAGTCGGGAGGAGCTGAGTTCAAATTCAGCCTCAGAAATATAACATGTCCTAGTTGTGTGACCCTGGACAAGTCACTTAACCCCAATTGACTCACCAATGTTATAGCATTTAAAAGGGGCAGGACCTAAAAGAGTGATAAAGTAGAGCAGTGGCTAATAACACTTCCACTGCTTAAAGCACAGAAAGGAAAAGGCCCTTCCAGGTAACCCTCTGTGAAGTCCCAAGCCCTGCCCCTCCTCTCTCCTCAGACAGCAAACTTTCCAATATAGGTTAAACATGTGCATAAACATGTGTTTAGAAGAATATATTTCCACATTTATCATGCTGCAAAAGTACTGAAGCATATTTATTAATAAAGGTTTTGGAGTGTGCAAATTTTAAAAAATTTAATTAGGAGAGTGTAAATTTTAAAGATTTTCAGGTCATGTAATGCATCTGTCAAGTAAGTACATTTTTCTTCATGTAACAGTCTTGATAGCAGATAATCAGATTTTATATGAAAATTTAGATTTTTGAAAAATGTCTTCATTCTTTTGTAATTTTTATTTCATGAAAATTCATGTTGGTGTGCAGGCCTTTATTTTTTTATCCTTTACTCAAAAATTTTAACTAATGACTTTTCTTATTCAGAGTTTGAAACTGTTATTCAATGCTATACTTACATTTTTTCATTTTTTGATAATTTTTTTCCCCAAACTCTTGTTTCTTGATTTCTCTTCTCCTTCCTTCTCCCCCCCCCCTTACTCTCCCTTGCCCCCCCCCCCCTTATCTCCCCCTCACAAACACTTTTCTTTGGTCTAGAGGACCTGTGATTACTTATGCAGATTGGCAACTAATCTTTTTGTAACTTAATGTTACAAATGGAGAGTTCAAGCAATTTGCCCATGATCATAAAGTCCTTGTCAGTTGAAGTACTTGAACCTGGTTCTTTCTGACTTGGAGACAGACTTTTTGTCTCCGCTACTCTATACTTTTCTTTTAACTTTTGTTGATCACAGGGGAAAGTGCTAAAAAGAAAATTTGTTAAGAAATTATAAGTGTATTAAGGTTATTGAACTCTCTTACAAAGTGGTTCAAATTCATTCTTTTGAAATTCAATCTTGTCCCTGGGCATCTCTTCACTGATATTTGCTTTAGCTACTTGGTTTCTGATAATAGATGGAATCCAGGGAACTACTTTTCAGGGCCTTTTTCCTCACAGGTGGTGCCTTTTAAAAAACAGACCTAGAGATGGATCACTATAAAAGCATTTTCAAGTTGAAAAAAGTAACTACAGTTAATAGGGGTGCTGGTGAAAAGAATTGTTGCCCGGCCAGCATGTGGGAGGAGCTTCCATGGGGGGTTTTACAGAAAGACTCTTGAGTTCCTGGGAGAGTTGAAGTAGAAAGAGTATAGGTACATTCTGAATGTACTGAACTTTTCAGCTGTGTGCTATCTCCTTGGCTTTGTTAGTATATATTTTTAAATGGACAGAATTGAAAGGACAGGAGATGTGTGCTTCCAGCATTGCATCAAGGAAATCTACAGAAAACATATATTGTTTTGCTCTCACTTCACACTCATTTTTGGTTTAAGTTATTTGTTGCATTTGACTCAAAGGTTTAAAAATTATTACTGGGTTGATATATGACTGAATAACATCAGTTACTATAAAGAAGATGGTTTTGAAAATATATGTTGTTGTTTTTGCCATTTGTTAGTTTTAAAATTTAGTGAATAGCCTTTTGCCCTCCTACTAGTGATATTGTGTATCGTTGTTTGTTGGAACTTAGTGTTGGGGAGGCAATAGATATAATTTATTTATTTATTTTTTTATTAAAGCTTTTTATTTGCATAACATATGTGTGGGTAGTTCTTCAACACTGACCATTACAAAGCTTTCCCTTCTAGTCCCCACCCCTCCCCTAGATGGCAGGAAGGTCTCCCACATGTTAATTATATTAAAATATTTGACAAGTCGTATATATGTATACATATTTCCATACTTATCTTGCTGTGCAAGAAGAATCGTGTCTACATGAACAAAAAATATCTGAAAAAGGAAACCTAATACAAGCAAACATCGATAGAGAGCATGAAAATGTTATGTTGTCCACATCTCATATCCCTCTCTCTGGGTGTATATGGCCTTCTTTACTGAACAATTGGAATTGGTTTGAAACATTTTATTGTTGAAGAGAGCCATGTCCATCAGAATTGATCATCATGTAGGCAATACATATAATTCAAAGAAAATTAGATTTTCTTTTTTGATGGTTGAATTTAAACAAAATAAAAGATATCAAAGTATCATCATGTACTTTCTCCAGTGTCTCTCAATACATATATGTAATACGTAATATGTATTCCCATAGTTATAACAACTCATTACAATATAAGCCTTGTTAAGTGAATTCTCTTATTATGAACTCAGAGATAATCCAATAATTATAGGATTTCATTTCTATCTGTAGCTTATTCATTTTTGCTTGTTGTTTTTGTTTTGTTATTTTATGAAATCTTTAAAAAGTAATAGAATTGCCTAATGATGTTTAATCGTTAAAATACAAAGCAGATGAATAGCTTAAGCTGTAGTAGCCTTTTAAAAAAATAAATGTTAAGTTACTAAAAGGGAAAAAAAAGAAAATGTAGTTAAAGTTTTTTTTTTTTTTATTAAAATTTTGTTGGGAAGTTTTGGCTTCTTATTTGATTGTGCATTTAATAATTTCTAATATGATCTCTGAAGAAAAGGGGTTGTGATATGCATCGATGAAATAAAACAATATTCTGAATAAATTGGACTTTTTTCATTTTATTTTAGATTAAAGCAAAAACTGAATTATTGCTCTCTGCTGAAGCAGCAAAAACTGCTCAAAGAGCAGATCTTCAGAATCACTTGGACACAGCTCAGAATGCTTTGCAAGATAAGCAACAGGTACAGGAAGCTAAAATGAACTTATAACTTAAACTGATGCACATTAAAAAGATGATTTGGTAGAGGTACGTGTTATTGACATACATGTTGGCATCTAGTAGGGATTCAAATATTTGATCAAATATGCAAGTATAGTAGCAGCAACTTAATGCCACTAAAAGTCTTCATACCACACACCTAATTTGGAGGTTATGCTAACAAAAGGTGGGCCTCAGGGTGGACCATCCAACCAGAGGTTTGTTTCTAGCCTGCATCTAGTGAAAGAGTGAATGCCGTCTGAACACCAGTTTAGTCTTGCTAGGTTTTTAGAGTGTTATTATCAGATGATGAATTTTCTTCACCCATAGCAGCACATGATGGCTATCCATGAAGATAGCAATCCTTAGACTTTTTGGTATCAGGATGCCTTTATACTTTACACACAAGAAAATTATTGGCTCCTATCCCCAGTTTTTTGTTTATGTAGATTTTTAGGTAGATGTAAATATTTACCATGTGAGAAATTAAAATGTGTCTGTATTATCATGAAAATAAATTTGACCAAATGGAGTCCCAGGAATTCTCTGAACTATACTTTGAGACACTACATTAAGGGGTAGAGGTGTTGTGATCCATGTTGAAGAAAGTATTGAAGCATACTTTATTCTCCTTAGCCTAATTTTTGTGACTTCTAAAGAATTTTTTTCCTAAAAAGCATTTTTTATTTAAAAACATCAGAAAATTGTTAAATGTTCCATCTCAGTGTACAGACCGCATGCTTGTTACCGAAAGAATTGTCACAAGGTAATACATTTTTGCATCCACAGCAATTCAGGAGGATGAAAATGTGAAGGGGAGTAATGGCAGCTATGATTTGGGTTGGCGTCCTTCTACTTCTTAAATCATGGAACCTGGAAGTGCTGATTTTTGATAACATTTATCAGTTTTATGTAATCTAAACCTTGGGACAAAAGTAGGTTAGTCTGACTGAAATGTTCTTAAATTTCCTCCTTTATAGGAGTTAAATAAAATCAGTAATCAGTTGGATGAAGTAACTGTGCAGTTGCATGATAAGCAAGACCACTGTACCCAGCTGGAAACCTCCATTAAGGAATTAAAAGAGAAACAACTCTCTTATGAACAAAGAGCTGAAGAATTAGAGGGACAAGTGAAGGTTTGTAATAAAAAAATTGCAAAAAATTGTAAATTTTTAAAAATAAATTATAAAGAATTTTTTTGCCAAATATTTTTGTTAATAAAATTTCTCTTAATTACCCACACATTCTAATCTACAGTTCCAAATGATGGAAATTGATATCATTAATAATTACTTGGGATGCTAAAAATTGATGAATTATTAAAGGAAAACAAGATTTTTCTAATTAGCCTGTAATTAGCAGAGTCATCCCAGAGCCTTCCATTAAATCCTTGTAGTATGGTGATAGATGTCCTCTTCTAGAAAGATCCCTAGTGAAGTGTCCTATAGATCTTTCTGTCTGTTCAATATTTGCATGGCATGCATATATTTTCAGATGAAAGCAGAGAGATATTCCTACTGTGTAGAGGAATCAAAAGATCTTCATAAGTTAAATAAAACGTAGTCTGGATAAATATAAAGGCCTGTAGTTGGACTGCAAACTGAGCTGCTCGGATTTGCAAGAGAGATATGGTGTAGCCAGATGACAGTTGATTTGAGAAAGATCAATAATGTGTGGCTTTGCAGCAGAAAACAAATGGCATTCTGGGATGCCTTCAGAGTACTTCAGGATCCAAGGAGAATGGTGATCCAGGAATACTCTGCTCTGCACTATGCATATCTTCAGACAAGTGAATGAAAATCCATTGATTCAGTTGTATTAAGTAGCTACTGTATTCAGTTCAGGATTTCTTTTTCTTTTTAGGAAGGACATGAGCACACTAGGACTGTTTTAAAAAAAGGTATGGTGAAGGAACTAGAAGTCATGTGCATCAGAATTGAGGATGGACAAGAGACATCATAGGGTTACCATCTGGAAGAGTGGTTAAGCTTGTCTGCTTGCTTCCGGAAGGCAAAGGCAGCTGGAAGTTGCAAAAAAAGTTGTGTATTTAAAAAAAAAAAAAAATCCTATTGCTGAGAGCTGTCCCAGAGTAAATTGAATGGGCTGTGTCAGAAAGTAATAAGAATCCTGTCACTGTTGCTTGTCAGGAACTGGCTGTTTAAGCACTTAAATAAAAAGAAGTTCCTGAGTGAGTTGAGCTTAGAGGGGAAAACAAAAGTACTTCTCTTAACCTTAAGATTCTATGAGATTCAACCTTACCAGTGTACCCTCCAGAGTCCTATGAGTTAATGATTCTAGGAAATATTTTTTTGTTAAAACAAGGCAATTGGAGTAAAGTGACTTGTTTAGGGTCACACAGCTAAGTAAGTATTAAATTTGTGAGATTGCATTTGAACTTATGTCCTCCTGACTCCAAGGTCGGTGCTCTATTCATTGCATCATCTAGTTACCTCTATTGTAGGAAATATTACCAGTGCTTTTTGTAGCCAGTTTTTAAAGAATTAATTAATTCAGTTGTATAAAATAGTTTAAGAAATTTTTTCTCTTCTGAATGTTTTAAATATAATAATGCATAAGATGATCCAGAAGCTGTAGTACAGTTCAAAGCTCTCAAATACTAATAGAATAATAATAGCAGTTTGAGCTGTTAAGATTGTTTTTGGACACTCTGTGTAGGGAGGTTGTGTGTTTGTGTGTGTGTGTGTGTGTGTGTGTGTGTGTATGTGTGTGTGTGTGTTCATGTGTGTGCATACATCAAAGTTATCTGTTGTATTTAGCAAGTACAGAGCTGTGTGTTAAAATGTGTCTATTCAGATGATGTATTATGTATATGCCTTGGTCTTATGCATATGGTCTTATGTATACTCCATGTGCTGCATACAGAAAGAGCAAAATTTTTTAATAAGAACATTAAATAATTCAAACAGATAAATCACTACAGTAATTAGAATAGACAACATAATTTTAAGTGCAAATAATTAAACTGATAATGGCATTTTTATTTTGAAGGAGAATTTCATTTTTTCTTTGTTTTGTCCTGCCTCTACCTGTTCTGGCTCTAGGCAGATCCCTGAATCTCCTAAATGCTCAGGCTGCTCTCCAGGAATGATTGAGGATCTTCGTCAATGGAGAGATTTCCTTTCACCAGGAGTTCTTCACACTGATATCACAGACCTAATTCATATTCTCTCTCTCTCTCTCTCTCTCTCTCTCTCTCTCTCTCTCTCTCTCTCACACACACACACACACACACACACGCAATTTTTTTTTTCTTATAATTTAAAGGAGTATTTCATGATTGTTTTTAAAGTCTAACTAAAGAAAACAAAAGTAGAATAATGTGGACTCTATGTAATGGGAAATTCTATAAAATTTCTTATTTATTAGATTAAATATCTACTAAAGTTGAATTTTTTTTCCATAGAAACTGGAGGTTGATATTCTTGAAGCTAAAGCAAGTAAGGAACAAATTTTACATGATCTACAAGAACAAAGGCAACAGAATGCAGAGTTAAATCTTCGTGCTGCAGAGCTGAGTCAACAGCTGGAAGCTGAGAGAGAAGTGTAAGCCAACATATTTTCAAAGTGGATATTGTTTATTTTGCTATTTCCACAAAGGTTTCATATTGTTGACATTATTTCATATTTATTAAATGTTTACATTAAATGTGTTGAATCCATGTATGGAAATGTTCATTTGAAATGGAAATTAAACCTGTCATAATCCAGTAAAGCCATTTTGCTTCTTTTGGGGAGAGCAAGAAAAATATCAATTTGGCATCTGGCATGATATTTTTTTTTTTTTTAAATCATCTCTCTAAGTTGCCTGGGATAAAGCAGTTGCCTGCAATTACTCACAAATTTGAGTAAAACTGTAGAGTTAATGAAAGAAGGGACTACTTGGGACCATACCCCTAGGGAGGGAGCACACAAGTAAGCCAGGGGCCACTGAGTCTGAGTCTTCTTTTGGCAGCAGTGCAAAGTGCCATGAGTAACAGCTGATGTGGCTTGTAGGGAGGACATAAAGGGACACCCCAGCTCTCCCTAGAAGCCCAGCTTGGCACAGAATCTCACAGCTCAGGGTTCTGTTCCATTCCCTTTGGTTGTTGCAGCTCTGCTGTGGCTAGGGCCATGGATAATCTGGGGAAAATTGAAGGAGCAGGCAAAGAAAACGTATTACCCTGATTCTTCAGAACAGCTTGGGGGGCATTCTAACTATTTGAACAAACTATTTAGTAACTGTTTTACTAAACCGTTTTAGTTGTCAGAGTCTAATGGCCTTCAATCCTGTTGCTAATTTTGAGAACCACTTTATCATTAGAGAAATTTAATGTTTTACTGTTTCTAATCTTCTATATGTTCAGTTTCTATTTTCCTAAATCTTTATGAGAAGGAAAAGAAGTTATAATTATGTGATCCAGCAGATGAAAAGTTAGAAAATTTTAAGTTCTATTAACTTTAAATATGTTGCTTATCTATCTTTCATTGTAATGAGACTTTCTTTTATTTTAGAATTTATGATGATTATAAGGTACACTGAAAATTCAATGCCATGCATGCACACACATGCACAGAATTGTGGAAATTGAGAATTGTAGGGCAGTTTAGTGGCCATCTAATTCATGAAAGCAAGAAATAGAAAATTTAGTGGTTTTCCATTACTGAACCAGCCCAGTCTTAATCTACCTGGTTTGTGTCATTTAGTTTATGAAATGTTGATAATGCTGTACATTTATTCTTCTATTGGCAAAGAATCTTTAAAGAACTCTTTTAAGTTACAGGGAAAGTATATAGGATATATTCCAGAGTTACCTCTTGGTTCTAGAATGAATTGTTGAGAAATAATTTTTCCTGCCCTATTCCAGAAAGAAAAGACTTTTATTTCTAAAGACCTGGGCTATCTCAGGTGTTGTATTGATAGTCAAAACTTGTTCACATAATATGTTTAATGCTTTGCCATAAAAAGGAAAGTAGCGAAGCCCACTATGTTGCTTAGGGGCTAGAAGAAGGAGAGATTTCCTTTCCAGGTGCACGAAAAAAACTTGATCATGGAAAGAGCATTGACTGCATGTCAGGATACCTGGATCCTAGGCTTGGATTTGTCACTAGCTTTGTGACCTGGGTGAGTCATGTCACTTCTTTGAATCTCAGGTCCCTTTGTCAAGTAAGGGGTTTAGACCATTTGATCTCCTAAAGCCCCTTCCAGCTCTATTATCCTATAAAATTATATCATTAAATTAATTTCACTTATGAACCACACACACAAAAAAGTTGTGGCTAATATATTTATATGCTGACAATAAATATTGGGTTTTAAAGGTTTTAAACTTTTTTTCACAAAACATTTAGTGTCTCTAATGCCCATTCGGATCTACGGAAAAAATCTGATGCTCTCGAACATGCAACACAAATGCTTTCCAAATATGAGAAAGAAAAAGCAGACCTCAAGCAAGAACTTCAGAAA
The DNA here is from genome assembly GCA_023553655.1 of Myrmecobius fasciatus. Classification (NCBI taxonomy): domain Eukaryota; kingdom Metazoa; phylum Chordata; class Mammalia; order Dasyuromorphia; family Myrmecobiidae; genus Myrmecobius; species Myrmecobius fasciatus. The sequence goes on along the minus strand of JAJPUD010000191.1, from coordinate 220,941 downwards.
TTACATCAAGATGCAGAGCATCAGCGTAAAGAATTGGATGGCAAGATGAATGCAGCAATGACAGATTTACAGCAAGTGAAGATGGAGCGAGAACATCTAGCAAAGGAGCTTTCTACAACCAAAGACAAATTATCAAAAATCTCTGAGTCTTTGAAAATCTCAAAGAATGAATTAGAAAAGGAAAAGCAAAATGGAAAAACAGCTTTGGTAGAATTGGTTAGTTATGCCTATTTACTTCTCTAGGGAATCATACTTATTTTATATTTTGTTTGATTATTTGGAGGCAGTAATTCATTAGTTTATTGTATTCTTTTTTATTTCTTGTAACTCCCTTTTGAGGGCCAGAAGTTTGTTGGAAGCCCTTTGTATTAGGAAAAGGACTGGATTTGAAGACAGAAGATCTGGGTTCAAATCCTAGCACAGCTTCTTCCTTAGTATTGGGACTTCCAGCAAATCAATTAGCTTGCCTGCCTCAGTTTCCCTATTTGTAGAGTTGTAAGAATGGACTGGATTAGAGGTATCAGACTGTCAGCTGGAGGAGAGCAAAGCCTTTTAGTGTAATAGAATCAGATTAAAACATAATTAGGGAATGTTTAATAAAATAAATAAAAGTACAGTACAAGTACTGCTACACTTTTCTGCTTCAGTTGACAGCATTGGGCTAGATGACCACCTTTAAGGTCCCTTCCATTTCTAAAGTCCTTTGATCATGAAGACGTTTATATCCAGGTCCCTGAATGAATTAAGAAAGTGGATTAGGAGAGAGAAAAATTTGTAAAGAAGGTTTTTCAAAGGGTGAATGTTGAAAAACATGTATTTTAAAAATAAAAAACTATTTTTTTTTAAAAAAAGTAGATCAGCTCACCTTTTGATATGCCTTCCAGTTCTTTTTATTTATTTATTTATTTTTAATTTTGGGTTATTTAAAAGGAACCTTTGTCCTGATTTCAAGAATGGACTCTAATTATCTCTCTAACTTTTGCCAAGTCCTTTCTCTTCTCTGCCTTGTTTTCCTAATCTTAAAAATGATAGATTTGCTCTATATTATTTCTAAGATCCTCAGGATTCTTTGAGTTATAGATGCCAAGTATAAAGCAACAAAATAAAACATGTTCTTTTTAAGGAATAATCTTGGAAGTGCCATGAATTCTCTCTAGAATCTATGAACAGAGAAATGGCAAGCTCTTTCTGGTCTGGCCCCTCAATCTCTGCCCTCCTTCAGAGAGTGCCTAAGTCATCCAGTGTCTCAACAAGACATTCCTCAGTAAAATAGTCCTAAAATAGTTATCTGGCCTTGCTCTTCCTTAGCTGCTTGTAGGGATGTTAGAATCTCAGATCTCATTGTTGCCTGAAACTGTTATATTTTCCACAATTCTGTACTCTGAAATTACCTTGTCTTACCATAGTCTTATTTTATTTTATTTTATTTTTGTGTTATTCTATTCTTTTGACACTGGGTCTCCCCATCTCACCCTGGGCTGTAAGTGTAGCAGCTGCCAAGAGACTCAGTCCTACTCTCTATTGGCCCCAAGGACCTTAATCCTCAAGGGACAGACCTTGATCAGCTTGGTCTTGGCAGTTTGATCCTGGGCTTCCTTTTCAGAGATTATAGATGTGTCCCATCTCACTTATCTTACTATCATAGAATGAGAGACTATGATAGTCTCTCTTTCTTCTGTTTCTTCTCTTCCCTCACTCTTCCTAAAATTGTTTTTCATACCATTGCAAATTCAGTTCCTCACAATCTCTGCCCTTTCTCCCACTCCCACAGCCATTATTTAGGTGCCACTTTCTCCTTTTCAGTCTTTGTCCCTAAGTTGAGTAAGTTCTTTTATAGGTTACTTTCAACCATGACTCTCCCTTTTGTGCCCTACCACCATTCACGCCCTGCCTGTTTTTAACTGTAGGTCACTCTGAAAATCTATTCCTATTTCAGAGCTGCCAGAATGCTTTCAAAGGGCATCTCTGCAAATTTGCTTGCTCTGCCCACTATTTTGTCATCTCATATGGCCTCCCTGTCCCAATTGAGTTGCCATCATACTCTCCACAGAAAGTTGTTACAAACTTCCACCTTAAGCACCAATCTCCCTTCTGCTTCTGATTTCAACAGATTTATAGCTTTGGCTCTGCCTTCCCTCCAACATTTCATGTTCAATCATTTTCCATCCTCCCCCCCCTCCCCCCTCTCTCTCTCTCTCTGTTGACTGAGGCAATTGGGGTTAAGTCACACAGTTAGGAAGTGTTAAGTGTCTGAGACCAGATTTGAACTCAGGTCCTCCTGACTTCAGAGCTGGTGCTCTATCTGCTGTGCCACCTAGCTGCTCCATCTTCTCTTGATTATACCTCCATATCATATTTCATATTCATCTGCTCTCTACCCATGGTCCCCATCCTGTTTTGCCTATCTCAGCTTTCCAAGGAATCTCCAGTGTCTCCCCACTTGGTCTAATGACCAAAAAAACCTTCCCAAGTTGGAGGCCTGATCATGGGACTCCTTTTCTCAAAAAGCTTCAGTGCAACTTTTGCCTCTAGGATAAAATATAGACTTTATATACAGTTCAGCAAATACTCCTGTCCCAGAATTATGTCACACAATCTCCTTCACCCAGGAGACTATTTTTCTGTAGTATGGCAAACTCTGTATTTGGAATCTGAGATTATATACATAAAGGCCATTGGGCATTCCCCTTCTCCCTTGCCTAAGCTTCCTTGTCTATTAAGTGAGGGGAGTGGATGGATGAGAAGATCTCCTAGGTCTTATAATTTTTCCAGATTTCAGTGAGGTAGTTAGGCAGAAGGGATAGACCACTTACTGAGGCCCTCAGTGACCCTGTAAAGTGCTCTGCAAACCTGAGTACTATGCTAGTGCTACTTCTCATTGTTTGATTTTCCTTTTCATTGTAATACAGGTTGTTCTTTATACTCTATTGTATGTGTATGTGCATGTGTGCCAGCATATACATCTATGCATTCATTGTGTGTGTGTGTGTGTGTGTGTGTGTGTGCGTGCGTGCGTGCGTGTGCATATGCATGGAAGGCATATTAAAACCTTTTGAACTGTGTAATGGTTCCATCATGGCCTAGAATATATCTTGAAATATTCATAGAGAAAAATCTTTTTTTTTTTTATGATCTTTAGATAATGCAGTTTTATTTTTACAGGAAAAGATTTGCAAGGAACTAAAACATCAAGTACAGACTGAATGTGCTGTGAAGGAAAAGAATGAGTCAAAAAAGTTATCTGAAAAGGAGGTAAGATTTTCTACTTCTCATAGTGATAATTAATTGTAAAAGTCTTTACATTCATAAATTATTTTCAGCAGAGAAATTTAGTATGCAGTATGACTTAGTTTGAAAGATAGTTAATGAAAGTTTGATTTTTTATGTTACTGTGATGAATGTAATATTCATCAGTAACTGAGTAGAATGATCCTGGATCATTTGATAAAGCTGCTGATAGTTTCTTCCTTTCTTAGGTTATTCAGCAGTTGAAGTTGCCCCCCAGTTCTGCAAAGGAACAAGTCTTACATGTCCAAAATGATTCAAAGGAAAAGGAAAAAGAGGAGCAACAACTTCAGGGAAAACTAAATTTACTAAAGCAGTTACATGAGCAGAGGAAGAAGCAGATTGAAGAACTCCATGAAGAAATAAAAACTACACTTTTCCAGAAGGTCTGGTATTGTGTTCATTTGATCCTCATGTAAAATAAAGCAGTGTTTAGCATGATAAAAGTAAGCAAATTAATGATTTTCACATCAATGAATGGTCATTTATGAATAAGGAATTTTTCAACATCTAGATTTGACCATTGCAGCAAATATTTTAGTATAGAAATACATTAAATATGATTTTGGAATCATGTTTTCTTTTTTAAAGCCAAGATGTATGCATTAGCTTACATACATTCTTTTGTTATCTTTTATATAACTGCTACCCTTTTGTGTCAGCTCTTTTTGTTTTCAAAATAGAATCTTTACTCTTTTAACTTGCCCAATCCGTCGGTAACTTCAATGCCGTTTTTACCATATACTTTTTCAGTTCACATTTCTTTATATTTGATAACTAAAAAAAGTCATGAAGTCATATTGATGAAGTCTGAAAAATTCATGTTATTTAACTTCATTTTTAGGGTTGCTCAATTAGTTCTTTAATTTATTTCTTATTGAATCTCTGTTGCATGTAAAGGTGACTGCCTAAGACTTTTTCCATTCTCCTTGAGTTCCCAAACCATCTCCAACCCTCCTTACTTTCAGCAGATTTTTTAGTGAGAAGATTGAATCCATCAAGTGTGGGTTCCCTCAAATTCCCTCCTGAGTTCTTCAAGGCTCTTAATTTTTCCATTCTTTCCTCCTCTCCTATCTTAGAAGAGATAGCATTCTTTTTTTTTTTTTTTAACCAAAAATTCTCCCACCCCTGTTATTTAGTCCATTAGGGACTTTGTGGTATTGATGGTCCCCCTGCCTCTCTTGTGTTTTTAGATTTCTTTCTTTAGTGAGTCTTATTTTCCTCCTGCAAACATGCTCAGGTAAACTCATTCTTAAAAATATTCAACAACTCACTTTATGGCCCTGCTGCCCCTTTATCTGTCTCTCTGCTTTCTTTTACTTTCTCTTCCTACAGAGCCTTCAGAATTATTCTTATTATTCTACTCCATGGGAATACTTCTTAAAGACTGTCAGGTGACCTCATCAACAAATCCAGTGGCTTTTTCTTAGTCTCTTGATCTCTATTTGACTCTTTTTCTTGATCGTCTTATTGTCCCTTGGTTTCTGTAGCTGTTTCATCATCTTCTACCTCTCTGTCTTTTGTGTCCTCTTTCATGACTCCTTTTCTTATTCCTTTATTGTAGGGACTTCCCAAAGTTAATATGTAAGCCTCTTTCTTCTCTACCCTAATCATCCATCCATCACCACAGAGTTAATTGTTCCTTCTCTGTGGATTTATCTCCAGAGCAGGCTTCTCTTTTTATTCTTCATTTTCCTACCCCAACCTGCTTTTTCTTCTGTCTTCTTTAGTGTTACTGGTACTACTATGTTTTCTAGGCATCTATATTTAAAATTTAGGAACATCTTAGTTACCTCTCTTTCCTTTGTGTCCCATAAACATTTTGTCAAGTCCTGTTAAGTTTACTTTCCCAATAGTTCTTGCATTTGACCCCTTCATTTCCACCACTACCACCTCATACTTAGACAATTGTTACAATTTTCTAGCTGATTTCCCTTCTTCAGCCTCTCACCTCCTTCAGTTCTTCCTATCTACTTATGCTAGTTTTCCTTATACACATTGCTGCTCAAGTCCTTCTCTTCTTCAGAAATTGTAAATCCTTTCCATTGCTAGTAGAGTTTAATCTAAAATGCCTTAGTTTGGCATTCAAGCCCCTCTCCGTTGTGGTTTCAATCTCTCTTTATGCTACCCTCCAGCCAGAATGGGCTATTGCCCTTGAATGTATCTGCCTCTCTATATCTGTTTCTTCCCATTTCTCCCATCTTCTCATCTTCATTATGCCTGGAGTATATATCTCTCCATTTCTGTCTCTTGAAATTCTGCTTATCCTTCCTGGTAAAATACCATTAACTTTATAAAGACTTCCCCAATCACCAATCCCATCTAGAATTAATCTTATTTCCCATTGTACTTTTGTATTTTTATTCTAAAGTCCTTTATTTATATTTCTTATGTCTTTCCTGAACTATATTTTAATCTTTACAGAGCAGGGATTGTTTTTTATATGACTTTTTCTCTTGCCGTAATTCTTGACACACAGAAATAGACACTTCATTTAATTTAATTCCATCTAAGTCAAGATCAGATAATCCTAGTATGTTAAAAATTGAATTGGAAATTTTTTTTAAAGCATTTTATTTTTAGATAAAATGTAAAAAACCAAGCCCATAAATGCAATAACATTTCATATGTCCACGGTGTCAAGTTTTATATAATTAGAAGAAACTTTTTTTTTTCCTATTTTAAGTGTAACACATTTGTTTTGTAACATTTTAAAGTGATTTCTAGGCACCATTGTAGAATTATTCTGCCCGTGTGTTCCCCTCCCCTCCTCTCCCCCCCTCCCGTTTTTGTTTGTCCATATACTCTAACATTTGTATGGACTGAAAAACCACTTTCATTTTAAAGGATAGAGTTTTGGAGCATCATAATTGAAAAACATGCTTTTTCTTTTTTGTAAGAAAATTTTATTTTTGTTTGAGAAAATGTCCCTTTTTTTTAGTTTATTTTTAATACACATTGCTTTATAAATCATGTTGGGAGAGAAAAATCAGCAAAAGGGAAAAACCAAGGGAGAAAGGAAAAAAAAAAACAAAAAAGAAGTGAACATACCATGTGTAGATTTACATTGTCTCCTTAGTTTTTTTTTTTTTTTTGCTTTTTACTGAGGCAATTGAGGTTAAGTGACTTGCCCAGGGTCACACAGCTAGGGAATATTAAGTGTCTGAGACCAAATTTGAACTCAGGTCCTCCTGACTTCAGGATTGGTGCTCTATCCACTGCGCCATCTAGCTGCCCCTCCTTAGTTTTTTTTCTGGATGCAGATGGCATTTTCTGTCCGACGTCTTTCATAATTCATCATCACACATTCTTTCTGTTGTTGTGTACAATGTATGCCTGATTCTGCCTGTTTCTCTCAGCATCAGTTCATAAAAATCATTTTAGGCCTTTCTAAAATTAGCTTGTTCATCATTTTTTATAGAACAGTAATGTTCCTCCATTACCTTCATGTACCACAACTTGTTCAGCCATTCCCCAATTGATGGGCATCCACTCCTTTTCCATTTCTTTGCTTCATGTTATTATTTTTATTTGTGCATGTACACGTTATTAACGGAAGATACTGAATTAATATTACTACTACTTAGAGGCACACTGATTTATTTTTTTATTAAAAAATTCAGTGGTATGAAGTCAAAATAAAACCACTGTTTAAATGTGAACAGTGACCAAAAACCAGAGTATTTTTTCTCAGAATGTATGTTGTAAAAATTCTATCATCTTTTTTCTTGATTAATAGTTTTCAAGACACTCCTTTCAAAACTTCGGCTAATGGGCATAAATATACTATACTAGCTAGTCTAATCCAGGATTTTTAGATTCAAGAGAATATTTCTTACTATTGTTAGCTTACATTTTCATCAGTGAACTCTGATGGAATAAATAACATGTTTATTAACTTTATTATATATGATTCTGGGGCAGGGGAATAGCCAGCCTTTGCATTAAAAGTGACCCTGGAAAATTATAAAAGAGGTTAGAGGGGGCAGTTAAGTGACGCAGTGGATAGAGCGCAAGCCCTGAAGTCAGGAGGACCTGAGTTCAAATCTGGCCTCAGACACTTAACTCTTCCTAGCTGTGTGACCCTGGGCAAGTCACTTAACCCCAATTGCCTTAGCCAAAAAAAAAAAAAGAGGTTAGAAACACAGATGGGAATTCATTAAAGACAGGTATAAAGAAATAGATATACTTTGAGAAAAAATATAAGCTTTATATGAAAATATTTTAAAATATAGAAAATATCAAGTTGATGACATGTCAAAAATGAGTCCAAATTTTAAAAATGAACAACCTTGTAATACATAAAAACAATTATTAGAATGCAGAAACTATGAGATAATGCTGTCATTTTTTTATGATCATCACCATTAGTGTTTTTTCTCCCGTTGATTCTTTATGTGGAGAACTAGGGAATGAAGACTGGAAAATAAGATCAATGAGAAAAGGTCAGAGGCATTTAGCATAATGAAGAGAATTAATTCCAAAACACAGTTCAAAAGAAGTTTCCAAATATATGAAAACTTTTTACAGGAATGATGGCTACCTGATCTATAACTCCTCTGAGTACCATATTAAAAAAACAAAAAACAAAAAAACTAGGTTAAAGTATAGCATAAATGAGTCAGCCTCCATCTAAGAATGCCATGATGGGGAATTACTAGGGAAGATTGTGTGATATCCTATAACCAAATTGCTATTTTCCTGACATGATTTAAGGCAGGGGCTCTTAATGGAAAAAAAATACATCTTTATTTTCACTAACCTTTAGTTTTCTTTAAACTCACATCTATTTCATTTTATGCATTTAAAGACACAAGATTGCCAAAAGGCTGTATCTTAAGACAAAAAATGGTTTAAAAACTCCTTGCTTAAGCCTAGTCCATCTGAAAGTGCTTTCTATTAAAAAAAAAATCTTGCCTAATTTTTTTTTTTTTAAATTCAGAATAACATTTTCCATACTTAGACCTCCAACATTATTCCAAATTAACTCTAGTTTCTGCTCTGTAGCAGAGAGCATTTTTTCAGTTTCTCATAGGAGTCTTTTACAAATCATAGTTGACCAGTAATCTTTGCAGATGAGGAAATTCAGACCCAGAGGAGTAAGTGTGACTTGCTTAGAGCACAGAAACACATTTAAAAGGAAAGTTTTAAACTTCTTACTTCAGACATTGTATTCTTTCAGTTTACTTAGAACATAAAACATACTTAATTTTTGAACTGGATTGTTTTGTTTTGTTTTATTTTTTAATTTTTAAAATTAAGTAGGAAAACACTTGTGGGTGTGTGGGTATTTTTTTTTTTAACAGTGTGATAAAATTGTGATCCAGTCATTCTTTTTTAAAAGAAATGGAATTTTAGAACACAAAGTTACAGTCTGGTGTTTTCTCAGATCTCTCTCAATGGAATGGGCTACAGATTAATCTTGAATAAATCTTGTTCTGTGAGGTTTTTTGTTTTTGCTTTCTCCCCCCCCCCCCAATTTGTAATTGTTAAGCCACTATTTGTGTGTTTCAGACAGAGCTTGAGAATAAATTACAGCAGCAGATAACTTCATCATCCCAGGATCTTGCAGCAGAGAGAGACAAACTATCAGCATTACAGAATATGTATGAAAAGAGTCAGGAAAACCTCAAACAGCTTCAGTCTGACTTCTACGGGAAAGAATCTGAGCTGCTAGCAACAAGACAAGATCTCAAGGTATGGTGAACTCTGGAGGTGAAGCCGGTGGTATCTGTTTGGTAAACAAGAATTTGTTTATTAAGCACCTTACCCTGTGCCAAGCAGTGAGAGCAAGAACACAGTACTCCTTCAGCAAGGAGCTTACATTCTATGGAGAGAAGTAACATGTAGGAAACATAAAATATATAAAATGCAGATAAAAATATATAATGTAGGGGTGTGTGTGTGTGTGTGTGTGTGTGTGTGTGTGTGTGTGTGTGTGTGTTAGTATTTTTGAGTGGAGGGAGGACTAATAGTTGGGGAGATCAGAAAGGGCTTCCTATAGGAGCTGGCACTTAAACTGAGCTTTAAAGGAAGCTAAGGATTCCAAAAAGGGAACTAGAAGAAGGAACATATTTTGGACATGTCCAAAGGCCCAGAGACAGAAGATGGGCTTTCATGGATGAGGAAGAGAGGGCAAGAAACCTTGCAAAGATAGGCTGGGACTTGTTTTAAATGACCAACTAGGACTTTATAATTTATCCTAGAGGCAACTGGAAGCCACTAGAATTTTTTGAACTGGGGAGTGACATAGTTAGGCTTGTACTAAGGAATGCCTCTTTCACACCTGGTAGAAGTTGAATTGGAGAGGGGAGAGGCTCGAGAGGAGATCTTTTATGAAAGCATTGTACTAATACAGATAGAAGGTGATGGAGCACCTGTTCTGTGTCCTGTCCTGTGAGGGGAAGAGAGTGAATAAATGGTACAAATGTTATGAAAGGAGACTTTGCAGAACTTGGCAACTGATTCTACATAGGAAGAAAGTGGAGAATAATGAAAAATTAACGGTCGTTTTGATGTTCTAAACCTGGGTGACTGAAAGAAAAGTGGTACCTTTGACAAATATGGAAATTTGGAAGAGAAGGTATTTCAAGCAAAGTGTTTTTTCTTGTAACTTTGCATATCAATTCACTTAAAAATGTTTGTTTCTACCTTGTGCAAAGCATGATGTTAAATGCAAGAGGAGAAATCAAACAACTAAGTTATAGGCATCTTCCTCAAGACATTTAGAGAATTTTAGTATGGATGAAAATATAAACACAAATCATTATAATACTGAAAGAATAGTGTTGTAATAGAATATATACAAATAAATCTTGTGGTATTTAATTGGGGCTAATGATTAAATTTAGCCATTCAGAAATATTCATTAGAAAATATATTACGGCTACTCTTTGCAGTTCTGAAAACATGATCATATGTTGATTTTAAGATCTTGTGTGTTTTTTAGGTGAAAATCCTGCATGATTGTGGATCCTTGCTAGGTCAACATTAGAAAACTATAAATCTAATTAGTCACATTAAAAACAAAAGAAATAAAACACAAAAGGATTATTTCAATGATATAAAAATTTTAAGTCCAGACATTTGAGCTGTAATACTTTGTGGGAACTGAAATGGCTTTTTATAAATTGCTTGTTAGTTGTTTATAATGTCATTGTAAAATTGGGGATGATGGGGATTCTTTGAAGGTTTGCAGAGTGCCCTAACCATCTTGTCTCATTTATTCTCCCCACTAATTATTTGAGGAAGGTGCTGTTTTTATCCTTGTTGCACAGATGAGGAATCTGAGGCTGAAAGAGATGAATTGACTTGCCTACAGGTCATTCAGACAGAAGGGGAACTAGGTGGTTCAGTATCAGAGTGCTGGAGCCAGGAAGACCTGAGTGAAGATCTCACCTCACCTATTAGCTATGTGCCTCTAGGCTAGTCACTTAACTTCAGTTTGCCTTAATTCACCACTCCAATATCTTTGCTTAAAAAAAAAAGTCCCTGGACACTGGTCCGTAGGGTCACAAATTCACACACAACTGAACAGCATTCGGCTAGTAAATATCACATTCAGATTCAAGTTTGACTCCCACTTCAGTTCAGCTTTACGTGGGAATGACTTTTATAGAAAAAAAAATTTAGTTGTAAAGGAACTGGAATGTTTTTTGAGAAAGTATAAGTTAGATAATATCTGTATTTTATTTTTCATATTTTTGTCAATGAAAAAAATAGTGTGTAGGATGTTAGGATAGAGGCTGATGAGAAACAAGCCAACTGAAGTAAGATTTTGCTCTTTCACAGAAAGTCCCCTACAGCCACCATAATTTCTGTTTCAGTGAAATGAGCATATCTCTCAATCTTTGTGGGTTGAATTGGATTGTACCCACGTGATCTCCAGCAGGAATTGGAAGGGTCAGAATTAAAGTGATTTTAGCACCACCTGCTGGAAAGATCTTTGAAGTATCATTTTAATTGTCTTGAATCTATTAGATTCTGTCCTTTAGTAAAAGTAGAAATGAGGTTTAACTATGGTTTGGATGACTTATGTGATTACATTCAAAGAAATGTTGCTGTCAGAGTTTAAAATAAAATATAAAAAAATTAAATAAGAATCTGAATGCTTTTCTTGTTCAATCTCCTACTATCAGACATTTAAAACAGGGTTATTCTTTAGAAAAGAGGGGGGGAACCCTTTTACAAAGGTTTACTTTATAATATTGTTAGATATCTTTTATGTTCTTTCTGTAAAAATGAATAACTTGATGAGGATTTTTTTTTTTTTTGAAGGAAGGTACTGGGAAAAATGGACTAAACAATTAATTTTTAAATGATCATAGTTAAATCCCATATTTAATCTAGAGATCATAGGGATTTGCATCAGTTTTCCTATCTTGCAATATTTCTTGGGATTCCTCATTATTCATCATTTTTGTGTGTGACATCATTCCTTCAACAAGTATTTCATAAAGCATTTACTAGGTGCTGGAAATGCAAGGCAGAAACAAAACAGTGTCTGCCCTTGTTGACATTCTCTTAGAGTCAGATTATCAGTTCCCTCGACTGTAAGATGAGGAAGTTGGGCTAGATGGATGGCTTCTTAGGTCCCTGCCAGCTCTATAGCTGTGATTCTATCACAATAGTTTATTTAGCCATTTCTCGGGCATGAGTATCTACACTATTTCCGGCTTTTTGATGCCAGAAAAAATTTTATTTTATTTTTTTTTGTCATGTGTTATAAATATTTTGTTACACATGGGATCAGTCTGGCTGTCTTAAACTTTCTTGGCATATATTCCCAGCAGTGGAATCTTTGAATCAAAGACTATGAACAAATGACTTCTTAGATTATTCTACAATTTTTTTCACAGTATGGTTGAATAAAATCAGTTCTACAAACTATGTGCGCCTATCTTTCTTCAGCCTCTTCAACTTAGACTATTTTGCCTTGTCATCTTTGCTAATTTAATTTCTTGTGTTTACAAGAAATATCACCTGTGTTGATTTGTATTCCTATTATTAGTGATTTGAATCTATCATATAATGGTTGATTCTACTTTTGAAAATTACTTGTTCATATCCTTTGACCACTTACCTTGAGAAATGAATGACTCTTGTCTGTGTATATATGCTTGCTCTATGTACCGGTATGATTTCTTAATGGGGCCCCTTTGTGCGTTTCATGATTGACCATAATTAGCATTTAGTATTCCTTATGTTACAATTCCCTGCTAGAGGGACAGTCTGCTTATTGCTAGGGTCTCTGGCAAGGAGAGCCAGGCATATCAAGGATCCTTAATCAAGTGTTGAAAAGAAGGATCTTTTCCCATCCTCTCCCTTCCTCTTTTATTCACCTACTTTTCCTTCTCTTTTCTTTTGTATTCCTGTATTGAGTTAGGTGTAATATAATCATTTTTCAAAAAGACCTTCTTCCTTTTGTTAAAAGTTGTTATTTTAAGGCTTATTCTAAATCCATGAGCATTAGTCTGAATCTCACAATTTGGCTCTAACGTAGTTGCTATTTGTGGGTTATCTTTTTCTCTCCAACATAATTTTGGACTCCTTAAGAGTAAGGACCAAGTAGAATACTTCCTCTGTATCCACCAAAGCAATCAAGAGAGTACTAAAAATAATGTTAAGAAGGACTCAAAAACTCTTGTTAATTCAGTTCCATATATTTCAAAATGATTTTTCTAACTCTAAAAAATTCAGAAACTTAGCATTGCAGGGCTATTTTTGTTTTTTATTAAGCAAGACAACCTAATTGAAAATGCTTTCTCTTATATGTCCTGATTAAAGTGTAGTAGGAAGTGTGCCAATATGGTATTTTTCACAGTGTTTAATTTTTTTTTCCCCCAAAGTCTATAGAAGAAAAGCTCTCTCTTGCTCAGGAGGACTTGATTTCAAACCGAAATCAACTTGGAAATCAGAATAAAATGATTCAAGAACTTAAGAGTGCCAAGGCCTCTTTGGAGCAAGATGTTTCCAAAAAAGAGCAACAGTTACAAGAGCAGGGCAAGACATTGCAGTCTTTGCAAAAAGATAAGGTAACTCTTGTCTATTTATGTCCTAATTCTGGAGCTCTGATGTTGATAGGGACCCTTGGTGTCAGGAAGCTCACTACCTAGGTCATTTTTATATAATTCACACTTTAATTCTTCCCTATATTAAGCCCATATCTGCCTCCCTATATCTTCCATCTGTTGGCCTTCAAGAATTTATAGGCTATTTGATCATTTGTCCATTCTAAATTCCCCCCAGTATTTGAACAGTTCTCATATATATCAGCTTCATCTCTTCTTTTCTCCAGGCTAAAAACTCCTATAGCTAGCCCTCATTATTTGATTTTTAACTCCTTGGTTACATATTTAGGATGAAAAAGGGTCTGGACACCATTCTGAATTATGTTTTAAAAATTTTCTTCTATTTTAAAACTAACATGTTTTAGTAAGAGGTGCTATTGCAATTTTAATAAGGTAAAATGTATAATATGCTATTAGCTTAGTAAATTTAAACTGCATTTGTCTTTAGTTTGTTTCTTGGCAGAGAAATACATATTCTCCTACATATAATAAGATTATTGGTTTTTATAACCAAAATAACGACCTATTATCAAATTACAGAGCTTAACAGATATAAAAAGGAGAAAAGATTAGGTATAAGTAATATACAATTGGGAATGGTATTTTGATGGAAAGGTCATACAGCAAGCATTTTGTGATTGGCCTTTCAAGTTTTATTGATATAATTTTGAAAACTATATAGTGTTTCAATTATCTGTAAATTAAATACATTTGTGAATAAGAAAGGATCTTTATGTTTTGATTCTGAATTGACTACTTTGCAACTAAATTTTTTTCCTTAGTCACGGAAAGAAAAAGAACTAGCTAATGAGAAGTCCAAATTGATGGAACTACAAGAAATTAAGGGTAGGCAGGAAAAAGAAATTGCCAAATTGAGTGAAGAACTTGGGTCCTACAAACAAGAAAGCCTGAAGGTGAGTTGGAATGTCTGTTTTTTGACTTGGCATGTTTTGTGGACAAACATAATCCTTTTGCCAGGTTATTTTGATAATATTTCATATACAAATACTGATGTCTCTTTGAAATTCAAAGTTAAATTGGAAAGCAGGAGAATTCAGATTTTTTTCTTTAAAAGACGAGGAAAATTATTAGATTTTTCCAGGATTAAGACATTAATAAAGCATCTTTAGTTGGAAAATATGGGGCCAAATCCTGCTTATTCCTTATTTCACTCCCTCTCCCTTTGCTCCTCTGTAAAATGAGGGGACTTGACTAGCTGTCTTCTTAGGTCTTTTCTAGTTATAAATCCATGTGATCCTTTGAACATATGAAACAATCCCTATTTAGGATATACTTTTACTTGTGCATATTTACTATATCTGACTTTCATTTATGACCTTTGAGTAAGAACAAGGCAGTGTATGAGTTTTGATTTTGTTGACTTGATGAAGGAATTTCTTTTATAGTCATTTGAAGGAAGATATGAGCTATTTGTGAAATTCACTTCCAGATAACTGGAGAAAAAAAAATACACTTTTATAAGCAAAATAGATGACTCTTTTTTTTTTAAGACTGACTTTTTTTCATCCTATACCACAAAAAATTGGAAATATCTAGCCTTAAGGACAGCAACTTTGCATAATTTTATATTAGTCTATCAACTTTTTGTAACTTAGAAAATTATTTCCTCTGATAAAGAACTGGGGAAGAGGGCTGAAAATAGAGTTTAAAAGCCTGGAAAACAAAGGAAAACAATCTCAAATAATTTAAAATGATAAGCTGTTAATACTATCATTATTGTTAGGTTATTAATTACAAATAATTTGTAGATAACATTTTGAAATTTTTAATTCTGTGTTGAATTTTTCTAACAGGAAATAGCAAATCTAAAGGATGCCAAACAGTTGTTGATTCAGCAGAAACTAGAACTTCAGGGCAAATTAGATGCCCTGGGGTCAGCTCTTGAACTGGAAAAGAAGAACCAACAAATAGTAAAAGATCAATTGAAAAAGACTGAAGATGACCTGAAGAAAGAATTCACTGAGAAGGAGACCAAATTGGTTAGTAAGTTTCTTTGTCACTCGTCCTTTTTTATACCACCACTTATAATAGATCTTTTCTGCTCAAAAATCCCCAATGGCTCCCTGTTACCTCATGAGTAAAGTTCAGACTCTTTAGACTGACAGTGAAAGAGCTCTATACCCTTGTGCGTGCTTTACCTTTTCAACTTTAGCTCACAGCATATCTGTACATATCTCAAATCATATACTCCATCCTAATGGGGTTACTCTTCATCTCCAAAACACAATTTTCATTCTTCTCTCTTTTTGCCACTATGTTGTTTCTTCTTCCTGGAATGTCTTCCTTTCCTTTCATCTAAAATGACACCTATAACTTATAATCTTTTCCTTTGAGCCTCACATAGTACTTGCTTAAAAGTAATATATAATACAGTAAAGACTTTTAAGCAAGTCTTCACTGTATTATATATTACTTTGTATTATTATTAAATTTGTGTCTAGTTTATTAGGTTTTGTCTTAAAAAATATTTAGAAATAGCTATACTATTTACTACTTTAACCAATTTTAGCATTTAAAAAAAAAAAGAATGAGAAAAAGCAAATCCTGTTCCCATATAGAAAGACTGAATCCACTCCATTTTGACATTGTCCTTGTAGTTTAAACCAGAATACATAAGTTTCTCCTCAAGGGGTTTAGGGGCTTGGCGCTTGTTTTGCCATCCTCTTAAAGCAGCAAAGGGGAATCATTGACTGGATCATCTAACCTTGAATCCCTTTAAGAAGATTATTGCTTATTACACTGCAGTAATTCATACAGAGCATGATAGATCTTCTGAGCTGTTAGCATCCATGTAGCTTAATGTTGAATAATTTTGGTGTGATAGTGATCACAGATGAGAAGGATGAAGCTGGAAAATATGACTCAAGAACCTAGAAGGAATGGAGGACAGAGGTTTGTGGACAGGTTCAGAAGTGCTAAAGACAGGGAGAATCAAACGATTGCAGAAAGAATGAAATGGGATAACAGAAGGAATAACTGTTTTAAAGAAATTGCAGTCCTTTCAAAATAAACTGTCTGCATTCAAATCATTGTCTGGTTAGAGCATTGTCCAGGTCAGCATAAAAGCCAAATTACAGGAAAAGGTAAAAGTGAAGCCATTATACAACACCATTCATGTGGTGAATAACACCAACCTATTTATAAATTTCATAAAAAGGAAAATGGATCCTAGAAAACTGAAATAATGCAAAACAATTAGATCAGACAACAAGCGGCAATATTCAAGAATAACCTCTTTTAGCAGAGAATTAATCATTTTACCAGGTGGACAGACAAAGCCACCCAAGGCAACATTGGTTTGGAATACATTTGTATGTATTATAGAAAAGTATGAGAGAAGACTGTAAATAATGTCATAAAATAGTAAAGAAAAAAAACTTTATTTGAGAAAATGAATCTTGATAGAGATTGGCATGATTTCTGACTATGCCAGATCATTGTAGATGAGTCTGGAAAAAGGGCAGTAATAATAATAATAATAACTAATATTTACATAGCACTTACTATGTAGCATTATTATGCTAAGTACTTTACAATTCATGACAATGGCACTTAAAATGAAGTTGGAAGAGAGATGGCTGACCAGAAGACAGGTACTATAGACATTCCAATTTTTAAAGGCATTCAAGGGATTTTCAAATTATCTCAAAGAATGAAAGATTCCAGAAGACTGGGAGAAAGTAAAATCTGTTTTTGTTTTTTTTTTTTTTGTTTTGTTTTGTTTTGTTTTTTTTTTCCAAAAAGATAATCAAGAAGAAAATGGTATGATGTTATCAAAGTTAGGCAGTTCTCTAAGTTGAACGGAAATGTGGGTGACCTTATCAGATTTGCAGATGACACAAAGTTAGGAAAGATCTAACACACTGAATGGCAGTTCTAAGATCCCCAAATCTCTTAAAACTTAAAACAGTGAAAATTGCATTTAGCCATGTTAAATTTAAAATCCTACACTTGGGTTCCAAAAAGCCAGCTGCATAGATGAATGTATGACAACACAACAGTTCCTAAGAAAGACCTGGAGGCTTTAGTAAATGGTAAATTCGGTGCTTCAAGAGGCAGTTAAAATAGCTGATATGCTTTTAGTCTGACTTACCAGAAGTCCAGTACTCAAAGCAAGGGAGGTGATTGACTACCCATTCTATACTCTATACCACCTTATCTGGTGTCATTCTATTTTGGCACTACATTTGGGAAAGGACATTGATGAACTGAAGTGCATTAACAAGGTGTGGCTCATATGGTGAAGGCACAGGGAACTAGGCTGTTTAGAAACATAGATGAAGCAACTAAATATATTTAGCTTTTAGAAGAAAAGGCAAGGTCATGAAGAGCCAGACATGATTTAAAAAAAACAAGCATGAGAACATGAATTAAGAATTTAACATGCTTTCTCAAATGCATTTTCTATAACAGTTAAAATCTTATCCTCATAATTCTTTTTTTTTTTGGGGGGGGGCAAAGTGTCCAAGGCTGGTGAGGTTAAGTGACTTGCCCAGGGTCACACAGCTAGGAAGTGTTAAGTGTCTGAGGCCAGATTTGAACTCAGGTCCTCTTAACTCCAGAACTGGTGCTCTATTCATTGCACAATCTAGCTGCCCCATCCTCATAATTTTTGCTGAAATGATTGAGAGAAATTAATTTATTATAATGTAATGTAATGTTATATATAATTGCTGTCTCATTTTTTTTAAAGAAGTATTTGACCCAGTACAGTAAATCATAAACTTGATGGCCTCCTTTAGTATATCTTAAATATATTTTACATTTATATGACACTGTAATAGATACAACTATGAAAATAACTTTGCTTAGGTATAATGGAGTAATTGAACCCAAGTTAGTCATGAGTTCTGATTACCAAGTTTACAGTCAACACAAGTTTACAAAGTCAACACAGTGTTCAAACAAAAGAAAAATTTAGAGGAAACTTGAGATTGTTATTTGTGACTGAGTTGGAGGAAGATAACATTCATCCAGGTTTGAAAATTTAGAACCTTCCTCAACACTTTTCTTTTAGCCTACATTTCATCTTCACTCATTACATCTTGCTTCCCTTCCTGTTGCTCAGATTGTTGCACACCCTAAATTCATGTCAACAAAAGTAAGAGAGAACAAATAAACAATCTGAGTGTTCACATTTGTGCTCTTAGAAGTATTAAAAGAAAGCCTTCCCTGTTTTGGGTAGAAGAATTTTAGAAAGACAGGATGCAAGGATTACATGCAGAAGATTAGAAGGCATAAATTGGACGGAGGGACTATCCATGTTCGTGAAAGCATAGATTGAAGAGTAGCAGGGGCCCTAATTAGGAAACAACATGTTTAAATAAGTTCACTGAAAGTTGCAAAAAGTTAACAAAATACCTTTGTAAAAAAGAAAAATAGTGGTAAAAACATTGTCATGTCATACATAAGCATTGATTTAGGCAAAGTAAATATAATAATCAGATTTCATTTTAGAATTATGACAACCAAAGGCCACAGTACTTTTCCTTCTGTTGTGTACTAAATGTACTAGATGGGTACTAGAAGTATCAAAAGACTTCTTTTAAATTAAATCCAAACATATTCATAATTTTTAATGCCAAATTATTCAATCATTACAAGATTGTAATTTCACATTCAGACCATGAATGTCTGACCATCAAAGGTATCCAAGTTATCTGTTGATAGATCAGTAGGAGAGGGTATATAGGATCTGTGTAAGGGAAGTGTGATATAATTTACATCCCATATATTACTACATAGAGATTCTAAGTCTTTTTCTTTCATTTTTATTCATTTTGAGCTTAAATGCAAAAACAAAAAAGAACATTTTCATGTATATAGCATAACATAAAAAGAGGATTCAACATAAAAGCATGAATTCCCATTACTTTTTTTTTTAAACTTTAATAAATATTTTTTAAAAAATCTTGTTTCTTTGCTTCCTTTTTTCTTTTGTTCTCTGCTATGCACTTGTTACTCAATTTTTTTCTCTCTTCTGTCCCACCCCACTGGTAGATAAGGCTACCATTAGACACATGTGTGTGGTGTGTGTGTGTGTGTGTGTGTGTGTGAGAGAGAGAGAGAGAGAGAGAGAGAGAGAGAGAGAGGAGAGAAAGAATGTAAGAACTATACTATATATACTTCTATTTATCAGTTCTTTCTCTGGATGTAAATTGTCTTTTCTTTCATAAGTCCTTTGTAGTTGATTTGAGTATTTATAGTTCTCAAAATGACTTGGTCATTCAGAGTTATCCTTAGACTATTATTGTTGTCACTGTGTATAGTGTTCTCTGTGTTCTGCTCATTTCGTTCTTCATAAGTCTTTTTCTAAAATAAAACCCAAAGACCACTTTAAGCTCTCATGTGAACTTGAAAGTTGTAAGAACCCTAGAGTTGGAGCTAATTTAGATTAAGTTTAGATTATATAGATAGATATAACAATTAGAATTATGCAATTACAATTTAGATTATATAGATAGATATAACTTGTTATATAGATATAACAAGTATGTGTCTTGTTATAAGCAGCACTTTTCCCTACATAAAAATGATATATCTATCTATCTGTATATAGTTCTTAAATTTGAAAGTTGCTAAGGAAGACACTCATCCATATCTGACTGCAATTATAACAAAATTTTATATGTATATACAACATTTTCTTTTTTAGAATGCAGAAATAAAAGAAAAAGAAGAGAAAATTAGGAAACATGAAGAGAATGAGACTAGACTTGCCATGCAAGTGACAGCTTTGAATGAGAATTTGGGCACATTCAAGAAAGAATGGCAGGCCAGTCAACGGAGAGTTAGTGAGCTAGAGAAACAGATTGATGACTTACGGGGTGAAATTGCAGTATTGGAAGCAACTATTCAAAATAATCAAGATGAAAGGAGAGCATTGTTGGAAAGGTAAGGAAGTTATAATATTTGGGGGAAATAAGGAAGTTATAATATTTGGGGGAAATGTACTTCATGATTGATTGAATGAATATTGCCATCATCATCTATTCATGTATTACATCTAATCATGTATTATAATCATATATTAAATGGAATCAGCCCCTGCTAGTATTAAATCATCATCTAAAACTGATAATAACTTGTGGTAAATAATGAATGTTTATTTTAGCTTTTTTTTTTTTTTTTAGTTGTTTTAGCAGTCCTATTTGTGTTTCATGGGATCTTTTAAATCTTTTGTGAGTATCTAATTATATCTTAATTATCCATCTTCAGATGTCTTAAAAGTGAAGGTGAAATAGAGAAACTTCAAGCCAAAGTACTCGAGTTGCAGAGAAAACTGGATAATACCACTGCAGCAGTACAGGAATTAGGCAGAGAAAATCAGTCATTACAGGTAAGAGTGGGAAGTTCTTTTGAGTGTTAAATTCCTTCTGATTTCAATTAAGAGCCCATTTCTTGAAGGAGACTTTTTACACTACTATTTGAAAATTCATTTGAATGTTCATTTGAAATCTGCTCTGTGTTAAGTATAGTGAGGGTTAAAGGTCAGGAAAAGTTTCAGTGTCATTAAAGACTGAAAAATAAAGGATTCAGAAAGATAATGAATGCTTCCTTTCTTCGAAGAGCTTAAGTGTTAGGTGGATAAACAAGGCCAGTGATCCAGGAATGTTAAATCAGTCTTCTCATCCAGAGGAGAAAAAATGATAGAATAATAGCCTTTAGTACAAACTCTGATTGCAAAGGAATTCTACTGAACTTTTGTCTTTTAATCATACCTTACTGACTCAAGATCTGTGCATTTTTCAGAGGCAATGTGGGGCTCACTTGAAAGTTCTCATGACTAACATCTAATATCTTTGGGCCATCTGGTGATTGAACTGTTTATCTGTTGGAATGTATTCTAGGGAATCAGGATGGACAGGGGGTAGAGAGCCAGTCTGAAAATTAGGGGAGACCTGATTTCAAGTTCTATCCCTGATATTCTGGCTTAATGATTCAGAGCAAATCACTTCATCTCACACTTTAGGCAGTTTTTAAAAAGCCATTAATTGGCATAGATAACAGCATTGATAGCTCTTGGGCAGTTCCTAGTTGGAACGAAACCACAAGTTCTGACCAAGGCAAAGTGTCCCCAATACCATAGGTGCTGCAGAGTTAGATCAGAAAAAAGGCTCAAGATTTTCCTGGTCCTGTCTTCTCATTTGACAAAAGAACTTATTGTCAAGATTTTGTAGCCAGTTAGTGGGACACCAGGGATGGAACTTAGAACCTCTAACCCTCAACCCAGCACACTTCCATTGTACTTTGCTACCTTGGATGTCAAGTCCCCCATCTAAAGATTTAGGAAAACGCAAGGGAATTACATAGGATTGAATGCCTGGTGAGTTCTAGGTGACCATTGGTAATAGTTCATAGAAGAGAATGAATAAAAAGAGAACATCCTATTCCAGAGCAGCCTAGGAAACAGAAAAACTCTGCTGTGAAGGGAAGAATGATCGCAGGGAGATAGCAGATGTCCAGGCCTCGACCAGTCCCTGGGTCTGAGTGAGAAAAGAAGGCTTAGGGGGAGTAGTTCATCTGAGTTCTTTGAACTCCTTTGACTGTCTTTTCCATGTGACGTTAGATAGCTCATAGTAATTAGTGAGTCTTAGTTTTGGTCAGAGACTGAATTTGTCACTTTGAATTTCTGATTTCCTTCATCCGTAATCCCGAACCATACATTTCCAAAATACTTGTCCTTTAAATATGGAAAGCTATTCCAGAGCAGCTGCCCCAGCCCAAAACAGGAATCTCTCAGCCCTTATCCCCACATCCTCCTTCCATGTTCTTGCTGTTCCCCCTCAACCTGCTGCTGCACTGTTGCAGTGGAACATTTCTGTCCTCATGTCTTATCTTGCCCCTAGGCTATTCCAGAGAGGAACATGAAGATAACAAACTGATGTTCATAGAAAAGGGAGAGTTAAACTCCAAAGTTCTATTCTATTTTTAATTAGGGATTGCCTCTAGCAATATCCACTTGTCCCAACCTATTTCCTGCCTGTTTTCTATACTTCCTTTCCTATGATGTCATGCTCACAAATCAATTTGTGAATGGAAGAAGTGGCATGGAAGGGGGATCTTAGTTTGTATTCTAAATGTTGGTATGTAAATTGGTTGTTTGGAACTTAGGAACACATTTTTTCAAAACCAATATTTTGTGTAATGGTTGAGTCCCAAGGGCAGCCTATAGAAGCTTGTTTAATTCCTAAAACACCTGAAATTTAGTTTTGTACTGATTGTATCTAAGAATTGTACACTCCAGACTTTGCTATATACTCCCAAGTCCTTAAACCCTGAATTTCTCTTCTTTGACCATAATCTACTTTCCTCTTATCTTTCCCAATGCCTTATTACTAATGGGCCTATTCTTTGTTATTTTAACCTAGACTTTCATTTTCCACTTATGGCATTATTTCACCTGGGAAATTTTTATACCCTGGGTATATAGATATATAAAATAGGTATAGAAATCAAGCATTTACTGATAATAAATCATAATTTCACAACCCCTACATTCAGTTATGAGACCTTATATGGGTCATGAACCACAGTTTAAGAAGCTGGGACTGTGCTATTGAGTAAATTTAGGAATAATCTATTGTGCATGAATATAACTTGTAATATTAGTTGAGGAAGACACATGCATATGTGTGTGTGTGTGTGTAACCAAGGTGGTTTTTTTTTTTCATAATCAAATTTTTAGAAATAATCTATTCTCTTTTTTTTCCCCCTGAGGCAGTTAGTTACTACACCACCTAGCTGCCCCGGAATAATCTATTATTGAATATGTTTTTTCTTACTTTTATTTATTTATTTAGATCAAACATACACAAGCTTTGAATAGAAAATGGGCTGAAGATAACGAGGTACAGAACTGTATGGCCTGTGGGAAAGGTTTTTCCGTCACAGTGAGACGGGTATGTAAAGAATTGTGTGTATACAAATGAGTATCAGGAGACCTACTATTTAAGTCAGTAAAATGATGTATTTGAATAGCGTATCTTGACAGAAATTTACTAACAAATTTTAATCAATGTCCACATATTTGATTTGGTTCCCTTTTACCATTCACATGGTCTTGAGTACAAACTAGGATTTTGGAGGTCTAGAATTATCTGCTTCATTGTGTTTCACTGGTCCCCAAATTTTCTGAACCCGTACTCCAGTGTAAAAACCAACATATCCCTTTGTCTATCTATCTGGAACAGTGATAATTTAGTTCATTGCAAGTTTAGGTTGTGATTTTTGAATTAAATACAAATAAAATTATATAATGTGAGAAAGGAAAACCTTTGTTTTTTATTTTATTTATTTCTTCTTAAATTTTATGAAAATGTGAAAGTTCTAACAGCACCTTTTATACTTACAAGTGAATATATCCTCCTTGGTGATACCTGTCCATTTTATGTTGGAAGTTTAATTTCTCTTGTTTTTCTTATTCACAGCATCATTGTAGACAGTGTGGAAATATCTTCTGTGCTGAATGTTCAGCCAAAAATGCCTTAACTCCTTCTTCAAAGAAGCCTGTTCGTGTCTGTGATGCGTGTTTCAATGATCTACAAGGATAACTAGTTATCATGTTCATCAAACAAGATTACACTAATATTAGAGTTTTAATAAATGCACTTCATAGAATACTGGACTACTATTTGATTTGGACAGTGGTTGTAATACTTGGCAAAATTGATATATTTTGAAATGTTTATTAATATCAAGTAAAACTTCTATTTTTGTGAGACTTGGGCTCATCATCTGTTGCTTTCTTTCCACTTACCCTGAAAACAGCTTTCATGCCTAGTTTAGAACTATCTAGTTAAATGTAAATAAATTTGAACAGAGAATATCAATGTATTTTTTTAAAACATAATTTCATTGCTCACAAACATTTATGTAATCTCACAGCTTCTTTTCTACTTTCTTCAAAAGCTAACTTAAAGAACTGTACAAGGATTCAATATAGCATATGTTTGTTTTTGTTGCACGTTAACATACTCCCATGTTTATATGCATTAAATATCTTTACAAAATCATGCACAGCACCAGAAAACTTGCCAACCCTGTTTTATTCTTGTGTCATTTATGCCATAGCCCAGTTGTACCCTTTTGATGATGTAAAAATGTTGTTTGGGTATTTTAAAATCTCTGCCCCAAATTTAAGCCTGGTTTTTACGTTACGCTGTTTCACTTCTGTTATCCTCATTTCATAGACTTCTGTGAAACCAGTCCTTTACTTTGTAATAGTTCATGTCTTTGGGGAGATATTTGAAAGGTTGAGTATTTCTTTTGTCTAAAGTGTATTTTTCTCCTCCTCTTTGTATTTCTTAGCTCTTCTTCTTTCTCCTGTCTTCCCTCTAAATAAGGATTTCATAATGTTCTCCCACTAATTGTTGAAGAGAATACATGATATATTTATACTAAATTATGTTTACTTTTAACTTAGTCAATTCTCAATTCTTTAATGGTTCAACTCCCCCCCGCCCCCCATTATTTCATATAATCAAGCAAACTATAAGTTAGGCATATGTCTAATTGACTCGTAACTTTACATCTTAAGGCTGGTAATTGCTATTTTTATTTATGGAAAAATAAGTCACCACTGATTAAGTGGTAAGGAAACATTAATTTTTCAGTTATTTCATATTTCTACATGTAAATTAATAGAAAAATTTTAAGGTCATAAAATACCAACAAATTGATCCAAAATTTAGTTTTCCACTTGATCTGAGAAATCTTTTCACCTTGAAAAACAAAACAAAACAATGTTTTATGTCTACCTTGGAGACAGACGTTATTGCCCCATATATCATTAAGTCCCAAAATGTATAATCAGAGCTGAGATAGGAAGCAAAAGATGGTACGGTCTTTGCTACCTGGGTTCTGGCTCTCGGGCCCCTGGAGTAGTGGGGGAACTCATGCAAGTTATTTAGTCTCTCTGGGCTTCTATGACCTTATCAATAAAACAAACAAGATGAATTCCATATACTCTTGCTGATTTTAAGATTGACCCAAGCCTAGAGGTAGTCTACAAATACTTTGGAGACTAAAAAGGACCTTTAATTTATTACATTGTTCTTTTGAGTTTGGAAATCATGAAATTTCCAAAATAAGTTGAAGTTAGCTTAGGTAATTGGCATTTTCTAGAAAAGAAATTTGGGCACAGTGGGTAGAGTTCTAAACTTAGAATCATTAAGACCTGATTTCAGATTTCTCCCCTGTCTGACTCTGGGCAAATCAACCTTTCTTAATTGCAGTTTCTCATAAAATGAGGGACTTATATCTGTGGCTTCTAAGGTCTCTTCCAGCTCTTAATCTATGATTCTATAATATGTAGCAATCAGGTAAAAGGTAAATTACTGACAGTTAGGAAAAATAGAATTAAGCAGTTTTTCTTTTGCAGTCACTATTTTCTAGGTTTGTTTTCATATATCATGCCATAAATGACATTACATATATCTGGAATATATACTGTAAAGGAGTATATTTTTGCTTAGCTGTTAATGGAATCATGCATGTCAATCCTTTTGTCAATAGTAATTAAATATATTTTACCTGAAAAAGAGACAAGCTGAGTGCTCAGGTACATATGACAAAGGAAATGAATTGCTCATCAAGAAAGACAGATTGATTAGAGAACTATTTATTCTGAATAATTAGAGTTAAAATGGACCTTTTTTATTTTGAAAACTTTCCAAGTAGTTTTCCCTCTGATAGCTATAACCAATACACACAGTGGTGTTGACTTATGGTGTTTAAGGCAAACAAAAGCACACAACATCACTGTTGGCATAGTTTTTTTTTTTTTTTTAATTTTTTTTAAATTTTTTAAAAATTTTTTTTAAATTTTTAAATTTTTTTATTAAAGCTTTTTATTTGTATAACATGTATATGGGTAGTTTCCCAACATTGATCTTTACAAAGCTTTCCATTACAAATTTTACCCCCAGTCCCCTCCCCTCCCCTAGATGGCAGGAAGTCCACTACATGTAATAATGTTGAAATGCTTGAGAAGTTATGCAAGAAAAATCCTATCTTCAAGAAAAAGAGAATCGGAGAAAGGCAACACAATGCAAGCAAATGTCAATAGAGATCATGGCATAGTTTTTTAGAACAATAAATATCCTCAGGATTAGATTCTTGGTTCTCTTTCTCCTTTGCTAGGGATTTACTGAATGTCTCTTTCCTTTCCACAAGATAAGTAATAGGGAGACTATTAAAGAAATGCTTTTAAGTGTTTAATATGTGACCGCATTTTTCATTTCCATCAATGTCATAAGATCCTTCATGTTTTCTCCCGAGCTAGTAATGCTGATGTAATCATTACCCCATTGCTTTCTGCTCTTAATTCACGAACCTAAGATGTTTTGACAAGAAAAGGAAATTTTCCCTTTAAAGAAAATTAAAATATGTTCCTAGGCTACATATTCCAAATGTAGCTGGTAGGCTTCATTCTTGTGTCTGAGTTAAGAGCTGGCAGGTCCAGATCTGTGATTTGGCACTAATGCAAAGCAGCCTGGAAAATTTCAAATCCAGACACAGAAAAGATACTCAAAAAAAAAAGGCAGACCTTGCTGGTTTAGGCCAGATTGTACGTATAGAACTTTTGTAGAAAGAAGACTAAAAATGCTGCTTGTATAGGATTTGTCACTTTTGTAAGGAAAAAAGGGGTGGGGAGGGAGAAAATAAAACAGAAGACCTCAGTGCAGGATATGAATAACATTTTGTTTCAACTACCTCTCAGTGTGGAATTGATCTAATTTTGAGTAGGGCTTCCTCATGGTAGAATTATGTAATAATTGCTGAAATTGTTTATATCCCATTACTCTGAAAAAGGTGATTCTTTTTAAATTGTACAGTTTTAAGATTTGTAAAGCTAATTCTGTTTCTTTAAACCTGTCATAAAGATGTTTCTTTTTCCTTGAGTAAGGAGATTATCATCATACACTTTGATAATTGTGGTCTGTGTGACCACAGCGAATTTTATATGCACTTTGGTTATTAAATCACAAATATCCACAGAATTAAACGTGCCATTAATTTAGCATTCCCAGACACAAGCTTGATGAATGGTATTTTGTAATGAAAATGTGCCACACATTATCCTGTCTTAATTGCCATTTGCCTGGATTCTGATTTTTCATTATCATTGCAGATGTGAATATTGTGCATAGACCTATGGAATTTATGTAAACATGTATAAAGTAGAATTGGAAATAACCAAGTTCTTGTTCTGTACAGATGGGTAACATGATGCAGTTATGTGTACATGACATACTTCTGGAAACTGGATTGTACTCATTATCTGTAGATGGGTTTGCATGAAATTTTTAATCTGATCTTTTTGTTTCTTGTGTTGTATTTACTACTTGTAATCATGTGCTCGTGCCTTATATTGTGGAAGAGTTTAGTTCAGTGTGCATTGTATTACCTGAACTCAGGATTGGATGGCAATTGATTCTAAGTGTACCTAAAGATGACCCCAAATGATGGTACCTAATTCTGTATAAAGAGCATTGAAAGGAGGCTTGTTGCATTGCTGCATTTGTTTTTTAATCTGTTAAAAGAATATTAATAAAAATCCTCTTTCTAGCAGTTATGGTCTATGATAACACATGATCTTTTCCCATCTTGACAATAAGACAGCAACAAATTTGTTTTGAAATTAAAATTAATTTATTTACCAATAGAATAGGAACACAATATACTTGGAGGTAAGCATTGGGGTTTTGGTTTCTGTTTTAACTCTAGAAGTTAAATGCATGCTTTTAAAGAGGCATCATTTATTTCCTTCATTGTATTATTTGTCCCATTCAGCTTTGTGCTTTTTGCTTTTCCCCATTGATCATTCTGTAAAAAGCCAAGGAGTCAGTGAAAAAAACCTTCACTTCATGTTGTAAGTTTAGTGCCCATTTGCCCATCTCTATTTGAAAACGAGTGCCTTTTGCTTCTTACTGTGTCCAGCACGGTTTGAGATAACATTTCCAAAAAAGGGGGAATCATATGGCTGCTTGCTAAGTGATTTTTCAGGTTTTGAGCCCCAAGGTGTTATCTATTGATACATTGCAGTATATTCCTTAAAAGTAGGCCAGATTTGTCATTTTGGGGTTTTGCAAGACTCTTTGTACAATTTGTTCCTGAAAAGCTAAAAATTTCCTTTTTTTTAAACATATTTTCCCCTTTGGGATGGAATTAAATTTGGAAGACCAATCAATCCTTCATATGTTACATAAATATATGATTCATAGAATCATAGGACTTGAAGAGACCTTAAGAGATCATCCAATCTATTGCCCTCTCTGGGTAGGCCTGTATTTAATTGATACATTTTAGATGTTTCATCAATTATAAGAACATCTACTTTTTTCCCTAACAGTGCCAATGAAGGAAGAATTCCAAACTTTCTTTAGCAATGAGGCTAAACTCTATAGCTAGGAAATTATTTCTACATTCTCTGCCTGCTAGTGCATACAGCAGATCCTCCCTTTACCGTCCATATAACACCCCTATACATTTGAACATTGTTCTTCCCCTTTTGTTTTTATTTTGGTATTTGTTTTTATTGTTTGTATTTTATTTTTTATTTGCATCTTTTCTTTAATCACTGCTTTTCTCTAGATTTTTTTGGTTTGTTTTCAGTTGATGGGTCCAGAGACTGAAAACTAAAGGCCTAATACTTTTGAAATGTAATGTCTATATTCTATTTTTTTCTTCATTTTGATAGTCTCATCTTGCCTGGATTCTAGGCACAAATGGGAGATACTCTATGAGATGTATGTGTGTGTGTGTGTGTGTGTGTGTGTGTGTGTGTGTGTGTGTATACACACACACACACACACACATCTCAATATTTTACAAACTGCATGTCATTTACTAGTATATCATTTCATCACCTTAATTTCCTTTATGTAGGATTCTACATTAAACATTTACTTAAAGAGACATCATGGTACAGTGCAATGGGTCTCAACTTTTGGGAGTTAGGACTTCACACTCCTAAGAATTGAGGACCCCAAAAACTTGTTTACATGGATTAGCTCTATCAGTACTGGCTGTAGTGGAAATTAAAATATCTTATTATTAGAAAAACAGTTTTGACTTGGTTCTCTGACACCCTAGAAGAGTCTCAGGGATCCTTAGGAACCCCTAGGTACTTGGAAAACCATCAGTAGAGTGGAAAAAGTCCCAGATTTTGAGTCAGGAGAGACCTAGATTCATTAAATGACATTTCTAACATTAGCCTATTAAGTTATTTAATCTTTCTGAGTCTGTTTCCTCATCTGTAAAAGGACCATATTTTCTTTACTTCCCTATAATGTGAGATTAAATGAGATGATTCATGGAGAAAGCTTTACAAACCTGAAAGCACTATATAAACATCAATTATAAACTTAGCATCCACCAATAAACCACAAATCAGTTATACTATATATAACATAGTATGTGAAGTTTTTAATTTTTTTTATTTATTTTTTTACCCAAATTAATTATCTATATAGACTGAAGTAAATTTAGCCATCTCTATCTAGGTCCCCAGCTCTTCACCTGTTATAGTTAGCCAGTTTTTCAGCTACCTCCATGTCACCAACAAACTGACAGTGCTGTGTCCTAAATTAATACCCCTGAGCCACTGCTCTTCTGGGAGGAGTGTAAATTTTTATTTTCTCAACATTTTTGTGTCTTTATTGTAGAACTGCATTTTTCATATTCTCTTAAGACTAAGCTGCAGAACAGTTAGTAGTCTGCATTGTTAGAAAGCATTTCCTCACTTGGAGTTCCCTATACTAATAAAATGTGCTACATTGTGTCCCCTTCCCAAATAAAGGCAGCTAGATGGCACAGTGACATAGTCTTGGACTTGGAGTCTGGAAGATCTGAGTTTAAATTCAATTTTAGTTAGATACTAGTAATCTTAGATATTTAATCTCTGCCTCAGTTTCTCACTTGGTAAAGTTTAAAATACTATAAATGCTGGTCATTTTATAGATAAAGGCTTGCAAGTACATTTCTTGATTTGTGATTTCAGTGTAAGTGAATTGTTATGCCTCATAAAATAAATAGAAAAAGCAACTGATCAACAATTAGAAGCTTTCTTTCATATTAAAAGCAAAATGGCGTCATTGTGGAATAAAAAGAATATGCCGGGATGACTTTCAACAGTGTTCAAAAGAGACAAGTTGTATTTGAAAAATTTTAACTTTCAAGAGAAATAATTTCCGTTTTGTATTTCATTGTGGTTTGAAAGAAGGGATTTCAGAGACTCACCTGATATCTCAATTTACAGGTGAAGAAACAGGCCCAAGGAATTTGTGACTTGGCCAAGATCGGACTTTTTTTCACTGGGCCCTAATTATATGTATATATGTATATTTAACAACATGAAATACACAAAATAAATGTGAACAACTTTTGAGAAATGAGGATTATATATCCATATAATTCTGAGTAAGAAAATGTAAGGCTCCCTTTGTTTGGCTTTTTATATCCAAAGCACTAAAATAAAAATGACCTACTTTTGAGGGTATTGCAGAACAAGGCCATAAATAGCCTTTCTTTTTCTTATCATTCATTGAGCTAGAACAACAGTGATGAGGAAACTGAGGCTCAGATTTGAAATGACTCAACTCAATAAACTACTGTTAGAAATGAGATTTCAACCTGGACTTTTTTCTCTGCCTTTCCCCACCATACAACTGGTATAGTTGGTGTGTATCAAATGTATTTTTGTATCTTGGATTGCTTTGACAATCTGGTTAAGACTTTGGACCCCTTTTAAATTCATAAAATACATAGGATTACAAAGGAAACCATTTACATTGAAACAGGTTTTTTTTTTAAATATTTTTTTTAAAAAACAGGTTCATGGACCTCTAAATTTGAACCCCTGGATTGAGGCAGAAGAGCTTCCATTTCCTTGTGTTACCCTTCAATTTTTAATCTCACCTGGACATCTTTCAAGGCTATTTTACTATTATGAAAGTCAAAATATTTCTCATTAGCAGCCCCCGGAATGTTTCCATCTTCATAATGTCTACTTAAGCCAAATCTTCATATTACAGAGTATCATTATGTTCTCATAGTTGATCATAGGGATTGGGGATGGGGGGGAAGAGGGAAAGGAAGATACAATTGCTTTGTAAAAATAATTTGAACCTAAAAACATAAAAAGTTAAAAGGAAACATGCTGTAGTAAATGGAGTTGGTCTTTTCTGAGTGACCAAGTCACTTAAACTCTCAGGTACCCTATGCAGCCCCTCAAGACTTTTAAGTTACAGAGAAGGTGTTGAGTTAGTAGAAGGTGGGTCCTTATTCTAACCAATGAAATCACAGGTACAGCCTCTGTCACTAGCCAAAAAATTATAGTAAATATGGACATTGTATTCTGGCTTCTAGATCTCGGAGGATTCTGCAGGCAAAGTGAAGGAGGATTTCTTTGTCTCATATCTCTTCATGAAGCAGGAGGTTGCTCTTTTTATTTGTGCCATCCATGTTTTCTGTTAGAGTTTAAAAAACAAAAGCTTTATCAAAGGAGGATTCTGGGGGAAGATGACCTGGATTTCCCAAATTCCCCTATAATAGTACCTCAAAGAAAGTTTAGAGCAAAATAGATGTTCAGCCTAAGACAACTTGGAAGGACATCTTTCCAAATGTCCAAATGGAAATATCTGATCTCTAGGGTTGTCTGATGGAAGTGCAAATATTCTGGGGTAGATACATTTGAATCAACAACGAGCTCTGGAGGCAGCTATGGAGGCTTTGTACCCACAGAAAGTGTGGATTTTAGAGTTTGATCAGGGAAGACTTGGGGGGAGGGCCTCCACAGTGCTGGATACCCGGCCCAGACTTGGTCTTGGGTTGCAGCTGTGGATGAAGAGGAGGAGGAGGAGGAAGGAACACACAGAGGTGAGTGTGGTCACAGAGGAGTGGGGTCCTGCTGGCTATGGGCAGGCAAGACAGCAGAGTCCCTGTTTTAGGTTTCAGGACAGAGGGGTGAACTGAAGCTTGCAGCTAATGGAAGGACTGGAGGGAGCAAGGGCATTTGAGGTACCAGCAATGCTGGGAGCCCTGGGCTGAGAACAAGGGCTGAGAGGCATTTATAGACTGAGGTGTGAGTCAGATTAGCAGTGACTATATACCTGACCTTGAATTCTAGAGCAATAAAAGCTTCTAGAGGTCAAAGGCCTCCAGAGCTCAGAAAACAATAGAATAAAAAACCTGAACCCTGAGACATTATCCTCCACATACCAGGAGCAGAGCCTGACCCTAACATAAAGCAAATAACTAAAAAATAGGCTGCAAAAATAAATAAGTGAATTTAAAAAAAAACTGAGTAAGCCAAAGAGAAAGAAGCTGATCTAGATAGCTACTATGGTGGTAGAATGGAAAAATGGGAAATGTTGGAGGAATGTATGAAAATTGAAACATGAGTGAAACTGTGAACTGATTCATCCATTTTGAAGAACAATTTGGAATTATGCCCAAAGA
Organism: Myrmecobius fasciatus; assembly: GCA_023553655.1. NCBI lineage: Eukaryota > Metazoa > Chordata > Mammalia > Dasyuromorphia > Myrmecobiidae > Myrmecobius > Myrmecobius fasciatus. Next base: position 188,101 of record JAJPUD010000191.1, on the reverse strand, counting down.
GTTTTAAAACTGTGCATATTCTTTGACCCAGCAATACCACTATTATGTCTGTTATCAAAAGTGATCAGGGAAAAAGGAAAAGAACGGATATGTTCTAAAATATTTCTAACAGCTCTCTTTATGGTAACAGAACTGGGAATTGAGAGGTTGCCCATTAACTGGAGAATAGTTGAATATGGGATTGTGATTATGAGAGAATACAATTGTGCTATAAGAAATGATGAACTGGTTGATGTTAGAAAAACATGGAAAGACTTGCATGAAATAATGAAAAGTGAAATGAGCAGAACCAAAAGAAAGTTGTATACAGTAACAGCATTATTGTTTCAAGAATAACTGAATGACCAAGTTATTCTGAGTATTATAAATATTCAAATCAACTGCAGAGGATCCAGGAAGGAAGATGCTAGCTACCTCTAGAGAAAAAATTGATAAATAGAAGTGATTCACATGCACACAAAATGATTTACAAACACACATGCACAAAAATGTTGACCTCTAGTACAGGATTAGGGGGGAGGAAGGGAGATGCTGAAACTTAAAATGTAACAAAAATAATTTGTTTTTAAAGTAAGAAATGAAACCCTTTTTAAATCAGCAGTCTCGAAGTTTTGTTTAGATCCATATTTTCCTATCTATTTATACTTTAAAACCAATACCCACTTAACAATAGTATTTTTTTTTTTTTTTTGGTCTAGACCTATGGTTCTATTTACGTAGAGCTCTGCTTCTTGAACTATGTGTTATGATCCCATATGGGTTCTTATAACTGTATATGGAGGTTGTGAAATTATGATTTAATATCAGTAAATGTTTAATCTGTAGACCTATTTTATATACCTATATACTCAGGATTATGTAAAAATTTCCTGGGTGAAAAGGAGTCATGAGTGGAATAAGTTCTTTAAGAAGCCCTGATATAGAAAATAATAGGTATACACCACTGCAGAACGACCTGAAACAGTTGCCTGAGGGATGGAAGGGGTCCCATAATCCCTATGGGTCAAAGGTAGGATTTGAATTTTGTTCTGGTCAGTATTGGCTAGCTCTCCACCCACTGTCCCTTAGTCCATTTCTTACATGTGATGTATTGTAATAACACAAGGCCTTTGTGAATATAAATTCAGGCAGAATAGGTAAATTTGAAAATGCTACAGATCCCATAGAGAAAGTAATAATAAAAGGTTTTTTTTTAAAGTTCAAGGAAAATGAATGGTGTAGAAAAAGAATAGAAATAGAAGTCCTAATGTGAGCTAGTAATTTTGAAAATTAGAAGTGAATAATTACATTATAAATTAATAATTAATTGTACTTACTTTGGCTGTTTCTGTTTGTGCTTGCAACAAGAAGGCTGCTATACACTGTTGATAACGGTTTTCGTGTTGTAGAAGAAAAGCATTTCTTAGCCCAAACACTAGGAAAAAATATTTAGAGTGACCTATTTAGATGATTATTCAATAATAAAATCTGAATAGTTTCCTTGTTCTCTCCTTTTTAAAAAAATAATAATAGCTTTTTATTTTTCAAAATACATGCAAAGATAGTTTTCAAAATTCATCCTTGCAAAACCTTGTGTTCCAAATTTTTTTCTCTTCCCCCTTCCCTGAACAGTAGATAGTCCAATATAGGTTAAACATATGTAGTTCTTCTAAACATATTTCCACATTGATCATGTGGAGCAAGAAAAATCAGATCAAAAAGGAGGAAAAAAGGGAAAGGAAAAAAGAACTAGCAAATGGGGTGAAAATACTATGCTGTGATCCACATTCAATCTTCATAGTCTCCTTTCTGGGTGCTGATGGCTCTTTCCATCACAAGTCTATTGGAATTGCCTGTAATCATTTCATTGTTTAATAGCCAAGTCCATTACAGTTGATCATCCCATAATTTTGTGGCTGTATACAATGTTCTCTTGGTTCTAGTCACCTCACTTAGCATCAGTTCATGTAAGGCTTCCCAGAATTTTCTGAAATCATCCTACTGATTGTTTGTTATAGAACAGCAATATTCTATAATATCCATATACCATAACTTATTCAGCCATTCCCTAACTGATAGGCATCCACTCACTTATGTGGTTCTCTTTCGATTGTTTGTTTGGGAGAAATTAGGGATAGTGGAAGATTTGCAAGATGATACAGATAGATAGGGAAAGTCACCTTAGTATTGTGAATGATGTCTGAGACGTAAGAAAATGTAATTCATAGCTTCACCAGCTCTGATCTGGAAAGGACCCACAAAACTCGTCTAGTTTAATCTCTTCTCAGAAAGAGTATCTTCACTAAGGGCACACAGGTAGGAAGTAGCAGAACCAGAGTTCAAATGACTCCATTATCCATGTAAATGATGGGAAATAGGCCACTTTTCATGGAATCAGCTTGATAGTGTAAGGTTAAGTTTCCATAATAAATTTTTTATCAGAAAACAATCACTGGAGAGAAAGAGGTAGTTCTCCCTTCCTATCATAGTTCCTTGTCAAAATAAAGCATGAAGATATGGCTCAGACCAATACCTCTTGAAACACGCAAACAAATGAAGTTGGATATGAGAAGGCAATACAGTATTGGTAGATCCTGGGTGTTGTAGACCATTTTATTTCCCAGATGGTATGTCAAAGACCATGTAGGATTCTATTCTGGGAGAAGATTCTTTTCACACAGCAGGGACTCTTAAAAATATCTCTCTTGAATTATTGCCATAGGAAAAAATGCATAAATCTCTCAGCTCATCTATTCTTTGTAGTCTTATTTATTTTTAGAACCTAAGAGAGCAGACCCAGTCCTAAATTCTCTAGAGGTATGGGTACAGTCAGAGAGGCTGATGGAAGACTAGTGGTTTCTGTAGTTGACCATTAATCCAGGGCTGCTCTCTTTTCATTACTTTTACTGACTAAATGCAATAAATTTAGTGATGATGGGACTTCTTTGAGGCAGGACTGATTTTGAACAGGAATATTGATTTCTATTATAAAATGTAATTGGCTGTCTCATCTCTGATTTGAAGTAAATGGTAGATTTTGAACTACAGGGCTATATGGTACTTTCTTGGGAAGCAAAGGGAATTTACAAAATAGCCTTTCTAAATGATGGAGTAGAGAAAGACATACCTAAGGATCCTTTGTTTTTTTTTTTTTTTTTTAATGTTCTGTATCCTGTCTGATCAACTGGAATCTGGGGGGAAGGGAGAGAAGACAAAGGAGAAAGAAATGGAATTCCTTAAACAAAAAACTGCTGAATAGCTGGAAATTTGGCAAAAAGGGGTTCCAACATATAGATAAGGTACAAAAGGGTCAATATATCTATCTATAGTTATTCCAATATGACCAGTTATGATCAATTTCTATTAAAAATCAAGGTGCAGGAATCAAATCACCTTTGTTCTTATGACATTCTAATTGAACTCTTTGTCCTTACTGTATCTTTTGCTGAGGCAATTGGGGTTAAGTGACTTGCCTAGGGTCACACAGCTAGGAAGTTATTGAATGTCTGAGGTCAGATTTGGACTCAGGTTCTCCTGACTTCAGACCTGGTGCTCTATCCACTGTACCACCTAGTTGCCCTTATCTTTTAGCTTCTTTTAGCATCTTATTTTCATATGGATCAAACATTTTTAACTGGTCTAATGTTAAGTAAATTTAATAGTTGGTTCCTTAAGTTATATACAATGCCCTACAATTTAATTCATCACATTTATCATGTGTAGCATGAGCAAAAGAAATATGGTGTAACGGATAGAAAACTAGTCTAAAATGTGATCCAGACTTATGTTCAAGACCCAGTTCTGACATATCTTATCTATATTACTCTGGTTGATAATCTTAAACTATCATTTGTCTATTAGTATGCTCTTCCTGAAAAAGAAACTTTTCTTGATATGCCCTGTATTTAGGGTTGCGCTTGGTGCATAGTAAATATTTAATAAATATTTGTTGACTGAGTTGGTTTGTTTTATTTTGGGATGGTGGTTTGTACTTAGTTTGTGTCCTATTGTTTTCCAGTTTTCTCAGCAGTTTTTGTCAAATAGTGAGTTCCTATCCCAGAAGCCTTTAGTTTTATCAGACATTAGTTTACCATGGCACACATGTCTTGTGCACCTAAAATATTCCACTAATCCACCTCAATTTCCTAGCCAGTACCAGATAATGTGGATGATTGTGGCTTTATAATATAGTTTGAGATTTGGTATTGCTAAACCATTTTCCTTTGTATTTTTTCCCCATTAATTCCTTTGATATTCTTGACCTTTTGTCTTCCAGATGAATTTTGTTCTTACTTTTTCTAGCTCTCGAATAATTTTTTGGTAGTTTGATTAGTATGGCTGGTTTGTTCTACTTTGGACCAGACCTAGGAATTTATGAATAAAGAAATTTTCTACTGATACATATTAGAATTTGCTCTTTATCTTAGAGTCCCAGACAGTTGACTGGGGAGAAAAGGGAGGAGACACTGAAAGGCTAAGTAATTTGCCCAGAATCACATCTAACATGTGAAAGAGGCAGGGCTTGACCTCACATAGTTCTCTCTTTTAATTTGTGTGTGTGTGTGTGTGTGTGTGTGTGTGTGTGTGTGTGTGTGTAGGCAATCAGGATTAAGTGACTTGCCCAGGATCACATAACTAGTTAAGTGTCTGAGATGGATGGTTCAACTTCCTTGATCTGGTTCTCTTTTTTTTTTTTTTTTTTGAGGCAATCAAGCTTAAGTAAGTTGTCCAGGATCACACAGCTAGCAAATGTCCAAGGATGTATTTGAATTCAATGCCTCCTGATTCTAGAGTCAGTGTTCTATCTACTGCCACCTAGTTGCCTGGTTCTCATTTTTTTCTTTTCTTCTAAGTCTCCTGTTTAATCTAGATCATCTTGGTATGCATGTTGGTTAAAACAAGGAATTCCCAGTTCTTCAAAAGATAGTCCTATGCCATCCTAGAATTATGCTACAGAGATTCAAGTATATCAACTAATATATTGAAAAGATATTTCCCCACTGTTTTCCTGTCTAACTCTTCTCCTAAGTAGGGAAAATGCTCCAGAGCCATCTCCCTGGTTCATCTAGATTATTTAAATCATATTGGGCTTGATCTCAATCATCAAGGATTTGTCATTTGTTCAGCATGGGTACCTCTGCCATTGTACGTGATTTGACCTTCCTTATGGATGGGTAGTCTTCATGCATTTATAGAGTCAAAATTTTTATTACCTGGTGAACAACTCTGGTGTTAACTCTCAATGGACATAGCTGGACTAATAGAAATAAAGAGGTATTACATATAGACTACTGTAAATAGCAATAGAGGGCATGGTCAGGACCAGACTTAGCTGGACTCAATAAGTTCAGATACATGTGATCATATTCTAAAGATAAATGATATAAGTGGTAAGGATCACACTATATGAGTTAGAATGGAGTGCTGCTGAACCCAGGTCTTCTCAATTCCTATGTCATCTTTCCATCCACAACACCATGCTACTTTTCATCCTTAGCCCCATATGATACAAATGAATCCCAGAAAAGGGAAATAACTTAATGGAAATAACTAAGCAATGAGGCATAATAACTATGAAACTGAATATCAAGTCTGGAACTGGGTTCAGATACACATCTTTGATAATTACTAGCTATGTAACTCTAGCCAGGTCAATTAATTAATTTCTCTGAACCTTGATTTCCTTATCTGTAAATCAAAGATTTGGACTACATGGTCTTTAGGGGTATGTAGGTGGTACAGTAGATTAGAGTGCTGCACTTGAAGTCACAAAAACTCATCTTCATGAGTTCAAACCTGGCTTCAGATACTTACTACTAGCTGGGTGACTCTAGACAAATCACTTAATCCTGCTTGCCTCAGTTTCCCACCTGTCAAATGAGCTGGAGAAGAAAATGGTAAAACACTCCAGTAACTCTGCCAAGAAAATCCCAAATGGGGTCAGGAAGAGTTGGACATGACTGCAAAATAAAATATGGCTTGTAATATTCCTTATTCTAAATCAATAATCCTATGATTCTAAAGCAACAGAATTCCAGGTTAAGTGGCTCCCCACCCAACATTCCCATTCACCACATCTGCATATCTATTAAAAGAATCCCTGTTCCAAGAAGACTTGTAAGATACATCAATTGCATCAGCATTAAAAGAAAATGTCAGCTAGTCCAGTTCTTTTTATAGGTGAGTTCTGTCATACTAATATGATGATTAAATTATGGCAGCTGCAGAAATTTGTGACCAGTATGCTGCTTATCAATAGAGCAATGTAAGATTTTGATGACAAACTGAAGCAGTGCCACAAAGACAGAAAGAGTCTACCTGATATGTGGAATGGATCGATATTTTTAATCACTAGCCGGTCCAAAGGAATGGGTTGATCGAGTACTGTACAAGAACCACCTTCTTTAATCATTGCCTGTAGCTCCGGGGTAAGGGAAGGGCAGACTAACCCAGTGTCTGAGCCCCCAAGTTTCTGAAACAAAAGAAGGAAATTATTCAATAAATAAAAATAGCACATCCACACTGTGACCTAATCAATAATATCTTTATGTTGTAAACAGCCCTTTTAGGTGACATCTTAAAATATCATCTGTAGTGCTTCCAGATCCTGAAAAGAAATACTTTTCTAATAATTTACGTCCCAACTAAGATCTCATCCTCTACAAGGAGCCTTTCCTCTGAGCTGTATCTGACCAGTATTTTCTTTGTACATAATTATTTTTATGTTGTCTTCCTCCTTTTGGACTGTGAACTTCCTCATGGCAGGAACTGTTTTTGTCATTGTATTTTGTTTTTCTTTTTGGCTTTTCTTTGTACCCCCATCACTTAGCTGAGTGCCAGGTACATGGGCATTAAACAGGGCTTAAAAATATTACTTCATTTCTTCACTTTTAAAAGCCATGGTCACTGAATCTTCTTCAAAATTACACTTAAGAGATTTCCCTTCCCAATATTTTGATCCCTTTTGGAGTAGGATGGAAGGCTAAAGAGACAAGGAATGATTCTGGCCCTGCTAAATGTGGGATTAAGTCACAAGGGATGCTACAAATTGTACAGACTCCAGATAAACTCTGGACCCTAGAGTCTGCAAATTGTTGCAATCATTTTTAAAATAAGAGATGAGGCAATTTAAAAGAAATGGAAATGATCTTAATTTGCATAATGGAAATAAAATACAAAACAGCACAAGAGAACAGCAATAATTTGCCTAGAAAATAATGGTATGGCTTATGGATAAATCCATGACATGACCATGATGGCCATAATGCTTCTTTCATGATCCAGTTGGCCATATTGGCATGCCATAGGCTGGCATTTAAGTCCTTTGCTACCTGACTCCAATCTACTTATTAACATTCTCCCTTTCATAACTTTCAGATAAATGGGTTTGCTTGTTATTCCCCCATAAATGACACTATATGTCTGTGCCTTTGTATAGAGATAATTGGTTAATTGGTACTAAGCTGTTCCCTGTGACTGAAATGTTCTACTCACTTCCTCCTCCTCACCTCTGCCTTCTCATTTCTACTTCCACCTTCACCTCCATCTCTTTACCCCCACTTCCATCTCAGCTTCCTCACCTCCATCTCTTCACCTCCACCTCCACTTCCCTACTTCTATCTCCTCACCTCCATCTCTTGGAGCCCCTGCCTCCATTCAGTACTCAACTCATGTTCTACCTTCTCCCAAAGCTTTCTAATATTTGAAATAGTTTTCTTCTGCCAAATTACTTTGAGCTTCCTTTGCATAAAATATGTACTTTATTGGCTGCTTTCTCTCTCTACATACTGAATGTAATTACGTTCCTTGAGGGCAGGAAATGGGTTTCATTTTTGTGATAGTATCTCTAGGGCCAGAGCAATGGCAGGTACCTAGAAGGAATCAATTGATCCAAGTGAGGAGGGTAGACAGGTAGTTGAGATCTTCTTGCCTAAAGTTAGAGGTTCCCTTTTTTGATATTTCTCTCCCTTTTCCCTTCCAAAGCGGCATTTTATCTAAAAGATCTTGACTTTCCCCCCCCCTCTCCCTTCCTTTCACCTCCCATTTTAATCTCTGGGGAGGCTTTCCTAAATGAGAAGATAGATATCAGAGAGGAAATTCTTGTTTTACCCTGAAACTGGAGTCAGAAAACAAGGTCAAGTTGTGTAAATGTTTTATCCCCTAAGGGACCATGTGGTTTCATCAACCAGTTGCCTCCTATTAACTGTACCATCCATCACTGCCGGCTCATCTTTCTTTATTTAGGCAGCAGTATTGTAGCTGAATAAATAAAATTATGGACTTTCTGATTTCCAATCCCTTTGAGGCAGTGACAGGCTTGAGATTGCTCCCGTGATTTCAGGGAGTTGGTTGCTTGTAGCTTATAGAGGGAATGATTATTGAGCACTAACAATGTGCCAAATACTATGCTATGCTCTTTATAAATATTATTTCATTTGATCTTTTCACAACCCTATTACCCTTATTTTATATTTGAGGAAGCTATCTGCCAGACAGAGGTTAAGTGATTTTGCCTAGGATTACATAGCCAGTATGTATAAAACTCTGGATTTGAACCCAAATCTTTCTGGTTTTGAGACTGGCTCTCCCTTATTACATGCTACATCTCTTGAGATGTGACTGAAGGAAAATATTGCGGTGTTTACTAGGGGTATAGTTCTTTGGAAAACTAGCATGTTTGGCTAATACCTGTGAGTTTCCTTTTTTTGGTATCAAAACCACATTTGATTACAAGACACTTTTTCCTTTGACTATTGGTAATTATTAAAAGTCTACAGTGTTCAGGAGAGTCAGATCAGAGTGCTCTTCATGTCACAGAATAATTGAATTATGGAAATGGAAAGAACCTCAACTTTTCAGTTGAGGAAATTGAGTGTCACAGAGGGAGAAGGAATTTGATATGACCACCCCTAACTGGTGATCTAATCATTTTTCCATGATACCAGTTAGCTCAAGGAGGTTCTCTCTATTAAAATGGTAATTGAATGGAATAGCAGGTCTCAGAAGAGATAGGATTATAAATGGGGAGATGAATACTGGGTACAAATAATATGTAGTGTGTTTAGATTTTTGAAAGACATACACAGAGGATGAAAGCAATGGACAGTAATGGAGGAGGGATACAGAAAAAAATGACCTGGCTCTAGAATAATAGCCTTATCAGCTCAGGTGGGCCAAAGGCAGTGATTACCATGAAGATGATCAAAAATGCTTTGGTGTTTTTTTGTAACAATATTGTGAGCAAGGCAAAGACCAAAGGAGCAACTTGATCGGTGATTGGGATTACTGGGATAATGGAAATAGATTCCACTCACTAGCTGAGGTATGTTATTCAATAAACTCTTACTAATTGTGTGACTCTAGGCAAGTCAATTAATCCTGCTTGCCTCAGTTTCCCATCTGTCAAATGAACTGGAGAAGGAAATGCAAACAATTCAAATATCTCTTCCAAGAAAACCCAAACGGGGTCATGAAGAGTCAGAACATCATCATCATCATCATCATCATCATCAACAACAACAACAACAACAAAACAAAAACAAACAAACAAAAAAAAAAGTTTTAGGTGAGTGTGGCCATTTCTTTGAAGACCCAAACCCAATACATTTCCACTTGAAAAATCAAGTAAGGGGAGATCCTTATTATCCAGATAATTAAAGCCAGAAAAAGACCAATTAAAGACAAATTAGTTTGATTTCATTCCATGTAATTCAACATATATTTATTAAGCATATATAAGACACTGTTGCTGGTGTCTTCAGCATATGGAAACAAAAACTTCTTAATTGCCTTATGTTTTTACCAAAAAGATCAAGATACAGGCAGATTAAAACAAAATCTGGAATGATTTTGGCTTACGAAGCTGGAACAGGTCTGAGACCACTCTAATAACTATAAATTTGTCCTACTTTGGTTTAAGAAGTCTGACTCACTAGCCCTGAAACCAGTGCTGAGTGGGAATAGAATTAAAAACGGTAACTATTAGTTTCAATTTAAGAGCTCCTTTGCCTTCTGCCTCTCAACATAATAATAATAATAATTATTATTTTTGCTGAGGCAATTGAGGTTAAGTGACTTGCCCAGGGTCACACAGCTAGGGAATGTTAAGTGTCTGAGACCAAATTTGAACTCAGGTCCTCCTGACTTCAGGGCTGGTGCTCTATCCACTGCACCACCTGGCTGCCCCCCAACATAATTATTTTTTCTGCAAAAGGTACTCCTTTGGGGGCAACTGGTGACAGTGCATTGAGTGCTGGCCCTGGAGTCAAAAAGACCTGAATTCAAATCTCACCAGAGACCCTTACTAGTTGGTTGCTTTAATATTTTCATCTATAAAATGGGGTTGCTAATAGCATCACCCACCCTGCAGAGTTGCTGTAAGGATCAAATGAGAATTGTAAAAAACACTCCCCATAGTTCCTGACACAAAATAGGCACTTTATAAATATTCAGGAGAGCAGGATTCTGCCCCAGAATAGAATTTAGAAAACAGTCCTTTGACAATAGGTATCCAGTTTCTATATTTGAAGCCCTCAGTTCAAATCCTACCTTTGCTACTTATTAGCTGGCCTTCACCCAACTCCTTTTTTTGGAGGGGGGGGAACTTATCTACTAAGCTACTGATAAGCTGCTGTGCTGATAAAAGAAATAATAATTTAGCACCTCTGACTAGGAACAATTAATTAAAATGATCTGATAGATGGTGGCCCTGCAAGCTCCCATCCCAGTTGCTCTCTGTCTCTCCATCACTTCTTTGCAGAATACCCCAGGGAATTCTCTCATTCTCTCTCTCTCTCTCTCTCTCTCTCTCTCTCTCTCTCTCTCTCTCTCAGCAGTTGGAATTAAATGACTTGCCCAGGATCATACAGCTAGTCAGTGTTAAGTATCTGAGGTTGGATTCAAACTCAGGTTCTTCTGATTCCAGGGCTGCCCAGCTGCCTCTTTCTCCCCTAGCCCAGTACCTGGGTTGGGAATACCATTATGTTCCATAAATTAGTCATGTGTTTGTAAATCCTAGATAAATTGAGCATCTGTTTTATTGATTTCTGTTACAGAACTGAAGGCTGCTTTTAAATCCCTAATTCTATCCTCAGTCTCAGTTTTCTCATCTGTAATATGAAGGGGTTATCTACAATGGTGTCTAAGGTCACTTCCAGCTTCAACTCCAAGATTGTGAAGACTTTTTTTTTTTTTTTTTTTTTTTTAGAAATCTCTGTGTAAAAATCACAATCAGAACAACTACTTATTTAAAAGAAAACAACAAAAACTCAATAAAGTAAGAAATAGCTTATTACCTTTTTGTTGTGTTTGGTTTTTGTAATTAGTAGGAAGTCATCAAACAGAAACAGGTAGACATCTAGGAATCTGGTGCTTTCTGAGGGAAGAGAGGGAAGGAAAAGGAGAAGCGAGAAATAGTAAAGTAAGCTTTTTTTTTTTTTTTAAAATACATTTCAGTTGATCTCAAATTCTTCCTTTGAGATATATACTGATTGTGTGACACTGGTCAGGCCACTTAACTGCTTAGTTCTTGCAGGTAACTCTTTGAGACTAAAAACTTGGAGAAAAAATGCCAGTCTTTCTTAGTACATAGACTTGTGAGGAAAAGAGCCATCACTATGATAAAACTATGGAGACTGAATGTGGGTCAGAATATAACATTTTCATCTTTTTGGGGGGTTGTTTGTTTTCTTGTTGTTTTTCTTTTTTGTGTTTTTTTTTCCTTTTTGATCTTATTTTTCTTGCATAACATTATGAATGTGAAAAATGTTTAGAAGAATTGCATGTTTAACCTATTGCTTGGGGAGGGAGGTAGAGGAGAGAGAGGGAGAAAAAGTTGGAACACAAGATTTTGCAAAGATGAATGTTGAAAACTATCTTTGCATATATTTGAAAAAACAAAATGCTATTAAAAATTAAGAAAAATCTTTACTGGCATAAGTTACTTAGCTTTTCTGAGTCCCAGTTTTCACACTTGAAGACCTGAATTGAAATCTCACTTTTGCCACTTACTAGCTTTGTAATCTTGGGCAAGTCACTCAACCTTGATCCTGGGATTTAACTACTGAACTACTGTTAAGTTGCTATCTGTGCTGATAGAAGGAATTCCCACATTAGGAATCCCCAACATAGATTCTTTTTATATGTGTATATCCTTTAGCTCACAAAACAGGATGTGTGCAGTGGAGAGTCTCGAGTTACAATTCAATGATCTCACTCATTGTTAGAACTTAATTCTCTTTTTCAGACATAGTACAGCACTGATTTACTTTTGGAGAGACATGATCTATATTCTGGGACATTAACACTAGTCTTTTCTGCATATATATTTGTACTCAATTAGAAACTCTACTTATGATTTTGGTGATTAATAGTGAGAGTGTATTTCATTGGATTCCAAAGTCACATTTCTAGTGGTTTTGAAGAAGTAAGTAAAGAAAAGCACCATATAAACAAGATCCATCAGAACAGGCAATTGACTGGACCAAACAAGGAATAAAGAGACAATTATAAATTACAAAAAGTAAAATAGATAATTATAATTACATCAAATTATAAAGCTTTTGCATGAATAAAATGAATGGATCTAGGTTAAGAAGGGAAGCAAATGGGGGGAAATTTTTTCTATGATATTTCTCAGTTAAGGGTTTAGTATTCAGGATATATAGATAACTAACAGATATTAATTAGTCATTTGCTAATAGATAAATGGTCAAAAGATATGAACGAGTATTTCTCAAAAGAAAAAGTACAAAACATCAACAACCATATGAAAGAATGTTCCAGATCATTGATGATAAGAGAAATTAAAATAACCATGAGGTTTTACTTCTTTCACATTCATGAAATTGACAAAGATGACAAAAAGTGAGAATGATAAATATTGGAGGGTTTGAAAGATAGGCACACTGGTGCATTGTTGGTGGAGTTGCACAACAGTACAACCATTTTGGAAAGCAAGTTGGAATTATATAAATAATATACCCTTTGACCCAAAAATTCCACTACTAGACTTATATCCCAAGGAAGCCATTAATAAAAAAAAGTATCTCTCTAAAGCTATGGCACCTGAAAAATGGAATATTTGAATATTGTTGCTGTTTTTCTTTTTCTGAAAGAAATACATTCGATGTAAAGAAGCATGGAAAGATTTATGTGATCTCATGTGGAATGGAGTAGATCCATGAAAATGTTATACACAATTATTACAACCGTCAAAAGTGAATGCAAGATTACAAGGAATATAAACCTGATCTCAAGGAAGATACTTTAGGGGAAAACACTTCCCACTCCCAATCCTTTGCAGAAGTTCCACAGGTGTGGAACATTGCATATATTTTCAGATATTTTCAATGTACTAATTGGTTTTAATGGTTTATCTTTCTTTTCTTCCTCTTTATTTTTAAAAAAAGTCTTAGAACATTTAAACTGATCACCACAAAGGTAAGACACAAGTCCAAAAGAATGAAAATCAAACATGTCACTCAAGAGTGATGTTGAACTTAAAATGCAGAGAACAACATATTTTCAAACATGGATAACATGGGAGTTTGCTTTTACCAGACTATGCATATGTTTATTGAAGAATTTTTTAAAAAATTGTTTAATAGGGAGGGAGAGCCATAGATTAATCAAATCAATGTTCACTACTTAAAAACTTTACAAAACAATTAAATGTTTTTTGTTACATGGAGTAGCCAGGAGAATGATAGCAGGAGAGATTCTGCTGATTTCCTTTTAGGATAGAAAGGTGACTTAGTAGGTAAGAGTAGTGGGTCTAAAGCTGGGAAGATGTGAATTCAGATCCAGCCTCAGACAGTAGCTGTGTCACTCTAGGCAAGACACATAACTAACCATTTGCCTTCCTTTCTGCATTTGTAAAATGAGCTGAAGGAGGAAATGGCAAACAGCTGCAGCACTTCTCCCAAGAAAACCCCAAAAGGAATCACAAAAAGTTGTACATGACTGAAAATCACTAAACAACAAAAACAAAATGTGGATAATCATAGCACCTATATGCCAGAGTTGTTTTAAGGATGAATTAAGATAATAATTGTCAAGTATCTAGCACAGAGTATTATATAAGTGTTAGATATTATAATGATAATGAAAAAAATATTTTAATTTTTAAAATTTTAATTTTATTAATTTATTTTATAATTGTATTTTTATAAAAAATATAGTACAGAAAAATCTCTGATGCAAAATCCCTCTGGCAGGATTCATAGTGTGGCCATCTGGAAAAAGGTCTATATTCCCCGCATTATGGAAGACATGATATTTCATGACCAAAACTTCCAGCTGCTCAATTTTGCATGCTGTTTGCATTTTATATTTGCAACAGATGATATGGTCACTGTAGTTGTCTAGGGAAGGAAAATTAGCTCATCTTATCGTGTCTTTAAAAAAAGGAGTCAGTGTGATGGCATAGAAAAGAACATTTATTTTGAATTTAGAGGTCTTGTGTTCAAATGCTTCATTGACAAAGCCCCATACTGCCTATGTACCTTGAAAAAGTGCTTAAATTCTCTGGACCTCAGTTTCCTAATCTGTTAAATGATGGGTTGGACTAAATAACTACTAGAGTCCTTTCCAGCTCTGAATTTATGGTTCTAAGTCTTTTAGAAAATCTCTAGGGGATTTCTTCTGCCAAGATGGTGGAGTAAGGAAGGAACCCTCTGAAGCTGCCCAAATTCCCCTCCAAACAACTGGAAAAGGACCTTGGGATATCAATTTTGTATGAGCAGGAAAGCACCTCACCAGCCTGGCAGGAAAGGTCTCTCTCACTAGGGTCCAGGAGCAGCAGTAGCAGCCAGCCTCACAACAGGGGATATGCAGCAAGGATCCAAGCCTGGGGCAATCCACCAATGAGGCCATGCCCTCTTGCAACCTCCTAGGAAAGTGACCAGTCTAGATATCACAGGTAGACTCTACCCCTGCAACTGGACCTTCACCACAAATTACTTTATCTTGACCCCATTGCTGACCAGTAGTACAATTCCATCCTGGGGTTGGCCAATAGTCATACTAAACTCCTGGGGCCTTATAGCAGCGAGACTCAGTTACCATAGTAACCCAGCTCAGGGTTACAAGCCTGGAGTAGACTAGCAACAAGATTCCTCTTCAAGGACTAACCACTAGAAACACTCTGTTACCATAGCAATCCAGCATCAATCCAGTTAGCCTGGAACAGGCTAGCAGCTAAACTCCACCTGGGAGATAAACAGGCAAGCCCCACACCTTAGACAGAAGGAAAGCCTACCTTGTAGAGAAAGCAAGCAGCTAAACCCTGAAGCCCAGTGAAAACCAGCAGTAAGACCCACAAAGAGCTTGGGACTATGCAGGACCAGAGCCCAGCTTTCACATAAGAACGCCAAATCATTAAAAAAAATTTTTTTTTAACAATGGTGATAGGGAGGATTAAGTCAAAAATTTAGAAGAGGACAATAATGTCAAAATGGTTTGAAGCCTCAAAGAAAAAAATGTAATTTTGTCTTAGGACCAAAAGGAATTCCTGGAAAGAGCTTTAAAAAGATTTTTAAAAAACATTTTAGAGAATTAAAAGAAAAATTGAAAAAATAAATGAGAGTAATGCAAGAGAATCATGAAAAAAGAGTCAATATCATGAAAAAAGATATGCAAAAATTTACTGAGGATAACTCTCTAAAAAAATAGTTGGCCAACTGGAAAAAGCAATATTAAAGCTCATTGAAGAAAATAATTCCTTAAAAATTACAATTTAACAAATGGAAATTAATGACTCTATGAAACATCAACATATGACAAAACAAAATTTAAAAAAAGTAAAAACAGAAGAAAATGTGAAATTTCTTATTGGACAAACAACTGACTTAGAATTGTCTTAATCCTCCCTATCACCATTGTAAAAAATCATCATTTGACAAAAATATTGGAAAAACTCAAAAATAGTATGTCAGAAACTAAGTATAGACCAACATTTCATACCGTATACCAAAATAAGGTCAAAATGGGTACATAATTTACAACTACAAGGTGATACCATAAGCAAACTAAGAGAGCATAGAATTGTTTATGTCTTATTTATAAATAAAGGAAGAGTTTAGGATCAAAGAAGATATAAAGAGCATTACAAAAAATGTAAAATAGATAATTTTGGTTATATAAAATTAAAAAGGTTTCGCACAAACAAAACCAAAATTATAAGGAAAGGAGAAAACTGAGGAAAAAAATTTATAATAGGTGTTTCTAATAAAGTCCTCATCTCTCATTTACATATAGTAAAATAGAAAGTCAAATTTATAAGAATACAGGTCATTCCCCAATTGATAAATGAGCAAAGGATATGAACAGATAGCTTTCAAACAAAGAAATCAACTCTATCTACAGTCATATCAAAATTGCTCTAAATAGCTATTGATCAGAGAAATGCAAATTAAAACAACTCTGAGGTACCACTTCCCAGCTATCAGAGTGGCTAATATGACAAAAAGGGAAAAATGCTGGATATTGGAAATGTGGGAAAACTGGGACACTTATTCATTGTTGGTGGAGTTGTAAATTGATCAATCATTCAGGAGAGCAATTTGGAACTATGTCCAAAAACTATAAAACTGTACATACCCTTTGATGCAGCAACACTGCTGCTAGATTTATATCCCAAAGACATCCAAAAAATGGAAAAGGATCTTTTCATACAAAATTATTTATAAGTTGCTTTTGTTGTGGTGGCTAAGAAATCGAATTGGAAATCAAATCCATCAATTAGGGAATAGCTAAACAAGCTGTGGTATACAATTGTGATGCAATAATATTGTGCTATAAGAAATGACAAGCAAGATGATTTCAAAAAATCCTAGAAAGATTTACATTAACTGATGCATAGTGAGGTGAACAGAACAAGGAGAATGTTGTACATAATAATAGCAATATTTTCTGATGAAGAACTGTGAGTGACTTAGCTATTCTCAGCATTAATGATGCAAGACAACCCTAAAGGACAAAGCATACTAACTACATCCAGAGAAAGTGATATTGACTGAATATAGCCTTTGAAGCATAGTATTTTTCACTTTCTTACTTTCATTTTTCTCTTTTATTGGAATCATCTTGTACAAAATGGCTAATATGAAAATGTGTTTTATTGTATATGTACAACCCATATCTGATTGCTAACATCTTAGGAAAAAGAGATGAGGTAGGATGGGAGAGAGAGAATTTGGAATTCAAAGCTTTAAGTAAAAATGTTAAAGAGAATTGGGGAAAAAAAGAAATTCTTTAGGTAAGGAATTTCTAGAATTCTTTCCAACTCTGAATCCATGATTCTAAGGCTTTTTAGAAATTCTTCAAACAAGGAATTTCCAGTTTCTCCATCCTCCGGCAATCCCTTTGATCCCCAGTCATATAACTAGTATGTATGAGACAGGTTGGGTGAGAAGCTAGGTCTCCCTGGCTCTGAGGCTGGCTCTCTGCCTTCTATAGGCATTTACAGAAGAACATTTTGGAAATTCCTTTTTGTTTGTTCCCTTATTGTTATTAAAATAGGATTAACTGAATACAAATTTTAAAAACCCATAGTGTTAAAAAAAAGAAGGAAAATAAATTTGGAGTTTTTTTTGGGGGGGAGGAAGGAGAGATATTTCAAGAAATAATAGACAACTCCAAGAAACAAAGAAGAAATTCAGAGGATCTCCAAGTCAGTAGTATTTTGTGGGAAGCGTGAGAGATGATGGTAGTGATGGTATGATTGATGATATGGGAGCTTGAAGATCTGATATTGAGCAGTCACATCAGCAAGGATTGAATGAATTGAAGAAATATAATTGGGGAAAGAGAAGGAAGAGGCCTAAACCTGTGATTTCATTGAGTGAATTTCCAAGTCTTCCTATTCTCTGTAATTTAAAAATCTGTGAGAGACACCTTAAAGTGGCTTGCCTGGGACCACATAGCCAGTCTGGGTCAGAAGCTATACTTGAATCTCGTGTTACATATTTTTCTCCTCCCCCCTCACCAAGACAGCAAGGAATCTGATATAGGTAAACATAGGCGATTCTTCTAAACAAATTTCCATATTCATCATGTACAACTCTATTTTAAAGAAGACTTCTTGACAGCAAGAGTCAATGCCTTCATGAAGTCTCCAATGAGCATGGTTCTCCTTGGATACTCATATTCTATTGGCATCTCATTGACTCAAAGATCCTTTATAGGAGGCTCAACTCAGGATTTAATCCAAGGCTATTCCAGGGCCCAAAGGGCAACTTTCAGGTCCTGTTTTTCCCTCTTATTGCAAAAACAGTGAACTAAGATATAGCCATTAATATATATATTATATATGTTAATTATATATAATTATGTATATAGCAACCATTAATGTGGTTGCTATTTTCTTTTATTTTCTTTTTAATCATTTCCTTCTAATATAAGAAATATTTAATATTAAAAAAGGGAGGCTTATAATCAAAAGAGCAATAATTCCCAATTAAATTTTTTAAAAGTCAGAATGAGGTAGTAAAGGCATCTTTGTTTTGGGAGTCAGTGACTTAAGTCCAGATCTTAGCTCTGTTACTTATTGCCTCTGTGATTTTGGGGTAGTGTTAGGTATAATAGATAAAGCATGGAGTCAGACAGACCTGAATTCAAATACGGTCTAGTTTTATGACTCTGAGCAAGTCATTTAATCATATTTGCCTCAGTTTTCTCATTTGTAAAATAAGCTGGAGAAAAAAAAAAAAGCAAATCATTCCACTATCTTAGCCAAGAAAGATTATAGAGAGTCAAGCATGATTGGAAAACAAATGTGGGCTTGAGCAAGCTACTTCTTTCTGGACCATAGTCTTCTCTTCTGTTAAATGAGGATGTTGAGGTATCAGGGATGTATTGTGCTGTTGCCTCTGAAAGAATTCAGGCTCGGTCTCCTACCCAAGCAAAGGCATTTTAATGAGATTTACCCACTCAGTGGGCTGGCCAAACTCCCTGAAGGAGTTAGCAGTGCAGCAAAGCAAGAGGAGGATTTTTATAGAATAAATGGAGCTGATTATAATCACAAGATATGTAAATTCTGGGGTTATAGGAGGAGTTTGCTAACATAGGGAAATCCTAAAGCCTCAGTGAAAATGCACATGCTCTTATCCAGAATGCATACAGAAATGCCCACTTCGGTGGTATTAATTTATTGTAATGATATTATAAGTTAGCATAGGTTCACCTAAGGACAGCAAAGAAGGGGCAACTGAGCAGGCATCTTGTCGGGGGAAAGATTTACTGAGGGTTGCTGTCCAATGTCCTGTTCTGCATCCTCTTGGTGCTGCTTTCTTATTGGCTGATTTTGGTGTTATGTTTTGTGGTAACCATCATGTGGTAACCTGGTGATGTGGTTACAGACTATGTTGGTCTGCTCATTGTTCTAGTGAGACCCATGATTTCTGTGGATCTCGGGGCTTAGGGCAGGTTTGGACTCGGGTGGACTGGGGACATCAATCAGAATCTCATCAAAAAGATTGGAGTTATTTCACCTCCAAGGTCCCTTCTAGTTCTAAATTGGGATCCTCAGTGTCATAAAATATGCAGTGAATTTTTCTCCTCAGAGTCCCACAAAGTGCTGGACTTTGATTCAGAGCTGGAAGTGACCTTAAAGACCATTCACTCTACCTTCCCTTTCTTTGTACAGATGTGGAAACTGAGGCAAAGTGACTTTTCCTAAGGTAAGACAACTACTAAGTGTTGGAGGTGAGATTTAAGTTTGATTTTTCCTGATTCCAGCTTCAGTGGATTGATTACTCAGCAATCATAGTGAAGACAGACAGGCTCTGGTTTTTCTTATTCTCTTCATGACTTCATTTGGGGTTTTCTTGGCAAAGATCCTGGAATGGTTTGGCATTTTCTTCTCCAGCTCATTTTTACAGATGAGGAAACTGAGGCAAACAGGATTAAGTGATTTGTTCAGAGTCACACAGCTATGAAGCGTCTAATATTGGATATGAATTCAGGTCTTCCTGACTCCTGATCTCTATCCTCTGCACCACCTAACTGTGCCAGGCTCTGTTCCTCTTCTCCTTCAAATGGGCACCAAACCAAGGAGTCTGATTTTCTTAGCAGTTCCAAAATAGAAAGTGTTGGCAGTTTAAGGAAAACAGTTCATTACCTGCGAGAGTCAACTTCCCTTCATGAAGGAGGTGTCTGTTGGTTGGTGATAAGATGTTGTCTGCCATGTGTTCCTTAAAAATGTGTTTTAGGCACTTCAAAAACAAGAGAGAAATTCATATAAAGCTGTAGAAGAGGAACATCCTAATCATATAAACTTAAACGAGGGTGATACCAAGGTATGCATTCAATAAATCCAAAAAAGCTCTCTGCCTTTCCCATGCAAGACAAACCTTAGATAGAAGTCATACTCCTGGCCCAGAATTCCCATCTGCAGAACTGTAGCTAGGACTGGGGCTTTATTCCAGGATGCTATATTTACAGGATAGCATTTGAAGTCCTTCAATGTGTCCCATTCCATCCTCTATGGCAAGTGTTCCAGGAGGATATATGACTTTATAGTCCAGCTAGAGCTGGAAAGTCTTCAGAAACCACCTACTTCAGGGATTCTTAACTTTTTGTGGTTTCCATGGATACTTTTGGTCATGATCTGGTGAAACCTTTGAACCCTTTCTCAGAATTATGTTTTTAAATTCATAAAATGAAATAAATTGAATTAAAAAGGAAACATATTGAAATACATTAAATGGATTATTTTAGAAAAAAATATAATTTTATGGATCCCATATTATGAACTCTTAATCTAATCTAACACTAATTTATAGATAACAAAACCAAACCCCAGGGAAGCTAAAGACTTACCTACAGTCTCTCAGATAATAAGATGCAGAAGATTTTAATTCATGTCTTCTATCTCTAGAATATCTTTTCACTATACCATACTGCTTCCTAATCCATGTCTTCCTGTAGTAATGTGGTGTCCTACCAGCCAGTGAGGGTATCTTTCATGTAACATGCTTTCAACATGACTTGGGGTCCTTGCCCTGGCTAGGAATTCTTGGGGACCATCCTGTCTGTTTCACTACTTGGTAGCAAGGAGACTAATGGAGAATTTTCCTCAAGAAAGACAAACTCACAGGAAGGGATGTCAATCCCAGTAGCCATACCTCTGGTATGAAGAACCTTTTATCTCGATCCCAAAGTGGAGGCCACACTATGATCTCCTGGAGGTAGCGAAACTTTTGGAAATTGTCAAGCCATTTCACTTTTCCTTCAAGATCACCTAAAAGAAGAAAAAAAATCTGCCCCCCTTAAATGTGTATCTAATATCCAAGGACATGATATATGCTGCTACTTGATCTTCATGGCCACCTCTGTCTAAATCACTCCCCACTGGCCACTTGGTATCTTCAGCAGCTTCAGAATATTGATTACTCTTTAATGCTAAAGGAAGCAACTCACTGGTCTAAACTTAGTCTCTTGTGGAGAACAGTAAGACTTTACTAACACTTCAGCAAAGGGAAAATGAATTATGTATCATTACCCAAGTAATATTCTTGTCAATCTAGAGGGGCTATCTGCTCTCCTTTGTAAGAAAACATTGCCCCAAATTATAAGAATACAAAAGTTGGAGGTAATGAGGCACTTGCTATTTTTATGTTGTGGGGAATAATATATTGAAACGAATCCATTATTTTTTCTTTATGGGTTTATATGCATTTCTCAAGACTCCATTTCTATTGCTTCTAAAGATAGGGGATGATGTAATCTCATTTGGAAAGATGGAGGACAATCTATAGACTCATTGACCCACAAGAGTAGGAACTTTCAGAAATTATTTCAACATACTGGGAGGATGAAACCACTTTTAATGGATAAAACTACATTTGAAATCATATCAGTTTGATAAGAAATCACCCTATATTAAATGTCCCCCTCAACAGAGAGAGGTCTGACATCTCCCTCAAAAACTTATCCTTCACATAAGAGTACTCTTGTAAACTACTGTATCTCAACATACTCTTGTAAACTATTGTATCTCAACAAATTTCTTTTTATTCCTTGGCTGGATAAAATTTAATTCAACCCAGTGTATCATTTGTAAGTAGAATGAGAGGGAAAACAAATCTCCAGGATTAAAAAAAATAATTTGCTAATTTTGATTTGCAGCTCTCATAAGAAAATTACGATAAGAGAAACAGCGACTTTGTACAGTGGCTAATTGGAAACTTTGGAGAGTTATATACCATTTGAATACTCTTGAGAGAGACTAACACATAAGCACTTAGCATAAATCACTCAAAATGTCTTCATTTTATTCAGAACTTCCCATTATGGGAAATAGAAATGAGGATGGCAGCCATTATCATGCTTGGCTCAATTCAATTATTTTTTTTAAAATTTAGTAAACATTTATTATAAAGGTCTAAAATTCAGAACCTTAATCCTAGGCCCTAGGGTAGACACAGAATTTAGTTAAGACATGTCACATTTATACTAGAAGGGTATAAGACTCAGGTATTTAGAATACCTATTATCCAAGTCCATTAGCTAACTGTAAAATGAAGTGTTATGTAAAGTTTTAGGACAGCAATGGTGTTAGGAAGGCCTGGACTCAAGACCCTCCTCTGACTCAAAATGGCCACATGACCTTCCCCTTTCAGTGTCCCCAAACTTTTTAAGACTATAATTGAAGAGAAGATATCAATCTCCCTTAGAGAGCTAGCATTTATGTAGCATTCTAAAGCTTATGGAACACTTTACACGTGTTATTTCATTTGAGTTTTACAATATGCCTAGCATGTAGGTGCTATCAAGATTCCCATTTTATAGATGCAAAACTGAGGCACATATAAGTTAAGTCACTTGTTCAGGGTCATGCAATTAATGTCTGAAATGTATTCAAACTGAAATCTTTCTAACTTCTTTCAACTTATTATTCACTATGCTGCCTGGCATCTGGGGGGCATTGCCAGCAGTCCTGAATTATGTCTTGACTATGGAGGAGAAAATAAGGCTGATGATTTTTTACAGTTCTGCCTCAATTCAATTCAATTCACTTGCCAATTAAGACATCACCTTCCTGATGTCATTGGTTCTCTTCTAGAATGAAGGATGAACAACAATCTACTGCCCAGTTGACTTTCAATTAACAGAATCCTCCTATAATGAAAATACATCTTGCAAAAATAAAGTAATATCCAAGGAGAAAGGAATTGTTATCCAATTTTCCTAGCTCCTAGTAAGTCTCATGCTTCCCAGAATGACCTCAGATAAGTAGACTTATCTCCACAGAAGGAGGCATTCAGAAGTCATGACAGGGTTTATGTCTCAAAAAAAGGTGTGGTGAATGATGAAACTAGGCTAATAATCAGCCTTCGGTCTTTCCTAGGAAAGTTAAGGGTAGTTTTTTCCATATAAAGATATTGAAACTTTTCTTAACATTTAATTGGCTCAAGGGACAAAATTTCTCACTATTGATATAACTTCCTTATTGTTATCTCAGTCATGTCCAACTCTTTGTGACTCCATTTGGGTTTTCTTGGCAATTATACTGGAGAGATTTACCATTTCCTTCTCCAGCTCATTTTACAGATGAGGAAACTGAGGCAAATGTAATTAAATGACTTGCCAGGGTCATACAGTTAATGTCTGAGGACAGATTTGAACCTTCCTAATTCCAAGCCTGGCATTTTAGCCACTGTGCCACTTTTCTGCCCTTAACTTTCTAGTTGCCTAAGTATAAAAATAGCCTAGATCCTAAGGGCTAGAGATATTCCCTCAAGCATCAAATTGCAGACTGATACCATGATCAACAGAAACATAGCTGGGGCTGCTAGGTGATGCAATGGAGAGAGCACCAATCCCAGGGTCAGGAGAACCTGAATTCAAATTCATCCTCAAACATATACTAGCTGTGTGAACTTGGGAAAGCCACTGAACCTTGAATGCCACCAGAAAAAAAAAAAGATGCATAGAGAGCTATGTTCAACTGAATCAACTATGTTCTTACATACATGATTGAGTCAATCAGTATGCATTTATTAAGTGACAGCTATGTGCCAGGCATTGTGCTAAGCCTTAGACACATCACTAGTCAATCAATCAATAGGCATTTATTAAATGCTTACTATGCACTTGGCACTGTGCTAAGCCTTAGACACAACAGTAGTCAATCAATATGCATTTAATAAGTACCTACTATGTGCTAGGTACTGTGCTAAGCTTTAGACACCATTAGTCAATCAATAAGCATTTATTAAATGACAACTGTATGTAAGCAGTGTGCTTAGACTTAGCTAAGTCTTATCTAAGACAGAATCCCTGCCAAGAGATATGTTTATGGGAAGTAAAGAAGTTGAGTTTGTCTGAAGTATAAATGCAGATAGGGGAGCTCTCTCTGAGAAGAGAGAGCAGCTTTATTTTACAGAGGGATTTAGGTTTCTTGGATGATTAGTTCATACCCTGAGGTTTTAGTCAAGGTAAAACAGGATTTGAAATTGTTTGCATCTCAGTGCTGGGTTTTAGTGACCTAAGCAAAATGACAAATCAGTCTATATCCTCAGGAAGAGCTGTTGATCCTTACTGGCTTTGCAAGGTTTTCACTTGGAAGTTATAAACAAAGTACCTTCAATCCTCTGGGAAGTGATGCTTTTCCTGCCTCCATTCACATCTGAAAATCTGAGCTGGGGATCAAACCATCTGGGTAATGTGCCTGAGTTCTGATGAGGTTAGAGAGGATGTGACTCAGACCCATTGTTCTGAGCATCTTTGATTCATAAGGAGATCAAACTTTCATCCAAGTTTCCTAGCTCCAAGGAATTCCCTTGTTTGAAATGACCTCAAGTCACTGGCTTTCTTTTCTAGGGAAGGTGAACTCAAGAATCAGGATTGGGAGGGCAGCTAGGTGGTGCAGTGGATAGAGCACCAGCCCTGAAGTCAGGAGGACCTGAGCTCAAATCAGACACCTAATACTTCCTAGCTGTTTGACCCTGGGCAAGTCACTTAACCCCAATTGCCTTAGCAAAAAAAAAAAAAAAAAAAGAATCAGGATTGGGTTACATGCCTTAGAGACTAGCAGTCTAGAACCATGGAAATAGAGTTCTGGGCTTGGAATTGGGGAGAACTGGATTCCAATCATCTCTCAATTTCTTACTCCCTTTGTCTTATAGAGCTTCTGTTATTTCCTCTGAAAAATGGAGGAAATGCTATCTGGAATCAATTGAATGACAGTTCTAGAGGGAAAATCTTCAAATCTAACCTCTTCATTTTACACATGAAGAAACTAAAGCACATTGAATTCAAAATCATGGAAAAGGAGCTCAAAGACCATCCAGTTCAGCTGCTTCCTTTTAGACAAGAGGAAATTGAACTCTATGGCTTTCAAAATCATTAAAGTTAAGGTGAGAAGGGACTTGTGATGAATGAAACGTTTGAGAAATATATTTACTGAGTAATTAACAGTCCTTATATTAATTATATCTAGAAGATAAATAAAAAGTCATTTAGCTCCTAATCCAAAGATGGATCATAGTGGCTTCTTGATATTTATATGCCCTTGGAAGAATTAGTTTTCCCAATTGTTAGCAATCAACTGATTAAGAATGAATATTATAATGAGAAATCGACCTATTTTAATGAGGGCCTGGGGGACCATGACTTTGATTGTATCACTTACTCTTAGACCACCTCCAGCCTTAGGCAACCTAGATCAGAACTTCTTACCTCTTTTCACCCAGATAATTTTTACCAACGCCTAGTATATAGATATACAAATCAAACATTTACTGAAAATAAATCATAATTTTGTGAGCCCTTACACTCAGTTAAATGACCCCAAATGGTTTAATGACCCACAATTTAAGAAGCTTTGATCTAGACAAAATAGCTACACCTCCTCCCTCTTCAACCCCCAAGGCTGAGTAGAAGAACATCATGGGCTGGAATTCAAACATTAAATTCTTTGCAACATTTTTCTAGTTGGGTGGGCAACAACTCCACCTAGATAAGATGGTCTAGGTGGGGTAAAAATTTGGGCAAGATCAGAGATCTCTTTAAAAGACTGGACTTCAAATGAGAAAATAGGAAAAATAATAATAAAAAAGGAGCAATTCTGGATCTCTTCACTAATTGGCTATTTGACAATTATTTCTCTCAGACTTCAAACACCATCTAGTCCAACCTTTTCATTTTACAGAAGGGGAAATTGAGGCTCATAGAAGTCAAAATCATAGCTTTAAAATGGGAAAGGATTTCAAAGACTATTTTACAGAGAAGGAAACTGAGGTCCAAAGGGATGTGATTTGTTTAAAGTCTAAATAATAGAATTTTTATGCAGGTCTGCTTATTCTAAATATAGTGTTTCTTCCATGGTAATTCTATTCCTCCTAGACCTTCACAGGTTAAGCAGCTTCCTGTTATCCCAAGTCCCTGGTACTTACGAATAGCCTTCTCCACTTTTTCCTTGAGCGAATAGAGGGTAATTTTCTCCCTGGCATCAATACTCCTTTTCCAAATGTTTTTCAGGAGCATTGGGTACCTGGTCAATCGGTGCAGGGGAGTAACCAGCAATTCAGAGAGGTGGAGTCGTTTGCACTGGTCATGCTTCTCACACCACTGCAGAGCACAAAGCAGGAAAGTGGCTGATCAGAACATGCTTTCCCAGACTGGACATACCGAGAAGGAGCTCTTTCGAGCCCCCGTCGATGGAAAGGGAACAGAGGAAGCTTCTATGTTTTATTCACTGATGATAGATTTCTCCTAGCACCTACAAGTCAACAATTGCCTTGCAAACACACATTGGTTGCTGAATTGGTTGTATCAAATTGAGTTAGTCTCTTCATGAGTCCCTTTGTAGCTGTGGTCCCTTCCTGAAGCAAATGAGAAAGCCCCCAGAATTCCTGACTTTGGCTCATGGCACTGGTTCTTCATGTCCTAGGGACACTGGCTACAGATGTAGAGTTCACATAAATTAACCCTTCATTATGGATGTAAATAAATGGCTTTGGTTTTTTCATCCTGTTGTTCAGTCATGTTTTTTAGTCATGTGTGATGAAAATCCCATTTGGATTTTTTGTCTTTTGATAGAGACACTGGAGTGGTTTGTTATTATTTCTTTCTCCAGCTCATTTTACAGATGAGGAGATTGAGGCAAACAGGTTTAAGGGAATTGTCCAGGCTCACAAAGCTACTAAATATCTAAGGTTGGCTTTGAATTTAAGTCTTCCTGACTCCAAGGCCAGCACTCTTAAAGTTTGCAAAGCACTTAACAGGCATTATTGAGAGGTATTATTTTCACTCCTGTTTTATAAATGTATTAACTGATAACTGAGAATGGTTATTTGTCCTAAGAAATATTGTTAATAAGTTTCAGAGGCAGGGTTTGAATCCCACTCAGCCCTTTGGTGATACTTCTCCTGGTAACTCTAGTTCATAGGTTGTTGTCATTGATATATTGGTAATATTACCCACTATTTCCTCCCTCCTCAGCTCAGATGGAATGTAAATAACAGCCATTTCTGTTTTGGCCAGAAATCCTAAGGCTTTTCCCTTCCTAGATGTATTTATTTAGATTTTTTTTTTACTAGGTAAAAGGAGATTCTTTACCTCAATTGCTACCTTGCCTTAATCACTGAATGGGTGCTGCCTTAGTCAAACTGAAATCTCTTGAAGACTTTAACTGAAAAATGCCAACGTTTCCCATTTCATCCAGGGCCATCTCCAGTTGTCTTGATCTATATCTGGCCACTGGACCCAGACGATTGGAGGGGAAAGTGAAGCAGGTGACCTTGCACAGCCTTCCCTCACTGAAATCCAATTCACTTGCATTTTATTGCATCATCTCCCTGATGTCATGGTCCTTTTTGAGAATGAAAAACAAATAATATCTCTTCTAAAATTCTATGGTGAGGGAATCAAGAAACCATCTTTTGATACTATCACTAGCTTTGGGCTTCCCTCCCCTGAAAGAAACAAATAAAATGTAATGAGTGATGGGTTCAGAGCCAGATGCCCTGGGTTCAAATGGACTTGATAGCCTCTAAGAGACCCTATGATCCATAATTCTTGAAGACCCTAAACAAGCTAGCTTTCAAGGAGATTTAGATATCATTAAAGATGGGGGCTTTGTTCAATGAGTCTCAGCCGTGGCTTAAAAGGTTGAGTTTTAAACAAATACTGCAGTCTAGCAGCCAAACCAAGGGGAGAACTTTGTCAGCAAGATGATGTCATTTTTAATTTGGGAAACTCTAATGGCCTTAGTAGGAGCTGTCAAGTCCTTGAAATGCTGCAAATTTGAAGGAAGGAAAGGTCAGATTTCTTCCCCTGAGGTCTCACTCTTACTGCCCCATGAATCCACTCTAGGGTTTCTCAGCACATCAATAGCTCAACAAACAGAAGACTTTCTCCCTCCCTTTCCCCCAAGTCTCCAAGGTGATTTTTTGGCAAAAGCTTTTGTGCAGCTGCAGGGAAGGTTGTTTTTTTCTGGAAAGCTTTGGATCACTCCTCCTCCTATCTGCCTTCACCTCTCCACCTCTATTCCCACTCCCAGAACAAAACTCAACAAAAGATCTTTGACCCAGCATTGGCAAACCACTCTGTAGACTTAGAGAGACAAACATGGTGAAATGAAGCCAGAGAATGTCATTTCAGAAATTTTGTTTGATTGTTTTAATCATGTCTGGATCTTTGTGATCCCATTTGGAGTTTTCTTGGTAAAGATACTGGAGTGGTCTGCCATTTCCTTCTTTAGTCCATTTTACAGATGAAAAAACTGAGGTAAACAGAGTTAAATGACTTTTCCAAAGTCACACAGCTAATAAGTGAATCTATTTAAACTCAGGAAGCTGAGTTTTTGACTCCATGTCCAACACTCTATCCATTGTGCCATCTAATTATCCTTAAAAGGTCTACTATTCCACAAAGTCTAATCATTATTAATAGAAAACAATCTTCCCCTAATGCTCTGAAACCCATACTTGGAAAAGCAAACAGAGAAGGAAGAGAATGAGAAGACCCTAAGACCAGGTCCTTGCCCAGACCCTTTATTTTGGCCTATATACTCTGTCTGGAGATTTAGTTCTGGTCTCCTCTCCCATCTTCCCACCCATAATTCCCAAATGTATCCCCAAATTTATGTAGGACATTCCAAAGGAGCAAAATCAGACAATTCAATCAACTGCATTAAGTAAGCATCTACTCTAAACTAGGCAATATGCTACTTGCTTGATTCTACCTGTTCACTGGAAAGACTGATAGATTTAGAGTCAAAGACCTGGATTTGAGTTGAGGCTCAATTTACTGTCTTCCTGGGGAGGGGAAGGGATAGGAAAAGGAAAAAAAGAAGAAAGGGAAGAGAAGGAAAGGGAGGGAAGAGAGATTGCAGTCCACAATTTAGTTGACATTTTGGATGATTCCCTGAAATAAATCCATCCTTCCTTCCTTCCTTCCTTCCTTCCTTCCTTCCTTCCTTCCTTCCTTCCTTCCTTCCTTCCTTCCTTTCTTTCTTTCTTTCTTTCTTTCTTTCTTTCTTTCTTTCTTTCTTCCTTCCTTCCTTCCTTCCTTCCTTCCTTCCTTCCTTCCTTCCTTCCTTCCTTCCTTCCTTCCTCTTATGGTTTCTTTCTGTATTTGATTTATTTATGCAAATTCCTTTCTCTTCACCTGCACTAAATACAGCTATGATCAATTCTTATTTTCATTAGCCTTAAACAATCTTAGAACAAGGGATGAAAATTCAGAAAGAAAAATTAAGGCTCATATCACCTTTAAATAGATTCCAAAGTCTTCTCTCTGTCTTAAGCCCTCGAGATAGAAGATGGCTGAAGTGTAATTAAGGCAGTAAATCTGGTGGCTCTGACAGAGGCGCCCTCGGAAATGCTGTAAGAATAAAATACAGAATTATACAAGTCCCATGAGCAAACACTCTATGACAGTGGGAAGGCAGCATCACAGAGAGTTGGGTATGTGACTCTGGATAACACATGTCTATTCTCAATGACTCATGCAACTTTCTAGACTGCAAGATGGAGAACAGTGGCTCATCTTGCTTACTGAAAATTCTCCCTAACAATTAAATGACAAGTCCACCTCAAAGAACACTCCAAATCTTTATCATGGATTAAATAACTGTCTCTTTATCAATAATCTCATAATCTACTATGTAACAATTGGTAGTGATCTGCCTTGGTGGAGGGAGTTCTCACACTAGGAATGTGAGATGGAATCACAGAATCTTTCCTGTTCTTTCACACAGTCAAAATATTTTAAAAGATACTAAGTAGGGATATAAAAGATAAAATATGTGTCCTGCCCTCAAAGAGCTGAGGCTTTAAGCAAACTCATTTTTCATACTTAGATTTCTAAGTAGGCACATGTGTATATGGTTTCCTTTTCATTATGTGGAAGTTCTATTGTGGGCAATAGCAATTTATATTTCTGCAGGGATATGAGTTTTTTGAAAACGCTCACTAGAGTACAAAGAGTCTTGGGCTCGAGTTTAAATTTAATTCCAGACCTTTATGGATTCATGTGCTAGAAATGGGGATAAGGGAAAGAGTCTGGAACTCAAAAGTTTTAAAAACAAATGTAAAAAAATTGTTTTAAATGTAACGGGGGGTAAAATAAGTAAATATTTTTTTTTAAAGAATGAAAAAAAGCTGTATGGTTCTGGGCAAGCCACTTAACCTCTATTTATCTCAGTTTCCTTATCAGTAAAATGGGAAAATAGTAGCCCTTCTTCCAAGATTGTTGTGAGAATCAAATGATAATAATTGTAAAACTCTTAGCATAGTGCCTGGCACATAGTGGGTACAATATAAAAGTTAGCTATTATTTTTATTATTAGTTAAACTCTCTGATCCCCATTTTTCTCATCCATAAAGTAAGATAGAATGAGATGATCTCTGAGGTCCTCTACTGACTATGATGTTTTATATGACCCCTTGTAATAGATGGCTCTGAGCTCGAGTCCAGTGAAAATCCTTTGGTAATAGAGGCAGGCTTAATCAAGACCTGGACAAATTCATTTGACCTGAGCATTAGAAGAAAGGGGGTGATGATGGCAAAACTGGCAAGAGCAGGAAGCAGAGGATGGTGAAAAACAATGCAAGCCAGGTTTGAAGCTTAGTGTCATTCCTGTCAAGAAATCAGGGGGTACTCTGTTTCTCTTGTTTAAAGCTTATTTGCATATAGTTGTTTGCACATTGCCTTCTCCCTTAGAGTGTAAGTTCCTTGAGGGCAAGAACCATGTTTTTGTCCTTTCTTTGTGCATACAGCACAAGGCACATAGTAGGTGCTTTACCAAATGCTTATTGACTGATTGAATGACAGAAAGGATGGAAATTATTCTGACTCTAGCATTTTAGTCTGAATAAAGGCAATTGTATTAGTACTGAGCAGTGCATAGGGTAGTAGATTAAGAGTTAGAAGGGTCTCAAGGCATCATTGATTGACATTAAGACACTTTCATTTTATGGTTAAGAAAACCAAGACCCAGAGAGCTAAATGGCTTGCCTGTTGTTGCACAGCTTATATTATTCACATGCAGATCTACTTATTCCACGTTAAGAACTCTGTCCTCCATTATAGCCTGTCTGCCTCTGCCTCAAGGTTCTTTATAGGATAACACACTTCTATGTTGGAATCCAGGTTCTTTGATTTCCAATCTAATCAATCACTAAATTAATCAAACAAGCATTTATTAAATATCTACTGCATACCAGACATTGTGGCTTTCACTGTCATAACTGCCTTCATCTCATCAGAGAATATTTTTTAAAAAATAAAATTTTAAGTAAGAACTGTATTTAACATTTGAGTATCTAGGTACTTAGTGAATAGAGAATTGTATTTCCAGTAAAGAAGGCCTGATGGCAAAACCTACCTCAGATATTTATATTTACAAGATCCTGGGCAAATCACTTAAATAATCTCTCTGCCTCAGTTTCCTCACCTGAAAAATGAGGATAGTTAACTAGCACCTACCTCACAACACTGTGAAAATTAAATGTGATTATATATAATATATATATATTTTTTTTCACACACATATATATGTGTGTAAAACCTTAAATTGCTTTGCAAACTTTAAATTACTAAATAAATGCTAACTATTATTACTATGGATATGTGTGTATGTGCATGCATGTATGTGCTTTTATCATGTGTGTATGAGCATATTTGTATGAATGTGCATGTATGTGTATGTATATATTGCTTGTATTGTGTGTATGTATGTTGTGTATACATATATAATTCTCAGCATTTGGTTCAGAAAAAATGAAAGTATCTAAAAAGATAGAGCTATGGTTCCTTTTTCTTCTAATTTTTTCTCTTTCTTCCCTCTACACCAGACACAACAGCAGAATCAGAAGGGGTTGTGATGGATTTTAAGTTTTGTTTTGTTTCCCTGGGAGAAGCTGACACTTTTCTCAGAAGACCGAGTGAACCATGTAATTAGTAAGCTTCAAACTCTTGCCCTGAATATTGCTCAAAATTGAAGTCATTTCATAAACTGGGGGATGTTTTTTTCTAGACACTCAGATTTTTGTGTTAATAAAGTATACCCTAAAGATGAACACAGTGGGAAGGTGAGTCTGTTTGCAGATTACATTCAGTGGTTTTGATTGGGAAGAATGGGATGATTTTTTCCCCACTCTGGAAAAAATCTAGGAATGTAAATGATTCTCAGGGAAGAGGGAAAGGTTATACATGGAGACTCCATTGCAGGAGGGTTGGGGATGTCAAGACCTCTCTCAGATAATTTACCTTGGAGAGCACAGAGATGAAATCCAAGGAGGATGCAGAGCCAGATGAATTTATGTAGTCCTTGATGGTGCTGAAAAAACAGCTCAGGAAGCCAAGACTGACCTGTTGGCAGACAAAGGGATAGACAATGACCTTGTTTATCTCATGACCTGAGCTCAGGCTTGAGGAATATAAATTCAATGAAGAGGGGGGTGACCCTTTTTGATGGTTCCTTCATGACAACAGTGGTAATTTTCTACTTCAATGTATAATGGACCAATAGGACTCAGTGCTTTTTGTGGTTTATTTATTGATTTATTTATTTAAGTGAAAGACCATGTTAAGAGCTTATTCACTTAGAAATACAGTCTTTTGATGTGTGATGGCAGTCTTTGGGATGTGTCTCTAGTTACTTAAATATGGAGATATGGAATAAGCTCAAGAAAAAAGAGTAGCTAACACTTGTAGTCTTGTGTAATGGATTCTATCTCATGAAATAGAATTTCTTATTTTCCTAAATCTTCCTTTTTCCAAGATGATGGGGATGGCTGATGGGCAGACATATCCTTTCTTCCCAAGTTGGCTGAAACCAGCCAATGTTTCCTTAGCATCAAACCCCACTGTTAATCGCAAGACTTAATTTTTTGGTGGCTGGCCCATATATAAACACTTGTATTATTGTGTCCATAGCAACATACAAGTTTCATATATCATATACTCCCCTGGAGAATGCAAGCTTCTTGAGGGCAGGAGCTATTTCATTTATGTTTTTGCATCCCTAGTATCTAACACAATCCCTGGCTCTTAGTAGATTCTTGTTGTTGTTCTGTCATGTCTGACTTTTTGTGATTCCTTTGAGATTGTCTTGACAAAGATACTGGAAAAGTTTTTGCCATTTTCTTCTCTAGCTAATTTTACAGGTGAGGAAACTGAAGCAAACAGGGTTAAGTGACTTATTCAGGGTGACACAGCCAGTAAATGTCTGAGGCTGGATTTGAACTCAGCTTTTCCTGATTCAGATACAATTCTCTCTTCACTGAGCCACCTAGTTGCCCTTCTTGGGCAGCTGTCCAAACTGATACAGCTTTAGGCCTAGAGTCAGGATGGTGCCTTAAGATACTTACTCCCTGTATAATCGTGAGCAAATTATTATTGAATGTCTTTTAACTTCACTTTGCAAAATGTTACAGATCCTTTCTAGCTTTAACTCTGGGAACCTATGCAGTGATGTGCTAGATCACTATTTCAATTGGCTTACGAAAGTTGATTTTTAAATTTTCAGTATGAACATTTATACTTCAAAAATTGGCTAATGCTACAAGTCAGGGTTTGATTTATTATTGTGTCAATTTTCTAGACTTAAGGAAATGATAGATAAATAGTTTAGAGTAAACTTAAACTATATCTAATGTACTTTTTCCTTTTGGAAAACCTGTTGTTAAATATTTGCCAGCATATCCCTGATGCTATCCTTTCTGGCACTCAGCCCCATTGCTTTGCTAACAGAAATTGGGAATTGCTTGTCATCCCTGTATAATAATGCAAGTTGAAATATTGTTTGTATTTTCTTGCTTTATTGATAATTTTTTTTAAACAATTACTGTTTTTATATGTACTTATCCCTCCCCTCTTCCACTGTTCTGCTTTTGCAACAAAGAAAAAAGATTAAACAAAATCAATCACTTATGATAGCCATATTCTGCAACCATAGCTCTATACATTTTCAAGAAGGGAGTTGTGAAATGTACCCATATTTAACTTGCTAGAATTCCACTCACTGGAATGGATAGAAGTTTGACATCATCATTAATTGTTGTAACAAATTATCTTTTTGCCACACTTTGCCTGAAGTCAGTTTTTCCCCCATCGTTTCCTCACCTGACTTAACTCTTCAAGGTTTGCAAAAAGTCTCCATACATCCACATCTAAGAGGCATTCATAATTTTGGAGGTATTTGAGTGTATTCATAAAGACCTAAGAAAAACCCCAGAGAAATGCCCATTATTCCTGCTTTACACATCTGAAATTTCTCATTTAAGACTGTTATACTTCATCTTCCTTTGTAGTGCCTTAGAAAATAATTTAGAAGTACAATTTTCAAGATTTCAGAAAGTTATTGTATTAAAATTCAAGGCCCATTCTGCTTCATTTCAACATCATGGAATATATTCAGATCCTACTCTTTGATATGGAGACCTGGATGCTAATGGGGGCTAGGTGATGGCCTTTTCTTTTTTCTTTCTTTTTTTTTATTTTGATAGATCTTATTTTCCTAAATACATGCAAAAGAGTTTTCAACATTCACCTTTGCAAAACCTTGTGTCCCAAAGTTTTCTCCCTTTCTTCCTCCCTCCCCCTTCTCCAAGACAGCAAGCAATCTGATATAAATTAAACATGTGCATATCTTCTAAACATATTTCCATATTTGTCATGCTGTGTAAAAAAAAATCAGATCAAAAGGGAAAAAAAAAAGCTTGAGAAAGGAAAAAAGCAAACAACCAACCAAACAAATAAATAACAACAACAACAAAAAAAGGTGCAAATACTATGTTTTGAACCACATTCAGTCTCCATAGTTCTCTTTCTGGATACAGATGGCACTTTCCATCACAAGTCTGTTGGTATTGCCTTGAATCATCTTATTGTTGAAAAGAGCCAAGTTCATCATACTTGACCATCACATAATATTGTTGTTATTATATACAATGTTCTCCTGATTCTGCTCACTTCACTGAGCATCAGTTCGTGTAAATATTTCCAGGCTTTTCTGAAATCAGCCTATTCATTATTTTTTATAGAACAATAACATTCCATTACCTTCATATATCATAACTTTTTCTGACTGATAGTCTTTTCAAGAAAAAAAGTTAAGTCCCTAGCAGCTATCCCTTCAGATTTCTTCTTGTATCTATCAATAAAAGTGAAATCCAAGGGGAGGATATAAATTTGCTTTCTCTTCACTCCCTTGCCTACAAACTAGAAAACATCCTCTTTACCTCTCCTTATTTAAAACTATAATGGACTTTAAATATCATGTTCTAATTCATTAGTTTTATAAAAAGGAAACTGAGACTCAGAGGGCTAACATAGCCCAAGGTCATGATGCCAGAAAGACAAAGCCAAGATTTGAACCCACATCCTCTGAGTACAAATCCACAGTTGCACCAATGCTTAAGGGAATGAATGAAACCACCAAAAATATCTTGTGAATTGATCTGTATCTTATTTTACCCCATTAATACAATGGGGTGTCATAGACCTAGGCATGAATTCAAATCCTACCTCTGAAGCTAACTAAATCTATGATCATGAGGTACTTAATCTCAGTGTCCACATCTATAACTGGGGTTTTCAATGCCTTAAGTACCGGTTTCAAAGGGTTATAAAGGTTAAAAGAATAATGCATGTAAAATACTTTTGTTGTTCAATTTTTTCAGTTATATCTGACTCTTCATGACTATATCTGGGTTTTCTTGGCAAAGATACTGGAGTGGTTTGCCATTCTCTTCTATAGCTCATTTTACAGGTGAGGAGAGTATAATGCAAACAGGGAAAAGTGACTTGCCCAGGGCCACACAGCTAATAAGTGCCTGAGGCCACATTTGAATAAGGTCTTCCTGACTCCAGGTCTAGCTCTTTATTCACTGTACCACCCAGCTGGCCAATAAAACATTTTACAAAATTAAAAGCACCACATAAACATTAGCTATTGTTATAATGCAAAGAAAACTGTATTTGAAGGGGAAAGATCAGTTTAAATTTTTTTTCTACCATGTACAATCTTTGTGATCTTAAGGAAATTATTTTGCTTCTGTGGTCCTCAATTTCCTCAGATGTTAAATGAGAAAATTGAACATGTTATCCTCTGAGTTCCATCTTTAGTAATTTAGTGAGGAGAACAAACTATCTCTTTTCTTTCACTCCAATGGGCTACTCTCCCTTCAGGCAGAAATATATCAGGAAAGCAGGGAGAGGAATTAAAACCTCTGAATTAACTGATCACTGCATCATACTGTTTTTAAGTCCTAATGTTCAGGGACAAATCCTGTCCTTTATGTTTTGTCAGGGATAAGGAAGAAAAAGAAAAGAAGTCTTTTCTTTTCCTTATCCTCTGCCATCTCCTTTAAGCCTCTATTACAAATGAACTAGTGGAGAGTTCTATTGAATGAAAATTATGATGGCTTGCTTAATAAATTGCTTAATAAAATACTTTATAAAGTCTGAGTTTTAATTGTATGGTATGGTATAAAGAGTATTAGCTGGAGTCAGGACTTGAGTTTAAATCCCAGCTTGACTATTTAGCCCTTTGTGACATTGGACAAGTCACATTTTTTTTTCTTGGTCTTTAGTTTTTTCATCTGTAAGATGAAAGTATTGGACAGCTACCCTTAAAAGTCTCTTCCAGCTCAGAGATCTTGGAATTTTTGGCAAGATTAAGGAAGGAATGAAAAAACAAGGAGAATTTTGGAATTAGAAACACAGGACTTAGTCCATTTAAACCACATTTGTCCCTAGAGAGATTTCTTCTCTTTTCTGAACCTCAGTTTCTCACCTGTAATGTGCTGGATTTAGATTGGGTGACCTCTAAGATCCTTTCTAGCTATAATATTCTGTGGTAGTAAGACAGAAGATGAAAAAGACCAAACTTTTTTCTCAAAGACTCCACCAATATCGCCTTGAGGAAATATCATCAGTGAAAGTGTTAGAATTAGATTTAAAGAATTTATATTCCAATTCCAGTACTCTTATTTAACATGTAGGATCTAAAATGAGTCATTAGGCTTCTTAGAACTTAGAATTCCCTTTATATAAAGTAAGGGGGTTAAACTATGTTGATATGAATTCTGAAACCAGTTTATTCTCTCCCCTTATCAGGAAATACTAAAATGCTCTTATTAACATAGTTAAAGCAACTATGATGTGCCCAGACTGCCTTCAGTAGCATCTTTAAGATACTATGATGGGATCCAAGTTTTTCTAGAACATGTTTAAGACAGTCTCAACATCTAAATATACATCATTGTTTCCACCTTTATTTCCCACTCCTCAGCCACGCCTTGACAAACCCCAAGATTATATTTCCCCTATAAAAATGTACTTATGATGAAGATTTTCACTGAAACCTTTTCAGGACTAAATTTGCTATGAAGGACTTTCTTCATAGAGTTTCCTTCTAACGGCTCCTTCCTACTGGCTAATTGTGAGTTCTACTAGGGAACTCATCTTTTCTTTGTTAATTCACATAAAATATAGCATAACTTTGTGATAATCTGGATGTCTGGTCACTTGTTTCATGTCACAAAATGAATCTCTATTATGATTGCTCTCCCAAATCTATTTCTATTTACCACTCATGGTGCCTATTTTATCATATCATAGATAATTTCTAAGGCATTCCAGCTCTATATCTGTGATCCTTTCATTGCTTTCTTCTTATTAAGATACTTTGATTTTTACAAAGTTTGATACCAATAGCAAGCTTATGAGATAGGTAGGTCCTTCCTATTTTACAGATGAGGAACTTGAGATTCAAAATGGTACTTAACTATTCATTCTATTCTCCATGTCTTTGTTCCACCAGCAGGAATTCTCGTTCTTTTCATCTTTGCCTGTTGACATCTTTAGGGTTAAATCAAGACCTATAATATCATTGTGGATAAAGAATTACCAGAAGAAGAAACTTTAAATCCAGATTGGCATCTTCTCAATAGCTTCAGAGAGTTACCTTGAGGATGATGAGAAGTTAGGTGACTTGGTTAGGAATACACAACTAGTATGTATTAGAGGAAATCAGATCTTTCTCTTTCTGAGATCAGATTTCTAATCTCTATGTCACACTATTTCAAATCTCTCTTTGCTTTCAAGGTTTAGTGTATGTTGTTTCTTACAAAGGATCTTTGATTTCCTCAGTTGGTAATAGCTCACATTTATGTGGCATTTTAAGTTTTTCAAAACACTTAACAAATATCTTTATTTGATTCTCACAACAACCCTTGGAGATAGGGGCTATTATTATCTCTATTTTGCAAATGAAGAAACTGAGGCAGACACAGATTAAATGATTTGCTCAGGTTTATATAGCTAGTAAGTATTTGAGGCTGGATTTGAACTCAGATCTTCCCTAACTCCAACTTTAGGTCTAACTCTCCAACTACTGAACCACCTAGGTGCAGTTGTTAAAAGTCTCTCCTCAAAATTACTCTGTATTGATTTTTTTGTATCTTACATTGCCAACTTGAGTACATGTCTCTTCCCATAGAAGGCGAGTTTCTGAGGTCAGGACACTGTAAGCACAATAAATCCTCTCAAAATTTAATGAAGTTACCTAACATTCTGTAAGAGCAAAGCTCACTCCCTAGGAGCTAAAGGAACATTTTGCATTTGTTAATTTAGTAAAATAGAGCATTACCATCTTAAGAACTAGCAAGTGATCTAAATAATAGGTGCATTCACTGGTGAAGAGTTCCCACACAGCTTCCTGCTGCTTTCTCAAGTCTGGTGGTTCACTAGGAAGCTTTTCATGTCTTTCCAGAACTTCTTCCCAGGTCTTATCCTATATGTGGTGAGAAAAAAAGGAACAAAAGTCTTTTATTTCACCTGATTGACCTGACTTGCTTTTATTTGGGGGTAGAGTGGTTGTGGGGGCACAAGGAACTTGAAAGAATATGTTAACAGACAACAGAAGAGTCATTTACTCTTGAGCTAGGGATTATGAGTTCAAACACTGCCTCTGATATTTATTCCCTGTGTGAGCTTGGGGAATTCTATCTCCCTGAGCCTCAGTTTCCTCAATATAGAAAATGAGAGTTGGATTGGATGGTCTTTGAGGTTTCTTTCAACTTCAGAGCTATGGTCTATGACTGGCTTTTTCTCACTGATGACCCTGGATATTACTTGTCAATTTATTCCCCATATTGCAAAGGGCATGTTCAGTCACGGTTCTAGCGCATTGCCTAACCCATGCTCTTTTCAGACATTTTAGTCAAATCTGACTCTTGGAAATCCCATTTGAGATTTTTTTAGCAAAGATATTCTCCAGCACATTTTGTAGATGAAGAAGTTGAGGCAAATACACATCTAGGAAGTATCTGAGGCTAGATTTGAACTCAGGAAGATGAGTCTTCCTGACTTCAGACCTGGAACTCTATCCACTGTGACAACCCTTTAAGCCAAGTGAGATATTTGTAAAGTGCTTAGCACATAGTAGGTACTTAATAAATATGTGGTCCCTCCCTCCCTTTCCTTCTGCCTTTCATAGAATCAGTGCATAATGTATTTTTTACTGAGTTGTGAAGAGTAATTGAATTTGTAATGCTACTCCTACCACATCTGAGCTACATGATATATTTTGGTTTTGAACTAAATTTGTAAGTTTTGTTGATATAGGGAACTTTTCTATCTATGCCGAACATTAACTATCCTACAGCTTAGAGTCTTAGAGAGTTGCTTGGAGGCATCAAGATCTTAAGCCACTTTAATTGGCTTTTAAAGTGAAAGTAAATTAAATTCATTTTGTTTTAGGTCTCTACCTGTGTTCTCCAATATCTCTTCAAGGTGGGGCTGCAATCTTGGGTTCCTTAAGTCAGAGCTTAAATATTGCAGGATGAGTCCAATTGGAAAGGCTTCAGATATGAGTCTAATAATGATCCCAGTATATTAATCACCTGAAGATCAGTCTAGGTAAGGACAGTGACACTCATTGCCAAGGATGACAGTAGTTTGGTGTATTTCTTTGGTCAGCAATTCAAGAAAGTCACCTGCTAAGGCATCGAGGGATTGAGGATGAATATCTGTGTTGGTGGAGGGAAAACTCACTCTGATGAAATCCTGAATCCTGGATCTACTTTGGGGAAATTTATGACACATCTTAGGCTATATTTCAATGCTTCAGTAGGTTGGAAATGTATTCATCATAAAACAAGGCAATTCTAAGGTAGGGACTAATAGTTTCTGTTCTTGGTCTCCCAGAGAAGTCTAATAGAAACCATGCCCTATCTTAATTTGAACTGAATTCTACTCAAGAAAGGAAGGAATAGAATGCAAAGAGGAGCCAATAAGATGCATGTACTTGAGCTGATACCTTCAAGCTGTGAAATTCATATCCGCTGTAGTCAGTGATCTTAATAGTGGAAAGGCAATTTTCCAGGTCAAATGCTTGCTTTTGTTTGTCTTTGCTCTGCTTAAAAAAAATTGTATGTCAATTCCTTAAAAATATAAACAACAATGATACTTCAATATGTTTATACATTTATTTGGGGGATGTTGTTTCAATATATTTATTTTTGTTTCTTAAAATATCCAATATCTTTACCAAACCTAGTGTAGACAATGGAGGGAATATCAGAATGAGGAAGTTCTGGGGTCAAATCCAACTTCTAATAATGAATAACTGTGTGACTTTGGACAAGTCATTTATTCTCACTTTCTTGTCTATAAAATTCAATTCAACAAGTGTTTATTAACATCTTACTATGAGTTAGAGAGAGAGGTAACATTGAACAATGCATACAGAGCAGGCAGGAAGACATGGGTTCAAGCCCATCTTTCACATGTCCACACATCATCCTCTTGAGTTTTTCCTTGAATGGAGCTATCCCTTTAAACAGTTCAATTTTGCAATTTAACCAGGAAGGATGTGTCAAAGAAAAATAATGTGTGAGAATCTTAGAGCCAACTTGACTGCATTCCAAATAGGCATTCATCAATGATCATTTTTCAACTAGTTTCTGTGTCTCAGCATGCATACTGCTGGCCCTGAATCTAAGCAGTAGGGGTGAGGGAAGTGAGTCACATTTATAATATTGGATCAAAATGAGAATAGGTTATCATCTCCTGTCACTAGCATCAAGAGTGACTCCTCTTTGAGGATCTGTTCATATTTTCCAAAACCATGGCAATGAAGGTAATGGATATTCTCTTTGACTCCAAAGAAGGAAGCCTTTTTGTTCTTCTATAGTCACTAAGACGTGTGTGTGTGTGTGTGTGTGTGTGTGAGTGTGTGTGTGTGTGTGTGTGTGTGTGTTCCTACAGCATTTGGAACCCCTGCTTTTTGTTGATGTCTGAAACCATAGCAACTGAACTGTTGTGGAAACTAGTATATCAAGTGAAAAAAGAAGCCCAGTGAGACAATTGGCCGTAGGCGTTGTGGGGGAGTAGGTACCAGTTGGCAAATCTTGGGTTCTGTAATTAATAGAGCTTCTGAGTACTTGGCAACCCTGAGAGCCCATACCAAGAAATCTCTTGGTGAAGAGAGCATAAACTGTTCCTTTCTTCCACTTATATTAACTCTTTCAGAGAATTAGGTGGCTTGGTAGCTACTACTGAGTGCTAGATTTGGAAAAATGCATTCAAATTCTATCTCTGATCTATATCAGCTATGTGACCCTGGACAATCTCTTGCCTTGGTTTCCTCATTTGTAAAATGTGAAGGTTGGTCTAGATGCTTTCTGAAGTCCTTTCCAGTTCTAAATCCAAGATCTTACAATCTTAGAACATATTTAGTGATATAATTTTCAAGGCAATAATAATCTCTCTCTGTGTCTCCTCTATGTGTGTGTGTGTGTGTGTGTGTGTGTGTGTGTGAGAGAGAGAGAGAGAGAGAGAGAGAGAGAGAGAGAGAGAGAGAGAG